>PVHT021183594.1:922463-1005724 GCA_004024745.2 Catagonus wagneri
AACCTCAATTTCTTCATTTGTAAAATGGGAATAACAATAATAATGATAATAATACCTGTACCTATATTATAGGGTTATTGTGGGGATTAAATGAAATGCATGTAAAAGCTTTTATCCCAGTGTGATATATACTAAGTGCTTGGCAAAAAATCGTTATTATAATGAAATATTTAAAGATCACAAGTGGCTACACAGTAGTCTATTGAGTATAGGATGATTCATGTCACGATTCTTTTATTGAACCCACAGGGAATAGTTAAGAATTAGGTAATCAAGTTAATTCTGAACTCTGTTTTTTCTATAGAGCACTGTATTACCTTCTAGAAAATCAAAATGTCAACGCACAGGCCACTGGAGCCCCATGTATTGTTGATAATGCTGGTCACAACCGCAGTAAAATCAAGGGTGTCTTGAGTCACCAGACCCTCTGGTGATGAGGAAGCTGTCTCCGTCCGGAAGCATATTGGAATGTAATGGGGAGCAAGCTCACAGACTCACTGTGTCAGTGGAATGGGATGGGGTTGACTGTGAAGATGGCCCCCAGATGTCGGGCAGAGCAGGAGGCCTCAGGATCAAGTTGGTCCAGGGGAGAGGTCAGCTAGGGTGTCCTGGAGCAAGTACAGTGGTGATGTTGCTATAGACTTATGTCCTAGTTGAAGCTTCTCTGAAAGCACAGCCTGAGATGAGGATGTGGGTTCGTGTGTTTTATTTGGGAGGGGACCCTAGGAAGCAGGAGGGAGGGACGGGGGGTGTCCTGGGAGGAGGAAGCCAATAAAAAGTGAGTTGTTGAACTTTGGGCACCTCGGCCTCTGGGACCCTCTGAGGAGCCACTCACTAGAATATATTTCCAAATTGTTCCTCCAGAGCACGGGATCTTGGGCATTGATCCATGATGGTTGATGGTTGCCTCAGTGTGTAACTCCTCTGCAATTCTAGGCTGCCCTGTGCACAGAAACAAGGGCATGAGCTTCTGTAGTTCTGCAAAAAGCCCCAAGACAGAAACGTGGGGGACGTGGGAGACTAGGAGGGACAGTGTCAGATGCATGGATGCAGACACACAGCTGCCACCAGAGCTAGAGGGGACAAGGGGCTTGCTTCAGAAATGAGGCTGACGTGATGCTTCACTGCCCTCGTCCTGTGGTTCCATGCCTTCCACCGCAGTCAGGAAATTCTCCCTTATGTCCACCACCAATCTCTCTTGCTGTAAGTTCTTCCTGTTTCTCTTTGTTTTAGCCTGAAAGGAGATGCAGAGCCACTGGCTGTGGTCAGATAGAAAGGCTAGACGAGATCTGGATCCTTGGCAGCCAACCCTCCAGATTCATTTCAGTCTAGACCAGCGCTCCCAAGAGGACCCCCTCTCCTTTCCCGATCTCTTTCTTAATCCACTTACACAGGCCCTGAGCACCAAATGTGGCCTGATTATTTGCTCCACTGGGTGGCCCAGATGCTGATGTCTCCCCTTTAATGACAGTTACAGCCAACATTAGTTACGTACTGAAAACCAGGTCCTGTGCTAGGTGTTCTAAACTGCTGCGGTGCCAGGTTCTCTTCACACCCCATAGTACAGGTGAGGAGACCCGCACAGAGAGGTAGGCATTTCAAGCAGGAGGCAGAACAGGGCTTCAGGCCATAACACATCAGCTGCTCCCCTTCCTTCATGTAGGAGCGTATTCACCTCTTTCTAACACACTGTGTGCTCAGGTGCTCAAGGGAGCCCCTCAGAGTTTCATTAGATGTTGTTCCTTGGGAGCCCTTTGCCTACCTGCCTCGTCTTGAGCAGGAAACAGCTCATAGCACTTGGGAAAGTGTTATAGAAGTAACAGTAATAGTTACTGTGCATGGAGTAACACAGTCCTCTTACCTCTGTACCTGTTCAGTTCCTAATCTCTGGGACTGGAGATTAACCCAAAGTCACAGAGGTGGTAAGTGTGGAAACCAGTTACCAAACTCAGTTTTGATCGCAAAGTCCGTGGGATTCCCCACCAGTGTTTACAGGGTGCCTTCCGTAGGATGGCCATAAAGGCCACAGAGGAAGGTGAGGATGCGTAAGGAATGATTTATTGATATTACAGCACATGTCCGAATAACATCTGGTGCTGGACCTTATGGGCAACTTGTAAGTGCCTGGCGGGGGAGGAATTAAAGATGACTAATGGTGGTAGGTAACTTTGACATAAGCACCGAGTGCTGAAAAGGATGTTGAGGGGCAGAGGAAGTTTGCACCCAAGTGCCAGCTGGATCCAAGCTGAGAGAGAAGGGGTGGGGGTGGATGGAGGGTGGTGCAGACTTGTTTCCTTTACAACAAGAAATGTGCCAGTTAGAGAACATTTGGCTCAGAGGACCTGAGATGATCTAGCTCCTCTGGCACTTTCAGGATGGGGCAGCGGAGGCCCCAGGCAGAGGAAGTGACCGCCTAAGATCCCAGGGCTTCTCAGGAGCACTACAGGGCCACACCCACTGACTCTGGGCTCTTAGGGTGCATGTTTGGCACAGCACACTGCCTGTGCCCCAGCTCCCGGATCAACTCAGGATGGGGTGGGGGGATCCGTGGTGACCTGGGACTCTTTCCCCTTAGGTTTCCCTGCCCTACCCCAGGGCTGCAGCCTCCTCCTGCTCCTTCTTGGGTCTCTGTTACTAAGAGAACCCCTCAAGTTCTCCTTCTGCCAATCCCCAACCGCCCCCTCTCCTCTGGAGCCCCCAGGCCGTGAGCGGTGGCTCCTTGGAGAAGCAGGGCCGTGGGTGGGGCGAGCAGGATAATTATAATCTTGAAAGGTTTGAATCTCAGGCGGAGAAGCAAGGAGGCAGTTCTTCCTGCCCGGTTTGGGAGCTGGGTCTGAGTCAGAAACATCTCCCACATCCCGTCCCCCTCAGAGGCTGATCCTACCTTGCCTTTCACCTTGGAGCCAAACCTTGAGTCAGTTCCCCGCATTGATGTGTGCATTCTGCGTTTATGAAATGCTGTACTTCCCACTTGCCCTGCTCAGTGTGGAGCCTGGAGATACAGATCGGAAGGGGTGGGGGCATGTGCTGTGGTGGTTCCCAGTGTGTTGTCACTCAAAGTCCATAGTTTGCAATCTTGTCTCCACCATTTAGTAGCAGTATAAATTTTTATGCATTATTTGGGCTCTCCATGCCTGATTTTCCTCACCTGAGAAATAAGTATTATAAATATCTCCCTTGTAAGGATTAAAGGAGAGAATACATATAAACCACTGAGCACAGTGCCTGATATGTTAAAAGCATGAAGAATGTTAGTTGTTGCTGATATTATTTTTAATTTTTTAATTGAAGTTGAATAATGTTCAGTTCCTGTTCTGGAAGAACTCATAGGCTAGAGTAGAGATGACAAAGGCTTTATCTCACATGTCAACTCTGACGGATTGATAGGGGGTGCTTGGAATACTCTCTTAAAGATTCTGAGGAGAAAACTCAAAATAGAATTACCATTTGATCCAGCAGTCCCATTCCTGGGCATCTATCCAGAGGAAACCATGACTCGAAAAGGCACATGTACTCCAGTGTTCATTGCAACACTCTATGCAATAGCCAGGTCATGGAAACAACCTAAATGCCCATCGACAGAGGAGTGGATAGGGAAGATCTGGTACATACACACAATGGAATATTACTCAGCCATTAAGAGGAATGAAATAACAACATTTATAGCAACATGGATGGACCTAGAAATTATCATGTGAAGTGAAACCAGTCAGACAATTAGACAGCAACACCCAGTGCTACCGCTTACATGTGGAAACTAAAAAGACACAATGAACTTCTTTGCAGAACAGACAATGACTCACAGACTTTGGAAAACCTTAGTTTTTCAAATAAGACAATCTGGTGGGGGGGATGCACTGTGGGTTTGGGACACAAAATCTATCAAATTGACTTGTGATGATTTTTGTACACCTATAATTGAAGTAAAATTCATTGTTATAAAAAAAATTCAAATGTGAAGTAGAAAAAAAAAAGATTCTGAGGATCAGTTGAGACCCATCAGGAAAGAAGAGCAGGATTGATAACTAATTTCTGCAAAGGGTTTTTATTTTTTATTTATTTTTTAATTTAATTTAATTTTACCTTTTTTTGCTTTTTAGGGCCACACCCATGGCATATGGAAGTTCCCAGGCTAGGAGTCTAATTGGAGTTACAGCTGCCAGCCTACACCACAGCCACACCAGATCCGAGCCACGTCTGCAACCTACCACACAGCTCATGGCAACGCTGGATCCTTAACCCACTGAGCGAGGCCAGGGATCAAACCCGCAACCTCATGGTTCCTAGTCGGGTTTGTTTCTGCTGTGCCACGATGGGAACTCCATTTTCTTTCTTTTTCTTTTTTTTTTTGCAGTGGGTTTTTAGATAAGGGAGAGGTGGCACGTGTGTCTAGTATTGGCTATCTCTGTTACTGAGTTAGTCCTAGAGAGGGGAAAGGGAGAGACTGGCAGACACTGTCACAGTATCCAGGCTTGAATCCTGACTCTGCTACTCACAGCTCTGTGACCTTGGGCAAGTGTTGGACCCATCCTGTCTCAGCTTCTCCATCTGGAAAATGGGGAGAATGACCCACCTCTCACCACCCTCCCTGGCTTTTGGTGAGAATTAAATGAGATAATACATGTTAAGAATTTAGAACCGTTCCTGACGCATAGTAAATACTCAAAACCCTAGTTGTTAGCTATTAATACTTTGTCTGCCTTAAAGGACCAAGGGGTGGAGAGGAACTTGCTTTCTTTTGCTTTTTTTTTTTTTTTTTGGTCACGCCCACAGCATGGAGAGTGGGGAGGGGGAAGTTCTCTGCCCATGGAACAAACCCATGCCACAGCTTTCCTTTAAAATCCCTTATCATTCAAATGTTCTACTCTAAGTGCTGGAAACAAGGATTAGTTGTAACAACCAAACTGTTTAAAAATAGAGAATTACTAGGTAAAAGCTGAATATAGTTGGTGAATTGCTCAAATGCATTATGAGTAGGTTATATAGCATTATGTAAAGAAAGATTCCTTTTTTTTTTTTTTGTCTTTTTGCCTTTTTATGTAGAGCTGCACCCAGAGCATATGGAGGTTCCCAGGCTAGGGGTCTAACAGGAGCTGTAGCTGCCGGCCTTCGCCACAGCCACAGCAACGCGGGATCCGAGCCGCGTCTGCAACCTACACCACAGCTCACGGCAACGCTGGATCCTTAACCCACTGAGCAAGGCCAGGGATCGAACCCCCAACCTCATGGTTCTTAGTTGGATTCGTTAATCACTGAGTCACGAAGGGAACTCCAAGAAAGATTCCGTTTTTATGAAAAATGTTTATACACGACCAGAAAAAGATTTGAAAATTTGAACACCAGAGTTAATAATGACTCTCTTGAGTTGGTGGATTGTGGGTGTTGACAACAAAATTAATCAATAGTTGATCTAAAGAAGAAATAGAGAATTTTATTTGTGCCAACCCGAGGGTTATAACCTGGGAGAGAGTCTCACAAAATTCTGAGGACTGTTGTGCTTGTTTAGGGGTCATTGTATAAGTTTACACAGGTATATACATTTTTGAGACAAAGGAATGTACATCAAAATGACAGACATTTTACATGAAGTTTACCAAAGATACATAGTCCCAGATAAACACATAAATCGAGCAGCAAGTCACTGTGACCCCTTACAGGATTGGGGAAGGAATGTTATCTTCTAAGGCGTTAACATTGCTGGGATCTGAAGAAGAGTGACCTTGATCTTTATTGTCAGTCGAGCAGACATTCTTGCCATGAAGAGGCCTGGTTAATGTATCATACAGATGCACATTGCATGTTAAGAGGGGGGAGTCCAGTATGGGCAGGGAATATGTAGGCTTAAATTTTCTTGTCCTGCCTCAAAACATAAATTTTATTCCATCATGGGTACACCCACTGGAGTTCTTAACAGAAGCTAACCTGGGCTAAATAAGCAGAAAAGGAGCTTTTTAAAAGTATGTGGGGAGCCCCAGTCCTCAGGTGAATGTCTCAACCTTCAGGAGTGTGACCTGAACTTGTCTGACCCACTTGCCCTGTGTACGAGGAACTTGACCCTGTAACCACCACGATTCCTAAATGTAATTAACTCAACCCTGCATCCAAGGGAGGGCCAAAAATAATCTTTAAGACTAAATGATCATTAGCCCAGAAGAACATACAAAGTCCTCCCTTTCAATTCATTTCTTATCTTTCAGTTCATGAGGTCCACTGGTGGGTGGTTCCTCAATCTATTTCATCTCTCCACCCCTTGGTGGGCAGGTGCTTCCAGCTGACTTTCTGGGGCTTTCCAGTATAGTCAAGACTCTTCATAGTCGCGAGAGAGCAATGTCCCTTAACCCTCTATCACCCCTTGGGGTCTTTTCCCTCTTCTCGTTGGAATAGGCCCAATGAATATCCAGACCACCAAGCCCCTTCTATCTTGTAGCACTTTTCAGTATTGGAAAGGTCCTGGGGGAGGGGTTTACGGGAGAGATGGACATTGAGAAGGAAGAAAAGAATCAATAAAGAGCCAGTTGCAGGTGTTGGGGAGGGGAGGTCTAAAGCCCAGATGGGTGGTCATGATTTAAATTCACAAAGTAGGTTGCTATTGACTTTGGACAACTCACTTAGTTGAGTCCTAAGTGATGCCAGCTCCTAGCAGTGGAAAGAAGGGGAAGAAGGAGAGAGCCCTTCTCTTGCCCATCCAAGACTGGAGTGAGAAGCCACCAACCAGCTAGTGTTGGTCTCTAACAGCCTCCACGAGGTCAGGTCCTAAAGCATAAGCCCTTTGACACCTGGCTCTTGCCTCCCTCTCCAGATTTACCTTCTTCTGTTCTACTCTTGAATCTTTCTGAGAAAGAGAAAAATAGCCCCTAGTAGTTGGAAGCTGGCCTGGTATTCTCCTGTGGAGCAGAAATGATTTCACAGATGACCAACACCAGACAAGGCCACCTTTGGCTGTGATGTGTTGAGATTGTTCTGCAGTTATGTGAATACAGATAACACAGGAACATTGTCCCAGTCACAAAAGTGACCAAACAGACTCCATCATGGCTAATGTGAGTGAGTGACTGCTGCATCTCTCTCCCCCCATTTTTCTACTTACTTATTTAAAAAACATTTTATTGGAAGTTCCTGACATGGCGCAGTGGAAACAAATCCGACTAGGAACCATGAGGTTGTGGGTTTGATCCCTGGCATCGCTCAGTGGGTTAATGACCCAGCGTTGCCGTGAGCTGTGGTGTAGGTTGCAGATGTGGCTCGGATCTGGCGTTGCTGTGGCTCTGGTGTAGGCCGGCAGCAACAGCTCTGATTAGACCTCTAGCCTGGGAACCTCCCTATGCTGCGGGTGTGGCCCTAAAAAAAAAAAAAAAAGACAAAATCTTTTTTATAATTGATTTACAATGTTCTGTCAATTTCTGCTGTATAGCAAAATGACCCAGTTATACATATATATACATTCTTTTTCCCACATTGTGGGCCTCCATCATATTCTATCATAAGTGATTAGATATATAGTTCCCTATGCTATACAGCAGGATCCCATTGCCCATCCACTCCAAATGCAGCAGTTTTCATCTACTAACCCCAGACTCCCAATCCATCCCACTCCCTCCACCTCCCCCCTGGCAAACACAAGTCTGTCCTCCATGTCCATGATCTTTTCAATTTTGTAGATAGATCATTTATTTGTGCCATATTTTAGACTCTACATTATATATCATATGGTATTTGTCTTTATCTTTCTGACTTCACTCAGTATGAGAGTCTTTAGTTCTATCCATGTTGCTGCAAATAGCATTATTTTGTCCTTTTTTATGGCTGAGTAGTATTCCATTATATATATGTACCTCATCTTGCCAATCCATTCATCTGTCAGTAGGTATTTAGGTTGTTTCCATGTCTTGGCTACTGTGAGTAGTGCTGTGATGAACATAGGGGTGCATGTATCTTTTTGAATGAAAGTTTTGTCTGGATATATGCCCAGGAGTGGGATTGCTAGGTCATATAGTAGTTCTATATTTAGTTTTCTGAGGTGTTTCCATACTTTTTTCCATAGTGGTTGTACTACTTTACATTCCTACCAATGTTGCATCTTCATCAGTTACAGCTTTAGCCTTCCTTCCTTGCTTTCTAGATAACATGAAGATATGCAATTATAGATACCATATTCTCTTGGTTAGAAGCAAGTCACAAACCCTAGTCGCACTCAAGAAATGGGATTATACGGGGCAAAACACCGAGGGGTACAGATCATGGAGATATTTGAGAATTCTGCTTACCAGAGCAAATCATTGACTCTTCACTTTAATGAGTCCACTCCCCTTGTCCCCACAGTGATTCAGATGCAGGTGGAAGGGGAAGACCTATAAGGAGACAGTATAATGTGGTGGAAATCCTGTCGGATGAGTCCAACTCCTCTCATCTGGGACTTGGGGCAAGTTTAATTTAAACTTTAAAAGTTTCAGTACCCCTGTTTATAAAACTAGGAGTCATCGTAATAGATAACAATAAAAACTGCTTCATAGGGCTATTTTGGAGGTTGAGAAACACATAAACACTACCAGTGTACTGATTGCTCTATAGCAGTGGTAACTATACCTAGTCACTTGTGATGGAGCACAATGGAGGATAATGTGAGAAAAAGAATACATATGTGTGTGTGTGTGTGTGTGTGTGTGTGTGTGAGAGAGAGAGAGAGAGAGAGAGAGAGAGAGAGAGAGAGGGACTGGGTACAGTAGAAAATGGACAGAACACTGAATCAACTATAATAGAAAATACAAAAATAATTTATTTGTTGGAAGTGAGATTTTTAGTGTAATTGTCTATCAGAATCTTTTCAGTAACTCCTTAGAAGCTGAGTTTCAATAAAAATTGTTCCCATTTAAAAAAAAAAAATGACTACCAGTGTACTGGATCTAAAGCCCAGATGGGTGGTCATGATTTAAATTCCTAAGGTAGGTTTCTAGAGTCAGGTGACCTGGAGCAGAGTAAGCAGTCAGCACCTGTTAGGTATCATTCTGTTGTGTGATTCTTCCTCCCGGCCCCAATGGCAAGGAAGGTTTTCAGTTCTTCCTGGCTAATGGGGTGTGCCTCTTTGGGTTCCACGGCCCCTCTGCCCTCTACCATCACAGCTCTTCTCTGTTTATCCTGTCTTCCTATTGGACCAAGAGTGTGTGAAGGCAGCGTCATGTCACTTACGATGGGCGAGGCTTTGTTGCAGTAACAAAGGACCCCTAGAGCTCAGTGGCCTCCAAGGGAAAAGGTTTATTTCCTTCTCACATTACACGTCCGTCATGGGTTGGCAGTGGCTCTGCTCCATGTCATCTTCACTCTGGGACCTGGCAGATGGAGGAAACTCTTTGTGGACCATTGCCAGCCTCGTGGCAGAGGGAAAGAAAAGACATAGTGAAAAATGTGTTGCTGTAAATCTGCTGGGAAGTGACACGTGTCAATTCCATCTGCGTATGGGTGACCAAAACAAGTCACATGGTCATTACCGAGATTGATAGAACAGGGATGTAAAATTCTTGTGGGAGGTAATCCGGAATTGTTAGCAAATAGTGTTAAAATCCACTGTGTAAGTCTTATAAAATTCATTTTATGAATAGCAGTCCTGATAGTAGCAAAATACCAGGTGTAGTTCCAAGTTCTTTCCGTAAATTAGTCCTCTGAACTCTTATAACAACCGTGTGAGGAAGGGACTGTTATTATTATTTCCCTTTTACAGACGGGGAAACTGAGGCTCTGAGCAGTTAAAAGTCCCATGCCCAAGGTTGCAGAGCTAGGTGGGACCTCCAGGGCTGGGTGGGGAGAACCTGCAGGGATCCTTTCAGGCTGGGAACCGAATGCAAGACCAGGAAGGGGCCCAGGACAGTATTCCCACTCCATTTGGGGAAACATGAGGCTCCTTCCTCCTCTGGCTGCTTCTCAGTGACCTCCCTTTGTACCCGGCTCCGCGGGGCCCCATCTCTTCCCCTAGCTCACATTCAGCTCCCTGGCTGAAATTCTGTGTTTAGGGCCTGGTGAACACCATAAAAATGTCAATTAAGTTGATTTAGAAATGCTCCCAGTCTCATTAACAACAAACTGTTAGTGCCAATGCAGGCAGGCAAGGCTAAGAATAAATAATATGAATATTAAAGGTTTTTGGTGTCATTAATTATCAATAGTAAATTATCCCCCATCCCCACCCTCTTTCTGGCTGCCAGGGATCCCTTCTTCCCTGGGCAGGAAGAGTTATTACTAAAAGTCCGACATTTGGCTTATTCATCTGCTGTGGAGAAGGAATGCAGGCATTGAAGACGCAGGCCCCAGGAATCACTGCTCTCATGGCCTCTAGTCTGACGAATTTAAATTGTTAGCAGTCCTGTAGCAGACTGTACTCACAGTGTGGCTGTAGGCCAGCTCGGACCCTGGGTAGTTGCCCTGTCAACGTCTGGTGAGTGAATAAATGAAGTTTTGAGCTTGTATTTGCACCTCGGAGCACGGTTCTGGGCTCTGTTGCTTTCTACCTGTGTGACCCAGAACGAGTCCCTTAACTTCTCTGTGTCAGTTTCTCTTGCTGTGAATTAGAGTTAATGATAATAATAACTACTGCACAGGTTGCAAAGATGAAAACAGGATATGCATGTTAAAGCTCCAAACACATAGTAAGTGCTCAGGGAATAGTAACCCTCCTTTTCCTCATCATCATTTTAATTATAGTTGTAACTCTGTGGTGGAGGGACATAAAGGTTTTCTGGTTCATCCCCTCTAAGTAATATTCTACAGCCACTAAAAATGATATTTGCAAAGATATTTTAATGGGGAAAATGCTCATATTAAGCTTTAAAAAGCAAACCGCAAAATTTCATATGCTTTGTGATTGCAGTGATTTTAAACAGAGTTTGAAAACAGGGTGGAGCCACATCAAAACATTATTGGTGACTTGTTTTTTTTCTAGGTAGTGGGTCTGGGTGGTTATTTTTATTTTCTTCAGTATATTTTATGTAGCTTTTAATTGTTTGCAGTAAGCATGTTTTGTTACCAATATTTACTAACGTACGCAAAAATAGGCTAGGATCATGAATACCCATAAACTCATCACTTAGATTTAATGACTGTTAACATTTTGCCATATTTGCTTAATCTTTTTTGGTGGGTAGAATATTTTAGATACTGAGATCATATTTTAACCCTAGGTATTTCAGTGTCAGTTTTTTCTTTTCAGGGCTGCACCTGTGACATATGGAAATTCCCAGGCTAGGGGTCCAATTGGAGCTACAGCTGCCAGTCTAGACCACAGCCGTAGCAATGCTGGATCTGAGCATCATCTGTGACCTACACCACAGCTTGAGGCTACACTTGATCCTTAAACCATTGAGTGTGGCCAGGGAGCGAACCTGCATCCTCATGGGTACTAGTCGGGTTCATTTCCACTGAGCCACAATGGGAACTCCCTAAAAATTTTTATTCCTACTTAACCATAATATCATGATCAAATCTGACAAAATTAGGAATAATTCTTTCATGTCATCTAATACAGGCTTAATTTGTTTCAGTGCACTTCATTTTATTGTGCTTCACAAATACTGAGGTTTTTTTTTTTTGTTTTTTTTTTTTACAAATTGAAGGTTTGCTGTCCCTCTGCATCAGCCAAGCCTGTGGTTTCCATTTCTCTAACAGCATTTGCTCAGTTGGTGTCTCTGTGTCACACTGTGGTTATTTCCAAAACATTTCAGGCTTTTTCATTATTATTATATTTGTTATGGTGACCTGTGAACCTGTGATCTGAGATTTTACTACTGTGACTCGCCGAAGGCTCAGATAATAGTTAGCATATTTTAGCAGTAAAGTTTTTTTAGTTAAGGTATGTACATTTTTTTTAGACATAATGCTGTTGTACGCTTAACAGGCTGTAGTATAGTGTAAACATAATTTTTATATGCACTAGGAAGCCAAAAAATTAGTGTGATTTGCTTTATTGTGATATTCATTCGCTTTATTTAGGTGGAGTGAACCAGCAGTACCTGAGGTCCGGCTGTACAAATGCATGTGCAAATTTCTCTGGCCTTCAAAAAAATTTTTTTTAAAAACCGCAGATTTATTTGAGTTAAAATCCAATTAAGGACCATACATTACATTTGGTTGTCATGTCTCTCTCTCTTTTTTTTGGTGGTTCCCTCCCCCGACCCTTGCTCACTTGGCATGCAGAAGTTCCCAGGCCAGGGATCAAACCCATGCTACAGCAGTGACCCATGCTGCTGCAGTGGCACCTGTGGATCCTTAACCCACTGTACTGCAAGGGAACCTCCTTGGTTGTCAGGTGTCTTAATTATCTGTAAATGGAACATAATGTACCCATCACATTGATTTGTTGAACAGACCAAGTTGATTGTTCTGCCGACGGTTCCAACTTCTGTATTTGCCTTTTCTTTGTGGTTGCATTGCTTTTGTAATGTGGAAACAATGTGATAAAAAAAAAAATACTCCCCTCTGTAGTTTCTAGCCACCCTGTCACACCTGCTTAAGCAGTAGTAATAACTACACTTTCCATGTGCCAGGCATGGTACTCAGCATTTTATTCATACTGTCTTATTCAACTCTCATAATGAACCTGTGGCATAAATGCTCTTTTTATCAATCCCATTATATAAATGATGAAAATGAGGCACATAAGTAAAATAACTTGCCAAAGTCCAATCGTCAGGCAGAGCAGCTCGCAAGCCAGCAAGCTTAACCACCTTGCAGTCTTAAAAGAACTGGAAGAGAGGCTGCAAACTAAGAAGGAAGGTAGGGGGGAGTTCCCTTCGTGGCTCAGTGGTTAACGAATCCGACTAAGAACCATGAGGTTGGGGGTTCGATCCCTGGCCTTGCTCAGTGGGTTAAGGATCCAGCGTTGACGTGAGCTGTGGTGTAGGTTGCAGACGCGGCTCGGATCCCGCGTTGTTGTGGCAGTGGCAAAGGCCGGCAGCTACAGCTCCTGTTAGACCCCTAGCCTGGGAACCTCCATATGCTGCGGGTGTGGCTCTACATAAAATGCAAAAAGACAAAAAAAAAGAAAAAAGGAAGGTAGGGAAACCAGCCCTGCCTCCCTTGGGGATGCTGAATGACAGCTGGGAAGTGCCTTTCCCAGGATGCCCAGGGAGAGGTCTGCAGGGAGGCACTGGAGTAGTTTCTGCAATGATTAAATCTGTTTTGCTGTCAGAGCTTGGAGCTGCCCTGGGCATCTTCAGCGTTTCCTTCTGCTTCCTTTTCTTCCTTTAGTGGGTGGGAAGGGTGCTAGGAAGCTTGTGCTTTTCCTTCTCTGGGCTCGAGAGTCCCTGGGTCTGCTGTTTATGGGCAAGTAGACATCAGACCCAGAAGACAGTCCTCCGGGGAGACTCCACAGCTGCTGGGGTAAAGGACCTGTGGGATTCACCACCTAGTCCATTCCTGGGTCTTCATTCGTGATTCCAGAAAAT
Organism: Catagonus wagneri; assembly: GCA_004024745.2. Lineage (NCBI taxonomy): Eukaryota > Metazoa > Chordata > Mammalia > Artiodactyla > Tayassuidae > Catagonus > Catagonus wagneri. Next base: position 935,891 of record PVHT021183594.1, read on the forward strand.
TCAGGCAAAGTACATAGTGTGTCTTGGGAAAAACACTGGAAGGGGAGTTCAGGTACCTGGGTCCTGAGCAAGGTTTGCCTCTGCCATGGACAGACTCTGTGTCTTTTGTCTGTGGCACCCAGCTTCTGTGAGCCCCAGTGTTCTGTATTATATCCGATTTAAAGCTGTCAGTTTGGTTTCCATTGTGAGGATGTTGTAAGGATTATGTGAGGACCAGAGTGGGAGTGGTAGTGGCGGTATAAGGGCTCCTCTTCAGGGTGTACTGCAAGAGTCGCAAATTCAGATATGCCCACTGGCTAGGTAGGTGGCATATGGTTCCTCGGAGATCTGCCATGTTCCAGCAGGACCCACCCCAAAGTCGTGGTTGATTGATTGGTCAGGGCATTGGCTAGGGACCCAGGCTGCCCTGGGATGTTTGAACTTGGGAGGGCAGGGTTGTCATTCTTTCCTGTGGGTTTACATCCAAACTGGAAGCAGGGAGCCTTGCTATGAATGCTCTCTGACTGTGGGGGAAGATGGCACTCCTGTCTGTACATAGAAGATGGGAGGGAGAGAGACACACAAAATCCAGGTTCCAGCTGTTCTTGGGATCTGACTACATCCCTGAGGTTTGACTGTTAAGCCTGTTTTGGGCTTTTTTGAATGAACCATTTCTCCTTATTTTGACTTTTATTTATTTTCTTTTTAGGGCCACACCTTCAGCATATGTAAGTTCTCAGGACAGAGGTTGAATTGAAGCTGCAGCTCCTGGCCTACGCCACAGCCACAGCCACAGCCACAGCCACAGCCACACCAATCTGAGCTGCATCTGTGACCTACACTGAAGCCTGCAGCAATGCCAGATCCTTAACCCACTGAGCAAGGCCAGGGATTGAACCCACATCCTTATGGATACTAGTGAGGTTCTTAAACTGTTAAGTTACAATGGAAACTCCATTCCTCCTTATTTTGGCTTGAGTTTTTGAGATTGTTTCTGCCATCTATTGCTAAGGAGGGTATCTGGTATATTCCACAATAGGACGCTCTCAGCAGTCTGAAGGAAGAGAAAGCTAGAGTGTAAAGGGAGCTTGGAGACTGCTTCCCGGTCCCTTCACCTTATTTCTCAGCTAAGGTCCAGCACCGTTAATCACCTTGGCTCAGGTATCTGAGTGGGAGAGCAGCAAAACCAATACAAGAACCAAGGTCTCATGACTTCCAGCACAGGGCCTCCCCACCTCCCAAACTGCGTCTTTACTACCTGGGCAGCATATCATAATTACCTGTTAAAAAATGGCAACTTTCACTATTTACTGAGTATGTACTAGGTTCCTCCCTGTGCTGGGTGACTCTTAGGCGTTGTCTTTGTAGCGACCCAATGAGGAAGCTATTATTTTTCTCATTTTGCATAGCGGAACACTGAAGCTCAGAAAGGTCTAAGCAACTTGCCTGAAGATACACAGGTAGTAAGTCCCAGAGCCAGGATTCAAACCCAAACCCTCGTGCTTAATCACGGTGCCCTGCCCAGTCTTTGGCTTCCTGTTCTGAGAGTAGCAGTGGCCATACACTCCTTTGAGCCAGTCTCTTGGTGAGTTTGTGACTGAGTCTGAGCAGTCATTTCCTATATCCTGCAGCCACTGGCATGGCAGTTCTTGGACTTGTATTGTTTACCCAAGATTTTTTCCGAGGCTGCTTCTTAAGTAGGTAACAAATACGTCTGCAAATGTGGTTGGGAAATGTCGCACTGTAGGGCTTGATTTGTTTGGAGGCATGCATGTATGTTAGCTTTTGTTTAAAAACTGAATAAAAGAGAACAGTGAGTAGGTATGTTCTCAGGTATGAGCATATGTGCTTCTGTGCTCAGACTTGGCAGGTATGGGACGTAGTTAAAGTAACAACTCCAGTGGGAAGCAAAGGAGAGGACCCCTCCATGGCCAAGGTAGGTACGCTCTGCCTGACCTGGTCCATCTCTTCAAATGGAAAGAGATGCAGCTGTCTGCCAGGGTCCGCTCCCCACCTTCACCCCCCGCCATGGCAGCAGAAATACATCCATAGACAGAAGTTACAAAAATCCTTCACTCTCTTACTTCAAGCAAAACAAAGTTCCAAACAGACAACCCCCGCTCCCCCAAACCCCCAACAAAACCCCAAACCCCACAAATAACTTCATTCAAGGAAGAAAGCTGGAAAGTATAATACCTGCCATCTATGAAGGATCCTGTATGTGCCAGCCACTTTCCCGGATTTAATTCTCACACAACTGAGGTTTTGCAGACAAGGAAAGAAACTGAGACTTGAGGCTCAGGCAGGCAGAGTGACTTGTTCACACTCGCACAACAGAGGGCAGGCACAGAAGTGTGATTCCTGCCAGGTCCGTTGGCACCCGAGTCTGGTTGGTGAACGTCAGTCTTTCCTCCTCTGCCCGTAGCCCGGATCCTTGGGCGGCTTTGCTAATGAAGAGAAATGTTCTTTATGCAATTTGGGTCTGACCGCTGGACTTGGCGACAATTTATTTTGTGATTTCCCAGTAAAAATGGAGTTCTTTTTTAGGAACAGTGACTCTTAGAGGGCAGAGCCAGGAATTTTAAATGGGTGAGCAGCAGCAGCGAGTGTTGGAGTGGGGGCATCAGGAAGCACCTGTTCCAGTCCTGGCTGTTTCCATGACCTTGGGCAACAACACTAATGCTCATTAATGGTACTAATGGCCTCTACTTATTGATCCCTCGTGTACCAGGCGCTGTTCCTAGCAGCTCATATGTATCACCTGGTTTAATCTTCTCAGCAGTCCTGACAGGCAGGGAGGTACCAGTATCTTCCCCATTTCCTAGAAGAGGAAACTGAGGCTTCAGGCGTTGAGCAACTTGCCCAAGGCTGCGCAAATAGGAAGGATTACATCTGAGACTTGGGCCCGGGCAGAAGGTTTCCAGCCTGTGCTTTTTCTGTGCTATCATATTGATATACATAAGAATGTAATACAAACACAGTAGTGAACATTTATTGAACATTTCCATATGGCATATGCTATTGCAGTCACTATATGCAATATATCATTTCATCTCCAAAATGACTCCATGAAGTCAAAAGTATTATCACCTCCATTTTTTTCGGATGAAGAAACTTATTTTGCATGTGTTCAGTGAGGGGTCTTTCTCCTTCTGCTGCGTGGTTGTTTTCTAAGAGCCGTGACTCTCTAAAAAAAGGGTTAAGCGAGGCCTGGACTCTCTGGTCCTGTGGGTAGAGTGTAAAGGGAGCTTGGACACCGCTTCCTGGTCCCTCCACCCTTCCCTTCTGAGGAAGCCCCTCCCTGTCCCTCTCAGAGAAGCTGGCTTGGGGATGTGCAGAGAAGCTCCGGGAGGCTGCTGGACAAGTGCCTCACCTGGACCTTCTCTGGAGGCCTAGGCTGCTCCCTGGAGCTTACCAAGCCTGGCTTCCATCAGTCCGGGCTGGGCAGCCAGCCTCCTTGGCAGAGCAGGCTGCAGCCCAAGGCTTATGGGCCCCGCGTGGCTCGGTGAACTGTGTAGGGAAGGGAGGATCTGCCAGTGCCACACCGGCCAGCTCCCTGCTGGGCACCATCTGGGAGGCACTGAGCTGGAGGGCAGGGCGGCCAATGGCTGCCTCCTCCACCCCGTGGGCCTCAGCTCCCAGAGCACACAGCCCCAGAAGGTGTCAGAACGTCAGGGGCAGAACACTGACCAGGGGAACCTCTTCTTCAGTCCCAAAGGGCCCTATTCAGTGATAATAAACATGCTAAAACAGACATCTGTCAAACCTTTCCTATGGCTGGGCACCATGCTAAGTGCTTTAAGTGTGTTGTCTCAGTTTTACTCTTTACACCTCCCATACATAAGTACTATTATTATCCACATTTTGTAGATGAGGAAACCAAGGCACAGAGAGGCTGAGGGACCTAACCAGGGTCATGCAGCTGGTAAGTTTCAGAGCCAGGGTTCAGATTCCAGTTTTTAAAGCCTAGCTGGCTCTTGAGTCTTGGATTCTAATCTTTGCTCAGTCCGTTACTGTTGAGTGAGTCTGGCCATTCCCCTGCTCTTTATGGGTCTTTGGTTTTCTTCTGTATGTTGCAGGGGTTGGACCACATTTTCACAGTGTGTTCATCAGAGTCTGAGCGTTCTGTCAGGCACTATGGTGTGGGTGTGGTTGGGTTGGGAAAGGGATCGGGAGAAGCTGAGGATGAACATCAGACCCCCGCCTTCCCACTTTTAACCTGAGAGCAAACATTACTTTTCACTGCTCCCTCTATCAGGGTTATGTGTGAGAGGTGGCTTACAGAAGGGATTATGATAATGTTAAACACTAGCAATTGCTGATCTGACATGCTTATAGCTTAAGAGAGGAGGAATATAAACCTCAGAGAGGGTAAGAGGCCTATCTAAAGAGGCCCAACAAACTAGTGACTTAAGCAGATAATGTATTTCTTGAAAGTGCAGGTTCTGGGGCCAGACACAGATTGTTCCAAGTCCTAGCTCTGCCTATTAATAGTGGTGTCCTTGGGCAGAGTCAGTGCTTGACTATGAGACAGTCCCTGTTTTATGACCATAAAGTGCTCCAAGTCAGACAGTTGAAGCCTTGAGTTATTTCTTGGATGGAAGAACTCAGTAACTGGGTCATCTTTCATTCATTCTTCACCCTCAACCCCGACTCCCAACTCATAGGGCCCAGGGACACCTAAATGCCTTTGGACCTGACCAGTTATGATGCAGATGTAAGGGGTACCCAGGGACTCTCTCCCCACCCTCCAGGAGTAATTCGTAATGACTTCCCATCTGACAGCCTCTACTGGAATTCACACCCAACAGGGTTCATGGATAGGGAAAGGGCTGGGCTCGTGACAAGAAGACTCTAATAAGAGTGTGTTAGAGATCCCATTATGGCTCAGTGGGTTAAGAACCTGACTGATATCCATGAGGATGCAAGTTCAATCCCTGGCCTCGCTCAGTGGGTTGAGGATCTGGCATTACCATGAGCTGTGGCATAGGCCACAGATGCAGCTGGACTGTGTCGTAGGTTGGTGGCAGAAGCTCCAGTTTAGCCCCTAGCCTGGGAACTTCCATATGCCACAGGTGTGGCCCTAAAAAAAAAAAAGGGCTTGTGGAGTTTCCATCATGGCTCAGCGGAAACGAATCTGACTGGGATCCATGAGGATGCAGGTTCAATCCCTGACCTCGCTCAGTGGGTTAAGGATCTGGCGTTGCCGTGAGCTGTGGTGTAGGTCGCAGACACGGCTCGGATCTCATGTTGCTGTGGCTGTGGCTTAGGCTAGCAGCTGTAGCTCTGATTCGAGCCCTTGCCTGGGAACCTCCATATGAAGCAGGTGGGGCCCTCAAAAGACAAAAAAAAAGGGGGGGGCCTCTGTGTGACCCTTAGTAACTGTGTGACCTTCAATGCCTTCCTTCTTATCTCCAGGCCTCAGTGTCCTCCTGTTCAAAGAGCGATGCTGGAAGTTTGCTGCCCTCCCTGGGCCTCCTGCTGCTTCATGATGGCATGCTTTGATGATCCTGGGCACTAGAAAATATGATCTCTCTCTTCGGCATCCAGATGTTTCTCACAGAAGTCTTCTCCCTAAGCACAGACTCATGCATCAGACAGAGTCGTAACTGACCGAGCCTCCCTCTTTGTGCTGTGAGTGATGAGACTTTTGAGTTCTCCTGGCCTTGGGAAATTGGCCTCAAATGGTCTGGCTGCAGGGCTTTCAAAGCACCGTCCTGAGGGACGGTTCTGACACAGCCACCGCTGAACAAGAGAACTGAGCACAGCCCAGGTATCTGCACAGTGGAGCCTGAGCCCATCAGGGAAGCATTTCTGGAAGGAGCAGCCTGTCTTCCTCTGGGCGCAGGAGCTGCCTGATGTCGGTGAGTATGAGACTGGGGACTTGCTAGGGGTCTAGCAGTGTGGCCGGTATGGGTACCTCAGGGACTCTTCTCTGCTCTTCCTCTTAGAGGGGGACTTGCTGATTTGGTTAATCAGCTTTCTAAACACGGATGGAGCTGTATTTCCTAGTGGGCAGGGTGACTGGCTGATAAAAGGTGACACACATGTTCAGTTTCCTCTTGTAAGGAAACTGTAAGTAGTAAGTTACAGCCTGAGTAGTAAGAGGCTCAGGCTCATTTCTCATTGGAGGCCTGGCCATCTCTCTTCAGCCCCATACACTTCAGTGCCTTCATTTGATCCATGTCTTCCTGGTTGATTAGGCTTCGTGGTCAGTGCCCGGCTCATAGCTCCTTGGCCCATCCTGTTTACAAGGTGACTTGTAGAAAATTCATTCCAATAGCTCCCTGAGTTTTTCTGTGCACAGGGTAGGCTGCAAGGGTGGGGAGTTAATGCCCCAGGAGTGACCTTCAGCCAGTGAAGGATGAGGGGGTGGATAAGTCTCCTGATTCCTTGTCACCAAGTGGGATAATTCTGGGATGTATTCTTCACAGTCTCTTCAGCTAGATTGGGACTCAGTTGTACCCAGTTGCCACCCTCCCATTAACACACCCTTGATTGGCTTCCTCCATTCCCACTTCCTCTTGTGCTTCCTGGACCACCTCCCAAAGAAACCAAGGTTCTATCTAGCTCCTATCTCAGGGTCTGCTTGTGATATTGTGATTTATAATAAGAAAAATATATTTGGTCTTGATTGTTTCTGGCACAGAGCTCGTAAAACCCTTGGAATTTCCTAAGTGATGAGAGCATGAAGGTGTCTTTTGTTATGTTAATGAGGTGACTTTTGGAAAGCACCAAAGGATGGGGCTGGTTGCCTGCCAGTGAGGCCAACCATGAGATTAGAGGATTGGACATCAGGGGAGGGCAAGAGGGCCTGGAGATTGAATTCAGTCACCAACGTCCAACGATTCATTCACTCATGTCTGTGTAACGAGGCTTCCATAAAATCCAAAGGGATGGCTACGAGGTTGGTGAACATGTGAAATTGTGGGGAGAGCCGTGTGCCTGGAGAGGGCATGGAAACTCCATACCTTTTCTCCATACCTTGCCCTATACAGGACTTCATCTATTGATTCATATCCTTTAAATATTCCTTGTAATTAACTGGTAATATAGCCAGTAAACTGATTTCCTGAGTTTCATGAGCCGCTCTAGCATCATGACCAAACCCAAGGGAGGGGGTCATGAGAAACTGATTTCTAGCCAGTTGGTCTGAAGCACAGATAACAACCTGGACTTGCCCTTGGCCCCTGAAGCCAAGAACAGCCCTGTGGGACTGAGCCATTAACCTGTGGAGTCTAGTGCCTTCTCCAGGTAGATAGTGCCAGAATTGGGTGGAATGGTAGGACACCCAGCTGGTGTCAGAGAATTTCTTGGTGGTGTGGGAACTCCTCCTACTTGCTTGCCCCCCACTGGAATTGGTGCAGAACCTTTACTGCTGTTGGAGGGATTCACATTAAGACATAGCCGTTCGCAACCTTCACTAAGTGCTGGGGGAGGCAGAGTGATTTTACTCTCCCGTTACTGATGAAGAGACTGAAGCCTGGAGAGGTTAATGACTGACCAAAATGGCAGATTGTAGGACTCCCGACTCCCTGTCCTTTTCTGAGTGTTTTACCTTGGTGCCTCTTAGGCACCTCTCTGATATATGGGAGGACACTGGGTGAAGGTCAGCTTTGGGTGAAGATTGGAAAGGAATGAGATCTTACACTGCTGTCTTCATTTTTGCTGTCAAGACTAGCAGGAGATTTGTTTTGAAAAAGCCTTGCTCTTTGCTTAGAACTGTTGATACCTTAATGGGTTATGGGAGCAGAGAGGGATTTTTAGCCTTTTTGGTTACAATATTATGGAAGGGTTACTAGTGCCTTGGTTGATCTCAGAGTTGAGACCTTCAAGGAGAGTCACAGCATCATAGAACGTCAAATGTAGAAGGCAACCTTGAGGTCATCCTGGCTACTTTGTGCCTTTCTTTTACCAGTAGGGAAACTGAGGTCTAAAGAGGAGAAAGTCATGGGTCATCAGATAACAGAGAATAGGATCCAAGAGAAAGTAAAGGTAAAATAGGCAATTAGAATCAGGTTGTGCTCAAAATCAGGAATCCATTGGAACTTGCTAAGTTAGAAATGGCAAATTGGAGCCAACTTCAATCCACGGGTGGAGCTACCCAGAACACCTGGAACTGAGCAAGCTTGTGAAGGTCTAACCTTTGAGATAATCACGTGAAGAATTGGTTAGTGATGTCTGCCTTGGCACAGGACATTTAAGACAAGGTCAAGAAGGCTGGGACCATGATTAGCTCAAGTGTTGGAACCCATAGGCTGGAATTTGGAGGGCTGATGTTTGTAGATGACTAGTGACAAAATGATACCCAGAGGTGGCTAGTCTGGAGTTTAGGTTACTCCACCACCTAAATTACTTTTTTACTCTATCCTTCTCTTTCAGAATTCTCTCATACTGCTTTGGAATCCCAGTAATCTTGTAGAATGCAAACACACACACACACACACACACACACACACACACACACACACACACACAATTTGACAAAGCAGACAAAGCAAAAATTCTGGATCCTGCTCCAGATTTTACCTTTAGCATTTTGTCTCTCCTAGTTCTAAAGTTCTATTTGTCTCACCTTCCTCATATGCAAAATAAAGTTGTCCTGCCTGGTCGCTAATTCTCAAAAAGCATTCAAAGAAAAAATAGTTCTAGGGTGGCTCAGGGGAAACAAATCTGACTAGCATCTATGAGGATGCAGTTTCTATCCCTGGCCTTGATCAGTGGGTTAAGGATCCTGTGTTGCCATGAGCTGTGGTATAGGTCGCATACACGGCTTGGGTCCCACGTTGCTGTGACTGTGGTTTAGGCTGGCAGCTACAGCTCTGATTTGACCCCTAGCCTGGGAACCTGCATATATTGCAGGTGCAGCCCTAAAAAAGCCAAAAAAAAAAAAAATAAAGAATGGTTCGGCAGGGTGGTAGCAGCTATTATGTGGAGTAGTTTTCCATATTAATTTCTTGGGGAACATTGGCCGACTAATAAAAACTTTTTTTTTAGCTATAAGACATCATATTTTCAGTAAGAATTCACCTTAAAGTTACTCAGGTAGGCAGAGTTCCTCAAACTTACTTGAAAAAAGAAAATACAGCATACATGATAGCCTCCAGAGGTCTTTCAGCTTCAAAATGCTATAATTCTTTACTGATTTCTTCTGAGAATAGAAGTATAAAGAGATGCATAATCAATGGTTGGTTTGTTTTAATTCTCTCCCATAGATATGACATGGTGGTTGGTTTTTAGTGCTCAAAGCAAATGGCAACCCTGGGGGTCATTTTTAGCTGAGCATTTGAAGCTAAATCAATCAGGTTGAGAACAACTGAAACAATTTGTTCCTTAAGACCAGACTAGGTAATTTGAATTACTTTAATGATGTAAATAATGTGATAAAAACAGCTGGCAAAATTGACATTGTTGACAAAGGGGCCCTTTTAGTGGGGGACATAGACTTAGCATAGCTGCTCTGAAGGTTTTCCATCTGAAAGTCTCAAGTAGCAAAATCCTACTCAGCATCCAAAGCTGTGTGGTGGGTTTGGCTTTTCAGCACAGCACAGGATAAAGGTGTCATGATGACATCCGCATGGTTATTACAGTGTCCGTCTGGAGTTCGGTGGAGTGCTAGGTGCCTAAGTCATTCTCCACACTGGGGAACTTGCAGCCTGGAGCAGCTCCTGTTGCCTGAATCTGTCTTAGGGACACGGTTCCTTCAGAGAAGGGCTGTCTTCTTTCTCTTTTCAGACTATTTCAGGGTCAGCATTGATATACAAGGATGGAAAACACAGTGGTTATTAACCAGGAGAGTATTAGAATCATCTCTAGATTAAAAAAAAATTCTTGGCCCCATCCCTAGAGATCTAAAATGGGCGCAGCCATCAGTGTTTAAAAAACTGCGCATATAGCAACCCACATGCCCATCAAAAGGAGACTGGATACACAAAGTGTGAAGTATTCATACAGTGGAAGCTACTCAGCAATTAAAAGGAGAATGCTGTTGTTACATGCAGCAGAATGTAATGTTTTCTTTTTATTTTTTCCATTGTAGTTGGTTTGCAGTGTTCTGTCAATTTTCTACTGTACAGCAAAGTGACCTAGTCACATATACAAATATATTCTTTTTCTCACTTTATCCTCCATCATGCTCCATCACAAGTGACTAGATATAGTTCCCTGTGCTATACAGCAGGATCTCATTGCAGATTGTAACATTTTCCAAACATTAGTCTAAACGAAAAAAAGTCAGTCACCAAAAAATATACAGTATAGAATCCCATTTATATGAAGTTTGAAAATAAGTAAAGCTAGTACATTGTGTAAGAAATCATAATTGTGGTTTCTACTGGGAGGAAGTGGAATTAACAACAAAGGGACCTTAAGGGCACTTTGAGGAAGGTGTTAAAAATATTCTCTATCTTGTTTTGGATGATGATTTACACAGATGCATACAATTTCAAAACCTAAGTTGAATCCTTGAGATATGCATTTTATTGTATGTAACTTATGCCTCATTTAAATATAACCTCCCTGTAAGTCCCCAAGTTAGGGGACTATGCCAAAGTCCAAGAAATGATCATCTTCACCCATGATCATCTTCATTCAGCTCAGCCCAGTTACAGCTCCAAGAAATGGAACCCTTCCCTGTTTTCTGCTGTATATAATGCAGCTCCTCATTCTCATTTACCCTCCAGAATTCCTCCCATGCTTTCTCTGTCTTTGAGAAGGTTAAACTCTAGAGAACTCAATGCACAACCACGAGCTTAATAATAAACACATAGGTCTCCAAGAACTGTGCTTCCTTCCTGTCTCCATTTTAGTAGCTACATCTGCATTCCTGGAAGGAGTCCCTTCCCTCCCAGGCCACCTGGTAGTTTATTGAGCACCTACTATGTGCTGGACCTTAGAGGGTCTTTTACTAAGGCTTTTTTTCCCCTCTTTTACAAAGGTTGTTTTCAAAATAACCCTGAGAAGTTGATCTTTTTTGCTGTCCTCCTGTTTTCCAGATCAGCAATTGATGAAAGAGGATCAGTAATGGCCCCAGAGTGGCATAGGACTGATTAAGTGCAGGATGCATGGTTAGAACTTTGATTGCCAAACCCATTACAACTTAAGGCCTCTTTCCTTCCAGGGCCTGAGAGAGAAAAGCAGATAGGAGTATTGAAAGGAGAGATACACTTGAGTGTAAAGAGGGCAAAGGTCCGTCCCTGTCAATGCTTTTCATGCCCAGTTGCCAGAATTCAAGCCAACCAGGCCTGGCACACCCAGGCAGTCCCATGCTTTTGGCTGGGCTCTGCTGGTAGCTTAAAAGTGGCAGCCTCAGGGCGACTTTTGTTTGCTATAACTTAGAAAACAAGAAGGAAGCAAGTGAGGATGCAGAGATGTCTTTAGTTTTAGGATTCTGGCTCCCTGAGTTCAGAGGAGTGGGCTCCTGTTCGGGGTGGCGCAGGGGAACAGATTCTGTGGAGTGTGTGTGCGTGTGTGTGTGTGAGAGAGAGAGAGAGAGTGTGTGTGTGTGTGTGTCGGCGCGCCTGTGCGTGGAGGGGGGATTGCTGTACTCAGCGCGAGGCACTGGGGGAGGAGGAAGCGGTAGCAGAGATCTGAATAATTGATTCTTCAGCCGCACCAGACGCCCTGTAGCGGGCGGAGAGCGTGGTTTCAGCACGACGGACAGCGGCGCGCGCCGCTGCAGGCTCTCCTGCGGCCAGCGAGCCACCTATCCTGGCCTTAGCACCGCCGTGCGCTCCGGGAGCCGGTGGCCGCGCTCCGCGCCGCCGCCAAGGGACTGCGGGGTCTGCTTCGGCCTGGCTCCGGGGAGGGCTGCGGGCGAGAGACTCTTTCGCCCGCTGATGCTCCAAGCCTTTCCGGCTTTCTCAGGGGCTACCGCGTCTAGCTGACTGAGAACAAGTCCTCAAGTTGGCGTGGGGACGCCGCTGCCTTCCTTCTCCTCTTCCTCCGAGGCGACCACAGCAGAAGCACGCCTCGGGAGCCGGGTTTTGCTGGTGCTGTGAACAGGGTAGCCAGGAGCTCTCTGGACTCCCACTGGGAAGTGGGGAGCCGAACGCTCGGCGCGGGGCTGGCCCAGCAGCTAAGGGCTGGAAGGAGCTGCCTTCCCCCGCCCGCGCCTCTCTCGGCCGGGGACCGCGGGGATCCCCGGCCACACGCGCGCGCACGCTCCCACTTTCACACACACACACACACACACACACACGCTCTCACACATGCTCTCACACCAGCTCGAGCCTAGGCTGCGGAGAGGGCTCTCAGGCGCGCTCAGAGGACCGGGCAGCTGCTGTCCGGAGTAAGGCAGGAAGCCTAGCTCAGGCTCTTGGAGGGAGGCGCCGAGGGCTTAGCCAGAGCATGGGGCCGGGTGAGCGCTGAGAGTCGCGGCCGCAGCCATCAGCCCTGGAGATGACCAGGGGCGGCCACTGCTGAGAACTATGTGGAGAGAGGCTGCGGTGAGTGCTGGCTCGGGACGCTGGGCCTGGGAGGCCCCTTTGGGAAGAGGACGGTGGGAGGCCTATAGGAGGGGGCGGCAGGACCGCTAGAGGGTCGTTGCGTGGGAAAAATCTCACCTCCCTCGGGGATCCGGGACCACGGGAGCGCAGTCCTTCCCTCCCCCTCTCCTCCTGCCGGCACATCGCAAACTCAGCCAGCTTCCCCCTCCCCTCACTCCTCCTCAACCCCCCTTCCCTCTTTTTTTCTCTCCCTACCCGCCTTGCTCAGCAGCTTCTGGCCGCACAACTCCCAGCAGCCGGCGCCGGGGAGGTGGCAAGGGGTGAGGGTGGATGTGCCCTGTTAGCTTCTCGAGGGCGGCCAACCTGGGGCTCCGGTTCCCCTGTGCTCCCGGGGTGGAGTTCTCCATTTCAGCCAGAGGGTCTTAGGATCCGCACAGGGGGCTTTTCGAGCACGGAGCCTCAGCTCGCCATCTCCGGTTGAGCCCCTGTGCGCACAGGGGCTGTGAACGTCGCAGACTGCGGTCTGTCCCCTCGTCCCCTCCCCCCACCCGTGGGCTGACCCTGCCTCTTCATCTCTTCTCTGCCCTGGTAGAGCCCTGCTGCAGAGCCTCCGGCTGGGATAGCCGCCCCGCGTGGGGGCGATGCGGACGGCGCGGGACAGCCAGGGGAGCGCGCGGGGGCCGCAGCATGCGGGAACCTGCTAAACCCGGTGGCTGCTGAGGCGGCCGAGATGCTCGTGCGCGCAGCGCGCCCCACTGCATCCTCGACCTTCTCCGGCTACAGGTACGACCCAGCGGGAGAGTTGGGCTCGGCGGGCCGGGGAGAAGGAAGACTCGATCAGAGGGAGAGCTGGAGAAGGATCTAGGGGGAGAGGGAGAGAGACAGCGGGAGAGGGAGCATCGGTAGCGAGGCGCGGCAGGAGCACCAGGGGGCGCTGCAGCTCCGCGCTCTGCAGTGCTCAGCAGAAGAGCGCTGAGGCAGGTGCAAGTTCGCCCCAACTTCCCCTGGTTCCAGCAGCGCCCGGCGCAAGGGGCGCGCGTCTGTGCTCCCTTGCACGACTGTGCTGGTATTTGCAGGCAGGGGAGCTGTGTACCTGGCGCGCTACATGTGTGCACCGCCTGAGGACGTGTGCGGACTCGGGATGGCCTTGGGCTCCCTTATTGCGGCCTGCAGCTGTGCGCAGAAATGCGCGCGTGCCTCTGAGGGTGTGCAGCCCACTGCTCACGCGCACCTAAGACTTGGTAACAGAACCTGAAGTGAAAAGCCTGGGGTGGCAGGGGGCAGCGCTGTACAGTTCACCTCGGTCAGCTTCGTTGGAGTCCACCTTCCCTGCTTCTCTCCCCTGCCCCACACACGTTCTTTGCCCGCTCCCACGCATCGGCCTGCGGGGGGACGTGCCGCCAGAATTCTGCATTGCACATGGCATGCGTGAGAGATTGTGTGTGTGTTTGTGCGCGTGTTGCGCGTGTGTTTGCATGCGCGCTCGTGTAGGGGGCGGGTCCTAGGACTCCTTGCAGTTGAGTGGAAAATCAATTCACGGCCCTTCTGCTCGAGCTAGGGCGGACGCTAAGTTCCCCCCAGGTACTCTGGACCCTGGGGCACACAAGCAAACGTCCTCACTCTCTTGTGCTTGGGGTGTACCCCGCAGGAGAGGTGCAGGGTCTGCAGCATTTGCCGAGTAGAGGCGGATGGGTGCTGAACCCAGCGGATTCGCAGGGGGCGGGGTCAGTCAACTAGCTTAGCGCGGGAGCAGGGATGCAGAGTCTGCCGCCTCCGCACTCCTGCCCGGGTTCTCAGTTTGTTCCCTGAGAGCAGGAAACCGGGTCCGTAGCTGGGTCTGAACTAGCAGGGCTGGGAGAATGGTGGGTGGAAGGTTGCTCTGTGCGCCAGCACTCAGGGGCAGTGGTCCAGCGCTAACTTCAGGGATGCGGTGGGAGATGTGGACAGAGTTGGAGATGGAGAGGAGGCTAGGGATGGGGGATGGGAAGGAGGCTGAATGTGAAGATGGATTTGGGGACGGGGATGGAGAATTCGCTTGGACTGTTGTGGATAGAATTGGAGATGGGTTGCGGGATGTGGATGCCGTCTGGGGTGGGGAATGGAATCAGTGACTCCAGCAACTCTCGCTGGGCATGGGTTCTGTACCTGGCACCTAGAGCAAGAGGCTGGGTTGGTAATCCCTTTTGTTTAGAACCCTCAAGCACCACGGTCCTGACTAATCCTCTCCATCTTGCAGGGACCGTAAGTGGCGATTATGGGCAGACTGGGCTGTTGGACCCTGCTGGTGTTGCCGGCCCTTTTGGTCTGGCGCGGTCCGGCGCAGGGTGCGGCGGCGGAGAAGGGTCCCCCGGCGCTGAACATTGCAGTGCTGCTGGGTCACAGCCACGACGTGACGGAGCGTGAGCTGCGAAACCTCTGGGGCCCAGAGCAGGCAGCGGGGCTGCCCCTGGACGTGAACGTGGTAGCGCTGCTGATGAACCGCACGGACCCCAAGAGCCTCATCACGCACGTGTGTGACCTCATGTCGGGGGCACGCATCCACGGCCTGGTGTTTGGAGATGACACTGACCAGGAGGCTGTGGCTCAGATGTTGGATTTTATCTCCTCACAGACTTTCATCCCCATCCTGGGCATCCACGGGGGCGCATCTATGATCATGGCTGACAAGGTAAGGCCGGGAAGAGATGGGCTGCCAGGACCAGAGCTTGCGCCAGTCATATTTGAGAACCCCTGGCATGTGTCTTGATCAAAAAGGTGGTTGTGGCCACTGACCCTGGTGAGAACCAGGTCCTGCCTCTCCGACTTGGAAGTGAATGGAAATGCTTTTTGCTTTGGTTTAGAGGTACCTTGGGTGTGCCAGGAAGAACTCAGGAAACACAGAAGTAGGATGGGGTGGTGGGATGCTTGGAGATTTCTGAGTAATGCACAGAGGAGAGCCTGCGGGCACTTGAAACAATAAGGGTTATAGTCTGAGAATATCAGTTTTACCTGATCATTTTTGTGGAAAATGTCCATTTTTTTCCCCTGTCATGGTAAGCAACTAAAACTTTTTAAAGGATTAAATGTGGGAATGTCATGGGTTAAAATGCGAAGTTTTTAGGTGAAGCAGGAAAGGGCAGAGAAAGGTCAAGATTGTACAGACACTCTACACTAAGCGGAAGAGGGATGGAAAGTTTGAGAAGCCCTGGGCTAGTGGCACACAGAACTGTGTATCTCCAGGGAGTGGCTGTGAGCAGAGAGAACTGGCTGCAGACCTAGAGCACGGAGGGCCTGGCATTCTCCTCCATATTCCTTGAGTGGACTGACAAGGGCTCCCAGACCCTTGGATGAAGGGGTGGGCTCCCAAGGATGGGTTTTGATAACAGAGTTGGAGGGTGTCAGAATGAAGAAGGTTGTGTTCAAATCTCTTGGCTTCTAATGAGAGGGAGGATCTTTCTGTGGACCAGTTGGGAGTGTGGTGTGGAGAAGAGAGATTTGAAGATTTGAGCGAGATGTTATGACGGCCTGGTTTGAGATCTGTGCAGAAGTGGAGGTCTGAAAGGAGAAGCAAAGTGAAGAATGAGAAAAAAGGGGAGGATTGGTGTTGTGGGCACACTGTGTTTCTGTCTAAGCCCTAGGAGAGAACTGGGTGGGAGCAGGTAGGGGGGGAAGGGTGAGTGTACTTGTGTGCCACGGTCCCCAGCCCTGACACCTTCTTGGAGCATGTTCCTTAGAGAGCAGGAAACATCCTAATGGAGCGAGAAGACATTTGTCATAGCACTTTTCTTCTGATGCTCTCAAAGCACTTCTACGTTCATCACATCAGATTCTGCTCCTGCCTCAGCAATTCCCACCAGCTCCCTTGGGAACTGTATTAATTCTTTCAGGTCTCTTGGGTTGCAGCACATTCAGCTGAAGTACACAGCTGATGCAGTATCTTATTAAACATTTATTTTCAGTGGTTTGCAGCCAGCAGAATTCCTATGTGTGGCTGAGTATTTTCCCAATCACGTCTCAGTTTGGGGGGGCCTCTTTTTGGCATGAAAAAAGTAGGCAACAGCTGTGTCCTGTCACTGATGCATGGCCATTTCAGAACTGACAAGGACATTAGAGTCTGCTGGAGCATCATGTAACTTCCAGATGAAGGGACTGAGGCATAGGACAGTTAAAGACTTAGCTTAGACCACGGGGTGTGTGATGGTACTAGATCTCTGGTTTTTGGGTCCTCTGTTTTCTGATGAAGACATGAAAAAGGAGAACAGTATTTTCCAGCAGGGTTTTGGAGTGTGATTTTGGGATCTAAATATTACCACTTATTGGAGGCGCATTTTCACATGAAAATTACAGAGACGAAATTAATAAAGTTTTTTTAAACAACAACAACAACAACAACAACAACAAAAAACATTACCACTTATTCCTTCTCCCTTCTGAAGTTTTGACAAGAGGAGCAGCACACACACACACACACAAATAGTAGCCATATCGAAAGTGAAATTTCTGGATTGACTAGGGCCCAGCATGATCAATGGAGAAATAACGGTGTAACGGTAAAGGCCGAACTGGTAAGTGGCTTGAGGCTTAGGCTGGGAGGTCTGAGCTGGCAGGTTTGGGGCTCAGGCTCTTACCTGACTTACCTATCCAACTGGAGGCAAAGAAGCGGGAAGAGAAGTGGGTTGGTAGCCCCTTCATATGCTTCATATGCAGGGATCCTGTCCAGGTCAGGCTCTGATTTCCTAGACTGGCAGCCACTCTTCCTTTGAAGGGGGTATTCAGAAGGGAGTTTTGAGAAGTCCAGGAGGAATGGGTGGGAACATCTTCCCCTCCTATAGGAATAAACTATCTTATAGGGAATTGGACAAGAGTGGGACCCCACTTAAGGGTAAAGAAGAAAAGGGAAACGGGAAATGGCAGGAGAAAGATGAAAAAGGACATTTTTGGAGAAGTCAAGTTTTGAGGGAGATTTAAGAAGGGATGGAGAGGAGAGGAATGAAAAGGCTCATTGACTCAAAAATGGTGAAAGGATTAGGTTACCCCTCCTTATTGAGGGGGCTTTTCTGAGGGGTCTCAATGGCAGGGGATTAGAAAAGTCAGCAGGGTGACGGTGGGGTATGTATTGAGTCCCCCCGTGTGGGATGTGCAGATGACATGAAGAGGAGTTGGATTAAAAGGTGGTATTCTGAGAAACCTGGTTGGGTTAAAAAAGGGAATTGTCGGGGATGTGAACAGCCCTTCCTTCCATTAGTAACATATTGAGTTGGCTTGTGCCTTTGCCACCTGTTTCCTGGGGAGTTGAATGCTGAGTGCAGTTTGTTTGGCTCTGAAGAAGCAGTTGTGGGCATCGCCTAACATTCTACTTTGTTTGGGTGGGCCCGTGGTGTTATGGCCACAGTCTGAATTTACCCAAACCCATAAGGCCTCTCTGGCCCCTCCCATCCACCCTCACCCCACCTTAAGGTAGCAGTCTTTTGATAAATCCCAGAATGGTACCTGTGTTGTTTGTATTTCTAAATTGGTAACATCATGGTGTCCCTGTGGGTAAGAATGGGAGTTAATTGGATTATCAGTTAAATGGAGCCCCTCCTCCCAGCTTTTACTTTTTCTTCAGTCTACTTGACCCTTGAAAAAAAGAACAGAGCTTTGTAATAACTGAAATGTGCTAAGTCGCAGATTTTTGTGGTTTAATTTAACTTACAATGGGGATGCTATTGTTTGCTCTATCGGGGGTGGTCTTGAAATAAAATTGATTTAGAGGTGCAAATAATGCTTGCTGTAGACAAAGATATAATTTCATCTTGGTGTGGCTGTTTTGATCCCCTCCTAATGAAATTCAGTTTGGTCTTAGTAACAGCCCCTAGGAAATCTTAAGCCTGAGTAAGTACCAGACCGTTATGTTTCCGTTCAGTGTTGTCACCCTTCTCTCCCTCTTCCCCCTTATTCCTAACTGCTCTGCGGGGAGGAAAGGCAAGTCTTCCATTTTAGCTACATCTATCCATGTCGGTTACCATGTGGGTTTTGCATTATATGTATTATTTCTGCGCATACCTCATCTCTTCTGGAATGTAAGTTCCTTGAGGACAGATTAAAAAAAAAATGTTGTGTGTATATGTATATTTGAAATAATGGTATTCCTCCTCCACAGACAGTTTATGAAAATAATGTTTTCATTGTAGAGCACTTAGAAAGTATATCAAAGTTTAAAGAAGAAAATTAAAAATCTCCCTTTAAATCATCAGGAGTAACCATTGTGCACACTTGGGTCTATTTCCTTTTAAGTTCTGTGTATTTAGTTGTAAATTCAGGATTGTACTGTGTATGCGGTTTTATTTATTGTACTTTGTATCCTGTGGGCTTTCTTAGGAGGTCCATTTTTTCCCTTTAATTTTGGAAAAATCTCAGCCATTATCTGTTGGATGGTTCCTCTCCACATTCCCTCCTTTCTGTCCATATCTAGTTTCTCAATCAATTCTCCATGTATCTTAAGCATTTTTTTTTTAAAGTTCTCTATCTCTCTGTGCTGTGTTTCCTGCATTCTGTATCCCTGTTAACCAGCTCTTTTCATTTGTGTCTGGTCTGTTATTTTGCCTTTCAAGTTTTAAATTTCAGCAATGGTTCACTTTCTTTCTAAGATACATAATTGGTCCCTTTTCATACTTTCCTGCTTTTTTTTTTAAAATAAGAAACTCTTCTCATTTTGTGGATATAAATCCTTCCTCGGTCCCTTTGAGGATTTAAAACATACTTATTATGATGTCCTTCTCGAAGTGCCCTATCATCTTGGTTTCTTCCGATATGAATCCTTGCCTTTTGTAGAGTCTGATCATCGGATATCCTTGTGTGTTCTCTAATTTTTGTTTGTGAACTTATTTTCAAGGCAGTTTTGTGGTTCCCTCTGCCCTGTGTCTGTAAGGGTGTGTGCTTTTAAACCAGCGCTCCTGTCAACAACTCAGCTCAGCGTTCTTTTTCTACTCTATAACACCGTGTGGTGAAGGCTTGGTTTCTAGTTTCATGTAGGTGATTTCATTTTGGCTCCTTGACACGTATAGAGGCATCGTTTTGGCCATGACTCATGATGGATGGTGCAGATGTTCATTTCCATTCTCAACTGACAGCATGATTTTTGGGTCCAGCTCTGCCACTTACCCCACGGGTGGGTGTTGGGACCTCTGCTCTCATGGCTTATATCAGACGCATTCCTCCATGGACCATGCGGCTTTGATTGCTGCTTGAAATTATAGTGTCCCATCTTTTGATTCTTTTATTTTTAGGGAATCCTTTCTATTTCTGATCTGTGATTCCTTTTTCTTATTTCTGAGCACTACTATGTAAAATTTAAAATATCTGGAGATTTATTTATGCATTCTCTGTCTGAGGAGCATAAGAGGGAGCTTACTGAGTGTGTTCACTCTGATTTTGACCCAGTTATATTTCACAACCTGGTTTTATTTTTTTTCAAACTTGGTTATGTGTTCTTGGAATTTTCCCTTATCATTAAGTAGACTTCTCAAAAATGATTTCAAGTGGCTGCAGAGTATTCTGTTTATACCACAATTATTTGAGCTATTCTGTTTTTCTTTTCACCTTTAGTAAGGTTGATTTCTGGTCCCCATGTGTGTTCTTTTTGGCACCTTGCACTGATCTTGCCCTTTGCATTTGTTTCTTGGTAAATATTTGGTGATTGAATGAATTGAGTCATTGGTTTTGACGCCGACTTGCTACGGTTTCTGAAAGAACTTATCATGCCGTGGGTCAGGACTTTCCATGCGGTGTTTGTTCCTAAGTGCTGACTGATTTCCTAGCTGTGTGCCAAGTTCCCTGTCCTCTCTAGTGGGCAGATAATCACTAGACATCCTGGGGATTATCAGAAACCGGGGGGTTTCCTACGAAATGTAGCACTGCTGAGTAACAGCTCATCTGCTGGAGGTAGAGCCTGGCAGCTCTGAGCCTGGGTGTGAGTGACGAGCCTTCCCACTAGACACAGAAAGCTCATGGAAAGGGTAGACACGCTCATCCGAATGTTGGGGCAGCCCACTCAGTTCCTGCTATAAAGGTACCAGATAGTTCCTGAGAGTGGGGAGCCTATGTTTAGCCTTTTCTGTGAGGCTTGTCAGATGTAGTCATCCACTCCTCCTCTCAGATGTCATCGAGAGCAATGGGCGTCACCCCGAGAGGCATGACTGACTTTCCACATGGCCCCGGGTGTGTGTGTGTGTGTGTGTTACTGGCAGTCACTTGGACCCTTAATAGATGTGGTCTGGTAGGGTTGGGGGGGTGGTTCTTCTTCTCTTTGGTAGCCTCAGCTGGAAAATACTTCTTGAGGGAGGGGGGAGCAGGAGAGAGATGAGAGCGAGAGAGTGGAAAATCTTGGTTTGTAATAGAGAGTTGGTGGCTTCTGATAAGGCCATCATGAAAAGGACGGTTATAATGTTATTAGCTAGTGTGTTCGGTTTGTTCTGCATTCTCCTTTTGATTATTTAAATTTGAAGTGGTTGCCCACATTTTAAAGGGAGGCGATATCACATGGAAAAAAAAAACGTATTTCATGCTTCTTTGGAAAAATCAGAAGGCCTGGAAAACGTGGGCCTGCTTCTCCCTGTGGTAACAGCTGGCAGGAGACAAATAGCGCTTTTCTCCCCTTAGATGGGGCAGGTGCTCTTTCTTTCTTCGGGTTCCAACTCACCCACTTCACTCATTTAGGTTAAGGACTTGGTCCTGAAGGCACTGGGATTTGAGACCCCTGAGGGAGGTAGAGAAAGCAGCTGTTCTTTGCTCAGAGCCTTTCCTGGGCATTCTCCTTCTCTTCCAGGACTGCTCCTTGGGAGGTGGCAAGTTCTGGGCACGTGCTTGCCCATACTGCTCTGTTCATGGCCGCCATCACTAGTGTACTGCAGCATTATGTCCTCTTTGGCCACAGGCCTCAAAACCTCAACACAGCCCTCCAGGAAGCCATTCCCAACCAACCCAAGTCAGAAGACCCCAGAGTACTTTGGACAAAGAGTCTGAGGACCTAAATTCCATTTCCAAATAGCCTTCTGACCTTGAGAAAGGCTCTTTTGCTTTCTCAGCCTCAGCTTTTCCTTCTGTGAAATGAGAGTTTAGGGTAACATTATCTCTGAGGCTCTTTCTGGCTCTGAAAATGTTATCGCCCTCAAGAAAGACTGGCAGGAAACATACCAAAATGTGAACAGTGGTTATCTTTGGGTGGTAGATTCCTGGCTGTTTACATCTTTCAAAAAATGTCATCATAGCATGGTTAATAATTTGGACGTTGAGTTAGAATGTCTGGGTTTACATTCAGATGCTGGAGATCATGGGGAAGTTCCCTAATGTCCCTGAGCCTCAGTGTCTTAATCTTTAAAGTGGGGACAATAGCAGTACCTGCTTCCTAGAGTTGTGAGATTTAAATGAGATAATGAATATCAAATATATAACTTAGTGTTTGGCTCATAGTAAATCCTTATAGGAATGCTGTTGTTTTGTGTCTGTATTTTGTGGTTTTTATTTTTCTCCAAAGTACATGTACTTTTTAATAACCAAAAGATAGTATAATATATTATATTAGGTATATTATAATAATATTAAAATAACCTGAAAGGTGATGGGGTGATACGAAGATATCCACTGCAAGAAGCTGGAAATGATTCCCATAAACTTTTAGAACTGGAGAGTCCAACATGAAATGATCCATATTTTCTTAACTGGGACAACCAGAAGCTTCCTTTGCATTCTTAGGAACTGCTGTGAGCTTTATCCTGGCAAACTGAAGATTAGATGTGGCCAGTGTGAAAGTGACTGTAAGAGGAGACTGTCTCAGTGACCTTTACTGTGAATAACTCCACCAGTTGGAACACATGTTTGCATTGGGCTTGGGGCTTTCGAGGGTGGACATATATAGTTTCTCATTTTCTCTCTGCCAAGGATCATTAAGTAGCTCTAAGAGCGCAAGGACCCTGGTAGCCCCAAAGATTTTTTTTCTTTTTGTTGGTGTGTCTTTTAGGGCCACACTGGTGGCATATGGAGGTTCCCAGGCCAGGGGTTGAATTGGAGCTGCAGCCGCTGGCCTTCGCCAGAGCCAGAGCAATGCGGGATCTGAGCCACATCTGCGACCTACACTATAGCTCACGGCAATGCCAGATCCTTAACCCACTGAGCGAGGCCAGTGATCGAACCTGAGTCCTCATGGATGTTAGTCAGGTTCATTAACCACTGAGCCGTGATGGGAGCTCCTGAAGATAATTGATTAAGGAATCCTTGTGGTCTTATTCTATTATCTTTCAAGTTAATGATTGGGAATCCAGTTGTCTTAGGAAACGGGCTTAGATTCAAGAGGGACAATAGATTTTGATGTTAATAATTTGGTTGCCCGAATTGAAATGGTTAAGGTGTTAGAATTAAAATTCAAAAGTGCCTTTTCAGATTGAAATGATAAACCCATACTATAGACTGCACTGAAGGGTTTAAAATGAATATACACTCTTGCTGAAAAAGGAGGATGTGGCCTTCCAACTCACTTGAGATTGAATTTTGTAACAGTTAAGAACCTGTGGGTTGACTGCTGAATCTGGCTCATAGGTGAATTAGTGTTTTATTTCACCAGCATAGTATTTTAAAATGGCTTGAATTTTAATGTCTTTGGATGAGGCATGCATTTTCAATTTCTGTAGCCCTCTTTCCTCTCTGTTATCTCACATCTTGCCAAATTCACACTTTTTTTTTTTTTTTTGTCTTTTGTCTTTTTAGGGCTGCACCCGAGGCATATTGGAGGTTCCAAGGCTAGGGGTCTAATAAGAGCTGTAGCTGCTGGCCTATGCCACAGCCACAGCAACGCCAGATCCGAGCCACATCTGCGACCTACACCACAGTTCATTGGCAACGCTGGATCCTTAACCCACTGAGCGAGGTCAGGGATCGAACCCACAACCTCGTCATTCCTAGTCAGATTTGTTTCTGCTGCACCAAGACAGGAACTCCCCCCCCCCCTTTTTTTTACATTTATGTTAACTGCATGGTCTCTGCAAGCATTTGAAATTGTGATCCTCAACCACAGCGTTTTTGTTCATTTGCTTATTTGCTTGGCATTGACCAGATGCTCAGCAGATCCCAAGGAGTGATAGGGCTCTTAAAAAAGTAAAGGCCACATTTCTAGAAATATAATGTTCAAATCAAGAGAGGTGATACTTCTTTCTTTTTATTTTTTTAGGGCCACACCAAAGGCATATGGAGGTTCCCAGGCTAAGGGTCAAATTGGAGCTGTAGCTGCCAGCCTACACCACAGCCACAGCAATGCTGGATCCGAGTTGCATCTGCAACCTACACCATAGCTCATCATTACAGTGGATCCTTAACCCACTGAGCAAGGCCAGGGATCAAACCCAAGTCGTCGTGGATAGTAGTCGGGTTTGTTACCCGCTGAGCCACGACAGGAACTCTGATGTTTCCATCATGCCTTTTCTGTTGTCCTTCAGCTCCAAGTAGCAGAATATTTGACCACTGCTGACTTAAACCATAAGACTTTGGTTTTATTGTTTTACAAGGCACTTCATATCTGGTTTAGTAATTTAGTAACCCATTGAGGGCTCAGTTTCCATTCTTGTACTTTGCCTTCCTCAGCTGTTGGTTCATCTTGGTCAGAAGATGCTACTTCTGTTCCAGCCATCACATCTTCTCATTCCAGCATTCACAAAAAGAAGAAAAAGAAGAGAAAGGAAGCTTTCCTCCAGGTCCTCTATTCTTTCAGTAGAACAGACTTCCTTTTACAGTTCATTGGCCAGAACTGGGTCACATGCTGCCGCTTGAACATCTCTGGTAGAGATTTATAAGCACGATTCTTCCCCAAGAATGGATAATTGCCACCAGAGCAAAATTTGCTTCTGTTTGCAGAGGTGAAGGAAGCGAGGCTAACTGGTACCCTGATGTTGTCTGCAGCAACAGTGACATCATTATCTGTAGACTTGACTTAGTTCTGGAGGGTAATACTTGTTTTCCTTTCCTTTCCCTCCCTCCCTCCCTTCCTTCCTTCCTTCCTTCCTTCCTTCCTTCCTTCCTTCCTTCCTTTCTTTTCTTTTCTTTTCTCTCTCTTTCTCCCTCCCTCCCTCACTCCCTCTCTCCCTCCCTCTTCTTTCTTTTTTATTTTTTTGTCTTTTTAGGGCTGCATCTGCAGCATGTGGAGGTTCCCAGGCTAGGAGTCGAATTGGAGCTGTAGCCACTGTCCTATGCCACAGCCACAGCAATGCCAGATCTGAGCCGCATCCTCGACCTACACCACAGCTCACGGCAACACCGCATCCCTAACCCACCGAATGAGGCCAGGGATGGAACCTCCATCCTCATGGATGCTAGTCAGATTGGTTTCCTCTGAGCCATGATGGGAATTCCTGGGGGGTAATATTTGAACGTGAATGTTGAAAAACTTCAGTGTGTCCAGGGGAAGAGCCTTTAGGATGGATTATGTAATATCTGAATGGCTCATGGTAACAGTCTCAGAAGAAATATTTAGGGGAGTTCAGCCTGGAGGAGGGAAATCTCAGAGAGGATATGAGAGACGTGTTCACATACCCCAGGGGCTCTTACAGAGAGAAGGTGTAGTTTTAATTTTGTTGTCGTTGTTGCTGTTCTGGGGATAGAACTGAGGCCAGAGGAAGGAATTATAAGGCTGTTATGAGGAATAAGCTTTGGCATTTAGGTCTCTAACAGAAGACCATGATGTTTCATAGAATAATGTGTCTGTTGGACCTGACTGAGCCGATAGTGACAGCCCGTCTGTTAGGAACAGGAAAGAGAGTCAGACTAAGGTTAGCGAGATTGGATTGGGTCACCTCTGAGGTCCTTTTTTACTCTAGGACTCCACACCTCTCAAATCCTTGAGTTTTTTTTTTTTTTTTAATCCACAAATCCTGGCACTTTAGGCCCTTGGATTTGGCTGAAAACCAGTATTCTCACTTTCTGTAGGTGTGTGAGTAATTCAGTATAAATTTGCCTGGCATGGGGGAGGAATTTAAAATGCCTGTACCCTCACCTCAGATTCCCAAAGGACTTGACACCATCCTGAAGGAAAAATGATATTTGAAAAACAGAAGACCTATGTATATATCGATTCACACACAGAAATATAAATATAAACATAAGTAGGTCAGCTGGCGTCATATTTACTAGTGGAAATGTTTTTGGCTAAGAAGCACATCCGCAGAAGACAGTGGCTAGAATAATTGCCAATGATCTCGGAAAGGGAAGTTTTTGCAGGTTGCAGTTAATCATAATTACTTATTAAAGCGTATTTACACATGTGTTTTTGCATATACTACTGTGGCAAGACTTTTATATCCTAAAGAGATAGTCAGATCCCTCTCTGATTTTTCAGTTGTGAAATTATCCTTTTTCGGTCTGTTGTGCTCACCTGTGTCCTGAACATTTGCTCGTGGCAGAAACTGCTCTGGGTACTATTCTGTTGTTTATCTGCTTCCCCTGTTTTCCCCTTACATCTCCCAAGGGAAAAAACACCCCTCCAAATTCCTTCTAAATGCTTTGTCTTTCCATTCAAAATGTACAACTTTCCATGTGGTAGAAATGAATATGTTTTCTTTCAGTTATGTATTTATGAAATAGGTATTCATGTGCCGAGTTAAAAAAAACAATACAATACAGCAAATTGTATTCTCTGAGAAAGAATATTTGCTTAATTAATGCACAGCAGAGCCTCTGTAGTCCTTTTCTCTCCATGGAGGTGACCGTGTTACCTATTCAAAAAGGAAAAATGTTAATTTGAACTGTAGTTTGCTTCCCTTTGTAGTTTTTGCTGAAGTCGGTATGTTACAAGGGTCTTTTCCTCTTTTAAATCTCACTGACTTAAAAGAGGTTAATCATTTTCCATCGGTCCCAGCTGGGCCTATTTTCCCCAAGCAAAATAAAAACTCACCTCACGTATAAGGTGACTTCTAAAAATCACTGGCATGTCAAAGCTGAGCCCACATACTCAACAAGGAACTTAAGGTAATTTGGGGTGATCTGGAGGAGTCTTGATCACTTTACATGCTAATGAGAGTTATGGACCCTCCTCAGAAGAATGCATGTTCATGAGCATGCAATTTCAGGGGCACACAGACCCCGTGAAACCCGTTCATAGGCTCCTTGGAATTGATTTACTTACTGGTTTATGAACATTTTTCAAATATTTCTTTGAACCTGTAAATCCGGGCCCAGATGTTCTGTAGGTATATCTGGGATTAAATTATTTGCTTGGATGTAACTCAGCATCTAGTTGGAGGAGACTTGCGGTTAAAGCCCAAAGTGGTGCGTCAATGATTGGGGCAGTTTGAGGGCTGTGGGCATACAGAGAAGGGCACCTCATCCAGAGGTTGGTGATGGTGTGGTGGTGGGGTCCGTCAGCCCCCTAGAGGGCTGTGATCTAGAGTCAGAGTCAAGAACTCTCGCTTCAGAAGAGGATGGCGGCCCATGTGCCTAACCTGCAGGTCACTGAGGAGGATGAACCTAAGAGTGGAGAGGGCTGCTTCCTCTTCTCTGCATGTTCCTCAGCCAGGCTGCCAGGCCAGGGTGATGCTTTGATAGCTCCGGAGTTTTCCTCTGGATGGCAGTTCTCAAAATCAAAACATTGAGCTCTTTGCCGATTTCTATTCTGTTGTCACAGGTGGCCGAATGTCTCTAGCTTTATCTTGTCTCTTCCACATTAGGACATTCTTGCCAGGAAGAGTGAGTGGCATTTGAAATCCATATTGGCTGGTATGTCTGTAGTCCTAGGGCTGAAAAGAAAACAACCCTTATTTTCTAGGTGGATTGTTATAAAGCCGTTTGTGGGGCTCAGGAAATGTAGGGTTGGTTGACTTGGGTGAACTGAGCCAGAACCATGGGAACGGGGTGTGAGCTGTAGAAAATGACATGCTTGCATGACTTCCATCCATGGATTTTGAAAATGGCAGGTCTGGGTGAAGACCTGAGCTTTATGGTCAAATTGCACTTGAGTTCATTGCTATTGGTTTTTGCCTTGGTTAACTGGTAGTTTTTTTTTTTTTTCCCTCCCTTATTTACTTTTCTCTTTTTAAAAATTGAAGCATAATTGGCATGACTTTATGTTAGTTTCATGCGAACAATTTAAAAATTTGATATTCGTATATATTGCAAAATGAACACCACAGTAAGTCCAGTTAATATTCCTCACCACACATGACAAACTGTTTTTGTAGTATATGTGCTGCCGAAGCGAGCACCAGACAGTTTTTGTAAAACTGTTCACCGAGTTACTGTTTTTTGATAGTAGCAAATATGAAGAAATCTCAGTTATCAAGTAAATCATGATGTGTCCATAGAAAGGAAAATACAGTAAATAATTTGTGATGCTAATTCCATACCAATTGCATGATACAATGTTAAGTAAATTAAAAGCTGCTATATGTGATGTTACATAATCTGTATGTATATTTTAAGGGATGTTTGTTTATAAGTATAGAAAAAAAGACTAGAAGGACATAGAGCAAGATGTTTATAGCAGCTTTTTGTGGATGATGAGATCAAAGGTGGTTTTTACTTTCTTTATACTCTCTGAATCCTGCAAATACCCAGAAGTGGGCATTCATTAGATTACTTTTATATTAGCTGTGGTTATTTTTTTTTTAAACAGTCTTTTACTGCTAATTGGTTCCCAGAGATATGACATTTCCAATAGTTGTGGTTTAATTACCTCTGTTGCCCAGCACTGGCCAGTATTTGAAACAAAAAGTTTTCTTATTGGCTAAGTGGAAATGTTATCTCATTGTTTTAATTTGCATCTTTTTTATGGCATCTGCTGTGGAATATATTTTAATTTAGTCACATCACACTTTTTATTTTCCCTAAGTGCTGCCCATCTTAACCTCTTTGATATTTCTCACTGTGTAAATGGGAAACCTCAGATAATGATGAATCCCAATATAAAGTACAGTGAAATAATTTGAATTGCTAAAAAATAATAAATATTTTGAAGCCTGGCAGGGAGTTCTATGATTATTCATTCTTAGTCAGCAGGCATTGCTCAACCCGTGTATCTGTATCAATGTTGCTTCAAGAATGGCTTTAAAATGTAAAATTTCCCAGCAAAAAATCATTTTGTGGGACTTGACCATCCTGATTTGCCAGGAGGTGAGGTACAGAACCATGTCCTACTGGGCTGGAGATGTGCTGTTGTCATAGGCTTTGTGGTGAACAGTGGGGAGGTGAAGCCCTGGTTTGGTCCCTTCTCTAGAAAATCAAAGGCTGAGTAAGGAAGTGACAGTAACTGCCCTACAGTCTGAAAATGATTTCACATGAGTGGTAGGGAATAGCTGTTCTGCGTTTCCAAGGCGGGGGTGGGGGCTGTGAAATGAATTTTAAGTGAAAGTAAGAGGAATTTAGGATTGATACTAACAGATGTGAGGAACCTTGTAAATATTTAACCACAAGTACAGCACGATCATTGTTAGGAACTGAATGTTTGCATCCCTCCAAAATTTGTATATTGAAACCTCACCCCCAGCGTGATGGTATTAGGAGGTGGGGCTTTTGGGAGGTGATTAGATCATAAGGGTGGACCCCTCATGAATGGGAGTAGTGCCCTTATAATAGAGACCCCAGAGGAGTTCCCTGGTGGCCTAGAAGTTAAGGATCTGGTGTTACCATTGCTGTGATAACAGGGAGTTTGATTCCTGGCCCAAGAACTTTTTTATGCCTTGGGTGCAGCCAAAAGAAACCCCCCCAAAAACCCCAGAAAACAAACCAAAAAGACCCCCCAAAGATTTCCATCACCTCCTTCTGCCAGGTGAGGATCCATCTGTGACGCGGGAATCCAGTTCTCACCAGACCCTGAATCTGCTGATGCCTTGATCTTGGACTTCTAGCCTCCAGCGATATGAGAAATAAATATCTGTTGTTTATAAGCCACCCAGACTCTGGTCTCTTCGTTACAGCAGCCTGAATGGACTTGGACAATCAGTGATGAATCAGAGCAGACACCTCCTTTATAAGATTTTGGAGCTCCTGTTGTACTGGGCATTAAGCCTCTAGTGGCTGATTATGAGAAGGCGGTGGGGAGGGGGTTCCTGAGAGAGGCGTTGAGTGGCAGAGGGACTTGAATGCCCTGAAGGCTGTAGTAGAAACCCAGGCATCTCAGTGTTTTAATAACCAGCTAGGTTGTACCCGTGTGTGTCAGCTGGATATCACACTAGAGTATCAGTGAGATCTCTAATGTCTTTTATGTCAAAGCATGTGCAGCGGTTTTCCAGGACAAGAGGGAGAACGGTTGTCTCCTCTGCCGTGTGTCAGCCACACACTGAACTGGGGATGTAGGGATGAATACATTTCAAAGTTTCCTTTCCTAAAATATGGAATAGAAATGTGCTTTCTTCTACCTTTGTGTTCGAGTCCAGTGCATTTCCCTTCTCTCCTGTGATTAATGTTCCACCTGTACTCTGCAAGCCCACCTCCGTCCCGGGATAAGAGGCAAACATGGGTGCTGAAGGCAGCTTTAGCTTCCAGCGCCCACCCCCTTGCTCCTTGTCTTCTAGGCAAGACCCTCCCAGACAACTCCTGTTTTCAGTGGTGTTGAATGAAAGGGTCTGTTTCAGTCTCTGGTTTTGGGGTGTGATGTGGTTGTTTGCGGAAGCATAGAAATAATCTTGTAACCTGTTGGAACTACTCCACAGCCTAAATTAGCTTTGTGAAAGATCAGCTTTCAGAAGATGGCCATGGATGTGCCTCAGTGGGATCATGTACGGTTTCTGTTCAGCCAGCGGAGCTTCTGCATTAAGGAGCCCAGTCCTTGTCTTGGAATCCTTCCTAGAACACTTACAGGACTTCAGTGATTTTGATTCCCGTAGTCTTAGGGGTGTGGTGGACAAAATAATGCCCCCCCCCAGACATCCTAATCCCTGGGGCCTGTGAATACCTGACCTTTTATGGCAAAGGGGACTTTGCAAATAGGACTGAGCTAAGGATCTGCAGGTGGGGATATTCTTCTGGATTATCTCGTGGGTCCAATGTAATTGTAAGAATCTTCATATGAAGGAGACAGGGTGAGAGTCAGAGGAGACAGGACGACAGGAGAGAGGTTGGGGTGATTTCCTTTGGAGGTGGAGGCAGAGGCCATGAGCCAGGGAATGCAGGCAGCCTTTAGCACCTGGGAGAGGCCAGAAAGAGATCTCCCTCCAGATCCTAGAGAAGGATCACATCCCTGTTGACACCTTGATTTTAGTCCAGTAAGACCCATTTCAGACTTTGGACCTCTAGGGCTGTAAGAGAACGAGTCTGTGTTGCTTCCAGCCACTCAGCGCGTGGTCACTTGTGCCAGCAGCCGTAGATAACCACTACGGGGGAGAGTCTGGCAAACGCACCCTAGGGGGAAGGCTATACCCCAAATGTCCTTTCAGTGCTTTATCTAGGAAACTCACACAAATTATGCAGCCTATCTCCTTATAGTAACTATGATGGTATTAAAGCCAAAATAATTTTTAAAAGACTCATCAGATACATATGTCAGTTTTTCCCTTTACCAAGGAGTCAAGAGAAAGTGATACTGCAGGAAGTGCTGCTGTGTTTATTCTCTGCACATGTGTGCTGCTGGGGTGCTTGCCTCTGTTGGAGGCACGTGCTATGAATCCGGACAGCTCAAAACATGGCTCTTCAACTTGCTAGCTCTGTGTCCTTGGCCAAGTCACTTAACCATCCTAAGCTTCAGGCCCCTTATCTACAAAATGGGTTGATAGTAATATCAATCTTTTAAGGTTGTTGTGAGTATCAGTTGTTACCTGTGAAAAGTGTGTAGCCCCTTCCCTGGCACATAAAGCAGAACCTGCCAGGCTCACACTGCTGTAGCCCAGATACTAATGTTTCTCATCCTCACGCAGCACCGTGAGGTGGGTTTCATTTTACAGATGAAGAAATTGAGACTCAAAGAACTTAGAGTATGCGTCCGAATTCATACAGGTGGTAAGTGGCAGAGCCAGGATTTGAACTCAGGTCCATTTTGGCTCTTGGGCAGTGTTACTCAGTGTTGGCGCTACTGACATGTTGGCTGGATGTCAACATGTCACTGTTGTGGGGGCTCTTCTGTGCTCTGCAGGATGTTTAGCAGCCTCCCTGCCTGCTCCAGAAGATTCTAGGAGTACCCCTGCAACTCCAGTTGTGACCACCCCAGATGCTTCCACGCTGCTCAGTGTTCCCCCGTCAAGAACCCTGGCTCTGGGTGGCGAGGTCTGCTCACTGCACAATACCATCTACACAGCAGGTGCTTACTAAGTAAAGCCTTCACTACACTTTGCGCCCCCCTTTCCACAAAACTTCGAAGCTCTGAATAGGCAAGTGTTGGTTGATGTTCCTGCGTCTTTATCTAACCAGCATCCAGTGGAATCTGTTCTCCTGCTTGGGGGTTGGTGTCAAGCCCGAGCAGAACTTGGTGTGCCAGGCGGTTAATACTTTTCCGTTGGCTTCCCTGGCAGCTGAGGAGTGCGTTGGCAGATTGAGGAAGGGCATGGAGCAGATTGCAAAAGGCACAGACACTTATGCACAGAGGCACTTAATATTCTTTGGAGAGGGATGATTCATGTCGCTCACACATGGCCTTATGGGGAGTCATCTGAACAATGAATGTGCCTCTGCCAGATTCTGCGCCATCAGAGTTTCCCCATCACTCTTGGACCTGGGTGGGGAAAAAAAGAGTCAAGAAATTCAGGATATTTGGGGAAGAGAAAAGAGGAAGAATGGATTCATAATGAGCTTTCTGTTTTTTTTTAAATAATTTTATTGAAGTATAGTTGATTTACAGTGTTGTGTTCATCTCTGCTCTACAGCCAAGTGATTAAGCTGTACATATACCATATCCATCCCCATATGGGTTATCACAGAACGTTGAGGAGGTTGCCCTGTGCTATCTAGCAGGTCCCCATTCCATATATGAAAGGGTGCATTTGCTTTCTGTTAATTTGAGCGTCTCTCCAAAATATGTTGAGATCAAGTTTTAACTCGTAAATGAATCTATTAACATTTAGGGTTGATTTGGGTTAGCGTCATTGGTTGGAATTCATTAAAACAGCCAAAGTCTCTGGTTTACCTGCGTGTAGGAAAGGTTCTGTTCCCTGACCACACCTCTGTGTCCAAGCAGTGGTATCCAAACTGGGAATCACTAGTCACATACAACCTGTGACCCAGATCACCCACGCTGAAGCACTTATCAGTTCTTTGTTCCCTTTTAGGTCTGAATAACACTGCATTGTGGATAAACTTATTTTATTTATTCATTCATTCACTGATGGACATTCATCTTTTTCCCACCTTTTGACTATTGTGAATAGCGCTGCTGTGCACATTTGGGTACAGTTTTGTTGTTGCTGTTGTTGCTGAGTACCTATTTTCAATTCTCTTGGGTGTATGCCCAGCGGATTGCTAGGTCATATGGTAATGCTGCATTTAACTTATTGAAGATTGACCTTTTTTCCCTTTTTTTCCCCACAGCGCCTTTCTTTACATCTTAAAAAAATAAATTTTAAAAGGAAATTGTGTATTACTACCAAACATAGAAGCTGGTTTCCCTTGCCATTAAATAAATGACAACAATAAACTATCAACAAACAGAATCTCTCTCTCTCTCTCTCTCTCTCACACACACACACACACACACACACACACACAAAAGAAAAATAAGAAAAAAGGAAGCACAGCGGTGTTAGTAAATATAACGAGGTGCCATCTCCTAGTAAGGCTTAAAATATTACTCTCTCTTTAAAAGGGACATTAGAAAGTGTTAGGAAGGTGTCAAAGATCTATTAGCTCCAATATGAGACTTTTTCATCAACTAATAAGCACTGGAAGAGAGTCAGGGCTTTATCCTAAGTGCTTTCCTGTTATTTTGTGCCTTGTTTGCGTGAGACAGAACCATCCCTGGTAGCACATCTGGTCCTTTGGATCTGTCCCTTTCTTAACTTCCTGACTCTTAAGTGAGTGACCTTCTTCCTCTCAGTGTCACTGGGTCCCTATCATCTTTCACTTGAACTCTGACTCTGGTCTTCCTGCCTATATGCTAACCATCAAGCACAGCTCATGTCACCAAAGGGAGCTTTGAGCATATTAATCTCCACTCTTGAAGCTTTGGTGATATCACTGTTATGTCCAGGGTAAAGTTTAAACCCTCAGCTGGTGCCTGAGAATCACTGCTATCTGCTTCCGATGACCTTCTAGCTCTTTCTGACTCCCGTATGGTCCCCATCAGTGAACTTGAAAGCTGGCTCTTTCTTCCACATTCCCCATAGTTCTGACTCTGTCCCTGAGTTCTTCCCTCCCTCCTCCTTCACCTGTATTGATCTGTACCTTGGTGGATGTGCCTCTCAGGGTTCTGAGGAAGATGAGGCAGATGGAATCCCTGAAAACTCTAAAAAGAAATGCAGAGGCAAAGGAGGTCATTGCTAGCCCTGCTTTGTCTTAGTTCCTTTAAGTTTTGAATGTCAGGGTGCCTTTTCCACATCTTGGGTTTGAAGCAGTTGCCTTCGCCTTCCTCCTCTGCCCTCAGTACCTCTCACGCCACACGACAGGCAGAATGGCCTCCCACACAGCTGAATTTATTCCTCTTCTTTATCCTTGCTTCCTTTATCCTTTCATCCCTCCCCCACCACCCCAGTGCCTGGTATATGTGGTTTGAAAGAGCAAATCTGTGTCCACCTGCCCGAGAGGCCATCTTACCATTGTAGACCGGGAGTGGAGAAGGTTGTAGCTGCCCTGCCTCTGTCAAACCTTCTTTCCTTATTTTTCTTCCCCTCTTAGTTGCGCCTTTGAATGGTCTTCCTCTAATAGGAAGTGACAGTTTAATCCTTTGGGTTTTTTTAAATTTATATTCTGCTACACAGCTGACCACACGTGATAAGGCAGGCAGCTCAGCCTCAGGGCGTGATCCCTTCCCTCTTGCTCTTTGCTTCGGAAGATTTGGGTGGAGCCATGAAACAGCTAATTCTGTGAGTGGCAAGAGTGTTGAAAATCACTGTCGGGGACAAATGCTTCCCCAGGGAGAAAGGAGACAGGTGTGTGGGCAAGAGCAGAAAAACTGACGGTTCTGTTGGCCTCAAGGCTGGGCCATCCCTTTTATTGTCCAGGATCTCTTCTACCACTTACAGTGGCTTTCTGTGTGATTATTTGCTGTTATTTGAATTCCTTCTAGCCTTTGGAAAAATGGTACGTTAGACACCCAACATCATGATTATTGACAGTATCAAAGCCCGTTCTTGAACAAAATAATTGACAGAGACCATACGAGGGATATATTTAACTCAGGCCATCAAGCAGATGTGGAAGATGAGGCTCAGAGAGGTTCAAGGATTTGCTGAAGGCAACCCCCCCTCCCTGACTCCCTGTCTGTGGGTCTCCTGTCTCAGTGTTGATTACTGGTGCTGTGGAAAGACCAGCACCAGACATCCTTCTGCTGTAAGGAAGGAACCCTGATGCAAACTTGTTACTTACGTCACTTTGCCTTCAGATGAAATGTAAGACTCCTGGCCATACAAACCTTCTCACCCTGATTTCTGATCTCTAAACACCTCTCCAACCTCCAGCCTCCGTTCTCTCTCTTTCTTTTCAATTTGCTCTAACCCTGCATTTCCTTCACAAAGAAAAGTTCTGAGGAATATTAGTCCTGGGAGGTGTTCCCTACTGAGAAGAGTTTCAGCCAAAGTAAATTCAGAAGACACCGAATGTCAGAGAAAGGCTTGGGTATTTACAACACACGTTGTCCCATTCAAGGCTTTGAGAAGTCCTGCCCTACAGACCTCTTTTAAACTGTGTTTAAATTGTTTCCGAAATCCATTCAATCACAAGACTCCCCTTCGGCTTTTTGTACAATCCTTGTTCTTGTTGGCTTGATAACATATAATGAAAAACATTGATTCAGTGCACCTGGCTCTGTCACATCTCCTGGTATTCGGCTGTGCTGCTGCCCTGTCTCTCCCTGCTACCCTTCAGAACTCATCTCAGAAGTCATCTGTCTAGGAA
The DNA here is from genome assembly GCA_004024745.2 of Catagonus wagneri. NCBI lineage: Eukaryota > Metazoa > Chordata > Mammalia > Artiodactyla > Tayassuidae > Catagonus > Catagonus wagneri. The sequence continues at coordinate 971,281 of PVHT021183594.1, forward strand.
GACTTGCACTGCTCCCCTCCATGGGATTAGATGCCTCTCCTGTGCTTTCTGCAGCTTCTGAAGCTGAGCACATTTTTGTTGAGAAAGGAACTGTTCTTAGCCATTTCTGTTTATGTGTTCATTGAGTGATTCCATAAATACGTATTGTGCCTCCTGTGTCCAGGCCTACCTTTTTTTTTTTTCCTTTTTAACAGCCGAACCTCCAGCAGGTAGAAATTCCCAGGCTAGGGGTCGAATTGAAACTTCAGCTGCCAGCCTACACCACAGCCACAGCCACAGCAACACCAGATCTGAGCTGCATCCACAACCTACACCACAGCTTGAGGCAGTGCCAGACCTTCAGCCCACTGAGTGAGGCCAGGGATGGAACCCACATCCTCATAGACACTGTGTTGGGTTCTTAATCCACTGAGCCTCAGTGGGAGCTCCATGTCCAGGCCTCCTTTTTTTTTTTTTTTTTTTGTCTTTTTAGGGGCCACACCTGCGGCATATAGAGGTTCCCAGGCTAGGGGTCGAATTGGAGCTATAGCTGCTGGCCTGCGTCACAACCACGGCAATGCAGGATCCGAGCCAGGTCTGCCACCTATACCATAGCTCACGGCAACAGCTGATCCTTAACCCACTGAGCAAGGCCAGGGATCGAACCTGCGTCCTTATGGATGCTAGTCAGATTTGTTTCCGCTGAGCCACGACAGGAACTCCAGGCCTACTTTTGAAGGGATCCTGGATAGAGGGAACAAGTTCCTGCCTTCATGGGGACTTGTTACATTGAATGTAAATAGCTTACATTCAAGGGGATGGGGACAGAATAGGAACTTGTGACAAATATGTGATGTTAGATTGTGGTCAGCGCTAAGATAAAACAGGGTAAGGAGACCGAGAGTGGCAGGAGAGGCCCTTTGGCATAGCGTTTTCAGTAGAGCTCACAGCTAGGATGGGTTAGGTTATGCTGCAGAAACAATATCACCTGTGTCTTTATGGCTTATAGCAAAGGAGGCTTATTTATCATTCATGCAACATGCCCATGAAAGGGTCAGTTAGGAGCTCTGTTCCATGTCCCTTCACTTGGGGACCCAGGTGGACAGGGTCTGTGTCACATGGAGCCTGGCTGATTTCATGGCTGGAGGAGGAGGGCTCTTAAAGCCTTCAGTACACATTTGATCATCTGTAACTCACTCAAAGGGAGAGCAACATGCTTTCTTGCCTTGTGCCTGGAAAGAGGGGAACTGGAGTGGTGAAGGACAGGATTAATAAACCCCCAGAAACCTCGCTCTGATAGGAGGACAGATGAGCAGATGCCTTAATGAGAGAGGAAAGGAGCCGTGTGGATACGGGGAGGGGCATTCTGGGTGGAGGAAACAGCAGGTGCAGACTCTTCGACATTCAGCATGGGGCTGGGCATCAAGTAGGTAACCAGGAAGTGCTGGTTGAATGAATATATTGAATTCTAAGACATTGTGCATTCATGAGGTTTTTCTATTCCAGCTGCCCAAGTGCCAGATTTAGGTGAGTGCACATTTGTAGGAACAGAAAATATCACTAACACAAATAAAGGATTGTTTGATATTGGAATCTCTCAATTAAAGGACTTAGAGTCAGTTTACTGAACTTATCTCTGGCTACATGGCTTATTTTGACCTGTCCTTTGATTGAGGTCAGCTCAAGAGTCTTATGTTCCAGCCATAAAACAATACAGAAACAAAGTCACTCTATCCATGGAGATTTATAAGGTTCATCTAAAGAGGAAAATGAGTGTTTATTCATATGTATACCTGATGGCTTTACTGTCTTGAAGAGACTTTATCACTCTGTCACTGTCTGATAGTGTTCCTTGGCACACTCCGGGAATGAGGAGAATGTCTGTCTCCTTCTTTGAGTATCCCCAGCACTTAGAACAGTGCCTGGTCAGTGATGGATTGTCAGTACATCCAATACTTGTGGACTGGTTGGCTGAGGAAAGGGAAGGCTATGCATTTTTTAGAGTTTGGCTGTGGAGAGACTTCTGACTTCAGCGCCATTGCCTATCAAGAAGATGAAATGGATTTAACTAGAGGACAAGTGAGTTTATCTGGTAACGGCAGTGGTGAACTGAACACCCAGCCAAAAAGGATAAGATAGAGAACAGGCTGCTGAGACCACAGGGAAATGAATCATATCAGAGTGAGTGCTGGTAGGGAGGAAGAACAGCCTTGATGGATGAGTAGGATTTCAGTTGTGGAGCTGGGGGAAAGATAGCCACATGGGATCCATGGCGTTTAACCATAATTTTGTCCATATCAAATGCTAACTTTGGCAAAAATAAGCAATTTGCCTGGGCTTATCCAGCCGGAGAGAACAGCATCAATAAAGACGTAGGTGGCCGAGTACACAGTGTGTATGGGGAACCATATGTAGATGGTGTGGTTGGAGGATGGAGTGTTTGCATTTTAACCCTAACTCTTCTTGACTTTGATGCTAATTTGGGGCAAATTGAAATAGCACCAGCCAAGTTCTTGGATCTGTCAGGTGTCTTGACTTTCCCGCAATGGCTTGCTCAGTCCTATAGTCCTCCCTGCTCAGACCACCCTTGTCCCATCTTCCTTGGTGGCCACTGCCGGGGAGAAGATGTCTGAGATTGGCTGGCTCGGGCAAGCTGTGACTCCTTCTCAGGGTGAGTGGCAAGTTCAGCATCTCAGCTGGCATGATGCTAAGTCAGCAGAAAGTTCAGAGTGTACAGGGTCAGCATTTATCTTCCTGCTGGTTTGAACGAATGTCTTACCTGCAGCTGCCTAAAGAAAAGCTGCAGGGCCTGATGGGGACGGTTGGGGGTCAGTAGAGGCTAGGCAGTCTTGATGACTGCGAGGGTGTTGTTTGTTTGTTTTTAACAAGTTGGTTTTGCACATGAAGAGCCTTTAATGATTAAACCCAGATTTTGAGGGAGCCTGTCTGTTAATGTTCTGAAGTTACTGAAAAAAAAAAGCTGAAATCACTGGACAAACACAAGATGGCCGTGGCTGTGGTAGTAATTATGATAGAGGTGGGAGGAAACTTTTAGTTGGCCAGCCTGATTATCATTTTGAGGATGCAAAAAGGGAGGCTGATGCTGTTGGCCAAATGTTGGTCTTGCAGAAAATGCCCTATTTCGCTGTATATAAGAGATAGTCTAGGAAAGTGGCTCTGTGGTTTTTGAATTGAGTCCCTAGGGAGTCCCAGAGTTTGGGGACAAAATGTCTGTGCCTTGAAGGAGCATTTGATTTTCATGTACCATCATCTCCTTTTGTGTCATACTTCAGTGCCTTGGTACAAGTTACTCCCTGCATCTAGAATGCCCCTTCTCATCCAACCGGCCAAGTCAGGAAGAGTTATTGACTGATAAGCACCAGATACATTCTCTAGCCAGTAAAGGAGAGGGAAGCTTCATAAGATCGAGAGGCTGAAGGGGCAGGGCCTAGGCAGTTCCTGAAGTTAGGGGAACAGAAACCACTTAACGTTCTTGGAAGGATTTGGGGACATGCTGTTCAAAATTAAAGAGCCTGCACTTTCCATCCCGAGTCTCAGATCATGGCAGGGCACTTGATAGATTCACCAGGGTGGTGGATGGCAAGAGTCAGGAGTTCTCTGAGGCATTTATGGTAGTGGTGGTTACTATGCCACCAAAACAATTAATGTAAGTACAGTTCATGCCTCAGCTTTATGGTCCTCTCCTCTTGGAAGATTTCTTGATTTCTTTGTTCATTCAACATAGAACATTCAACAGATATTTGAGTATCTACCGTGTGCCAGCCACGTGCAGAGCAATCATGTGCAGTGATAAACAAGGTAGATAAGGTCCCTGCGAACAGGGATTTATTCTCTAGTGGGGAAGATACATAATAAAAGAATGAACACCATGTAATAGAAATTCCCATAAGTAGGCAAGGAAACAGAGTGGGGGGTGTGTGAGAGACTGGGCATGGGTGAGGTGGTATATTTTAGATGAACTGGCCAGGGCAGGTCTTTCCGAGAGGGCGGCATTTGAGCAGAGGTCTGAGTTCAGTCAAGGAGTGAATTGTGCGGAGGATGGGCAGAGGGTGACAGCAAGCTTCTAGGCCCTGGGGAAGGGGTGGGTAGGCTTGGCATATTCAGAGAGCAGACCACAGTGTCTCGAGCAGAGCGATCAGATGGAAAGTGGGAGGAGACAGTTTCTGAGAGGTGGGCAGATGCAGCTCCCATAGGATTTGTGGGCTATGAAAAGAAGTTTGGATTTTATTCCAAAGTGTGATAGGAAACCATGGGAGGGATTTAAACAGAGAAGTGTTATAACCTAATTTCGTTTTTAAAAAAATCACTGTGGCTGCTGTGTTGATTGAAGAAGGGAGTGAGGAGGGGATAAGAGAGCACCTGGGAAGCCTCATTGCGATAATCCAGGTGGGAGACAAGCCAGGGGGGTTTCTTGGGCTGGGAGGTGTGGGTGGAAGAGGTGAGAATGGTCAGATTTGGAATTTGCTTGGAAGGGAGACCACTCTTACTTGCCAACTGATTGGATATGAAAAGAGACAAAGTCAAGAATGAGAGAGAAAGAATGACTTCTAGGATTTTCACCTAATAAACTTTTGAATTTGGGGATAATTTAAATTTACAGAAAAGTTACAAAGATAATACAGGGAATTTCAGTACACCCTTCACCCCTTTGTCCTAACAGGTAAAAGCCTAGAGTTCTAATGTGGTTAACACGGTGGATGGGAGTTGCTATTTATTGAGACGGGGGAGACGGGGAGGAGGGGAGATGCCTCCAGCTCTGCTTTGGCCATGTCGTCCTGTCATTTTATATCCAGGTGAAGGTACAAGTTGAATAAGTTGGCTGGAAGAGTCAGTCTGGAATTCAGGAGTTGACTGGAGGAGTCAACCTGGACTACAGATACTTCTCTCTGCACTAGAATGGATCTAATGTCGTAGAACTTTCTGCTCTTGTGTATTTGATCCTTTCCACAATGCAAAAAGTTATTTAAAAAATAGAGTCAGTGTATACAAAAAGGATGATTAAATAATTGTTTGGTCAAGGGTCAGCATACTTTTCTGTAAGGGCCACACAGAAAATATGCCATATGTTCTCTGTTTTGACAACTCTGCCATCGTAGAGAGAAAGCAGTGTAGACGATGCACAAATGAATGGGCAGGGCTGAATTTTTTTTTTCTTTCCATTTTATTTATTTATTATAAATTGTATTGGCTACTGGTTTACGGCAGAGTGACCCAGTTGTACATATGCATATACCCGTTCTCTTTTCCCATATGGGTTATTATTGAACGTTGAGTAGACCTGCCTGTGCTATGTAGTAGGTCTTTGTCAGTTATTGCCAAAATCATATGAAAAGATGCTCAACATCACTAACTATTCGAGAAATGCAGATCAAACCTACATGAGGTATCACCTCATACCAGTCAGAATGGCCATTATCAAAAAGTCTACAAACAGTAAATGCTGGAGAAAGAGTGGAGAAAAGGTAACCCTCCTACACGGTTGGTGGGAATGTAAGCTGGTGCAACTGCTGTGGACAGCAGTATGGATGTTTCCTTTAAAAACTAAATAAATGTAGCAGTCCCCATCATGGCGCAGCAGAAACAAATCCAACTAGGAACCATGAGGTTGCAGGTTCTTATGCCATTTGATAATATACTAGAATGCCAAGGAGATTGGGAGAATCCTTAATTCAAACTTGGCTTCCCTGGTGGTTATAAAGATATGTCCATCAGGGAGTTCCCATCGTGGTTCAGCAGAAATGAAACCAGCTAGTATCCATGAGGATGTGGGTTCGATCCTTGGCCTCGCTCAGTGGGTTAAGGATCCAGTGTTGCCATGAGCTGTGGTGTAGGTAGCAGATGTGGCTCGGATCTGGCATTGCTGTGGTTGTGGTATAGGCCAGCAGCTGTAGCTGCGATTAGACCCCCAGCCTGGGAACCTCCGTATGCTGAAGGTGTGGCCCTAAAAAGCAGCAAAACAAAATATGATCCAGCAACCCCACTGCAGGGCATCTATCTGGAGAAAACCATAATTTGAAAAGAAACATGCCACAATGTTCATTGCAGCACTGTATACAATAGCCAAGACATGGAAGCAACTTAAATGTCCACTGACAGAGGAATGGATAAAGAAGATGTGGTACATATATACAAAGGAATATTACTCAGCCATAAAAAATGAAATAATGCCATCTGCAGCCACATGGATGGACATAGAAATTATCATACTGACTGAAATAAATCAGACAGAAAAAGACAAATATATCACTTATATGTGGAATCTAATAAAAATGATACAAAAGAACTTATTTATAAACAGAAACAAACAAGATTTCAAAGCCAATCTTAGGGTTACCAACAGGGAAGCTATGGAGTGGGGACAGATAAATTAGGAAGATGGATTCACACACACACACACACACACACACACACACACACACTGCTATATATAAAATAGATAACTAACAAGGGCTGAGTTCTAATGAAACTTTACTTACAAAAACTGGGTGTGGGCTTGATTTGGCCCACAGGCCATAGACTGCCAACTCCTGGTGCCCTCCAGTGCTGAGAGGTCAGGGGGATGAGGAAGAATGGGCGGGAGGCGGGAGGCTGAGAGGGGGCAGCTGGTAGGGTAGCGGGGAAACCAGGGCAGCCTGGTCCTAGGGAAGCCAGTCAAGGAGAGGAGGGGCGTGCAGTGTCAGCTGAGGACTGGGAATTGGCCAGCAGATCGGCCAGTGTGCAGAGACCTTCACAGAGGCCCCCAGCAGTGCAGTGGTGCCCACACTGCCCAGAGCTGGAAGAGGGGAGGATGGTGAATGAAGAGGCAGGGGTGGCCACTGTGGACGACTCTTGGATCGTTTTGCTGTAAAAGGGAACAAATAAATGGGGAATTTTCTAGGGGAAGCTGTGGGGGTCAAATAAGGATTTTTATTTCTCCTTTTAAGGCAAGAGCTATGTTTATATTTCAGAGTTGCTCTCTTCCTTTTGCTGCAGTTATATCTACACACACATCTTTAACTGCATCTCTCACAGGGTCGTTTGTTTGAAATCTATGTCTTTCAGGAAAGCAGGGCTTCTCAAGCTTGGCACATTTATACTGGGGGCTGGATAATCCTTTTGCTGTGGGGCACCATCTTGTGCATTGTAGAATGTTTAGAAGCATCCCTGGCCCCTACCCACTAGGCAGTCAATAGCACCCCTTCCCCTAGCTGTGATAAGCCTGTCTGTCTCCTGATGGGGCCATATATCTTCTGGGGCATATATCTTCATGGGCGTCATTCTCCTAGTTGAGAACCACTGACTTACAAGGTGAGCTCCTAGAGGGCAGGGACTAAATGGTCTCTCTTTGGTCTCTCTGGTTCCTAATACTGTGCCTGGTGCATAATAATAATATAACAAAGTATGTTGTTGAGTGAGGGGTATTTTGCATATCTAATGACAAAGCCACGTCATACCTGGGTGATCCAGTGGGGAAAGAAGGGAGGTCTCCTGGGAAGAGTTCAGCTTGTCTGATCTTTGCTGGGGATCCAGGATTTGTGACCGTGCTTGAGAGGGTTGTGTAGTCGTCATCATGAAAACAGCCCCGTGCAGCTGTCATTTCTCATGCCATTTCCAGACTGTCAAGGTTTCTCGCTTCATGCCTCCTTCAGCAGCTTGGGGATGCCACTGTCATGTGATTTCTCCAGAACAAGTGGACACCAGAGGTGGGGAGACTGTCTTAGACATGATTATGAGCTGTGGATTCCAGGATCCAGGCTGGCGCCTAGCAACCCCTGGAATCACCTCCCCAACTCCTGTCCTTCATCTCTAGACAGAACTCCAAAGGTGAGCAGATTCAGAGTCAGAACAACAGTATCAATAACCCTCGCTCTGAAATAGTGCTGACAATTTATACTCTGTCAGGGAGTGTCCTTCTTCCCCTGGCTCAGCACAAGGGTGGGGTATCTGTGTGAGCAGGTCTCAGCAGGAGCTGGAGATGACAAGGAGGAGATTCAGTACCTGCCTCGCCCCATCCCTGATGCAGGCTGACGTGATGTCCTCCTCCTGGGGATATTAGAAGAGGCTGTTGAGTGGATGAAGAGTGGGTGTGCTTCTCTGCTTTCATCTCGTTCCAGACTTCCTCTTTTCTGGGTCTCTGTTGCATCTCTTATTATCCTAAAGGAAGGAGTCTCAGGGATCCAAGACTTGAGTACTGTTCTCCACCTTCGAGTCTTTTCTATGCGGTTTTCTCATGGTTGTTGCCATGTTAGTGTATTACCTACCTCAAGGGTAATACACGCCTGTCCCCGTTCTTGTAAATAAGGTTTTACTGGAACATAACTGCACCCTTTCATGTGCATACTGTCTGGCTGCTTTCTTGATACATGAACAGAGTTGAGTAGTTGCCACAGAGACTGTAGGACCCCAAAGCCTAAAATACTTACTGTTTGGCCCTTTATGGAAAAGTATACTGACCCATGACCTACGTTATTATTCACCCAAACTTTTCTTTAAATTAGCTCAATTTAAAAATTATTATGGGAATTATCAAACGTACAAGAGTAGAGAGAAAACATAGTGAACCCTCATGTACCCTTAGTTCAGCTTTAACTTATGGTCAATCTTGTTTTCTTAATACTCTCTCCTCCTTCCTACCCACTGTCTTGATTATTTTAAAACACATTCCAGGAATTGCATCATTTTATTATAAAACATCTGTATTTTAAATGATAAAGACTCCATTTATTGAATGTAAGCATAATTTTGCTATTACCTTTAAAATAATAATTCTTTCATATCATCAGTTGCTCATAAATTGACTCAATTGTTTTTAAACATATATACCCACTTAAGCTTCATTGCAAGTAACAATTTGTTTGAAATGATGGCTTGGAAATGCTATTTATATTTTTTTCTCATACATATTAGAATAAGTGCTGAATTAGTAAAAGCTCTGAAGGGAAATGTATCCATGTGCCTTCACCCTGGAATGCACCGTGTTAGGAGGCCCTCGGCAGGAAGTTCTGACACTTCTTCTCTGTTTGCGTGAAGTGTCTTAGTGTGTCCTCGTTTTACTGCGTCACAGAGAGGGTCAGAGCCTGGAGCAAACACCGGGGACATGCAAACCAACCATGACATCTGAAAGAACAGTGGCTTTACAGTCATCATCACCAGCTACACACAATTTATAATACAATTAAGACCGACAGATATAATTGAATAAACAGAAAATAGAATTAAGGTAAATCTATCCTAAGTGTACCAAATTCCTATAATGAGTTGCTTTTAGCAGTTGTGGAAACATGTAATTACCAAACAAATTACATGTTATTTTTATCCAAGAAGCTAATTAAGTGTTCTATGTAAATTATTATGTAGTGGCACAAGGATCCGAGTTGTATTAAGTACCTAATTGAGAAAGGGACGGGACTCAAGCATTTTTACATGGGAACACGATTGAGTGAGGTCATAGCGAGGGGGCCATGGGGAGGCAGGGGTTGTCTGGAGAGCCTTTGGGTACCTATGGTTTGTTGCACTGTTTGCACGTGAGCCTGGGAGGCTGAAGTAAGTCAGGGCTCTAGCTTTTATGGAGTCCTGGGTCCTTGTTATTTGTTTGTTTTAAAAACTCACTCCCCTTTCTAAACTTGAGCAGCTCTGCTTGTGTCAACTTATCTCTGACCCTGGGCTCTGCCTTCTTTGTAGCACTTAGCTGTTTTCTTGAGATTCAGTAAATCTTCCGATAGTTCCTTGTGGGCTCATGCCCTTTGCTCCCTGGTCTGTGAGGGAATTGGCATTTCGGGGTGTACCTTTCCTCTTTCCCATATCTCAGGACAAGTAGCCTGGAAGAATTTTGCCGTGGAGCTTGGAGCTGGAGCCAGTCCCCCTAACACATCACAGTTGAGTGTTAGAGGAGACGGACAGCTCTAGGTGGAGGCTGGGGAGGAGCGAGTGGAAAGCCCTCTGAACTGGAGTCATAAGACTGGATTTATTGTCCCTGTCCTGCTGTTGGTGAGCTATGTGACCTTCTGCAAGGCATCGCTCCCCTCTGAGCCCCGGTATCTCATCTGTAAAATGTGGAAAATAACCTGTGGCCTGTTTACCTCATGGAGGTGCTTTGAGGATGACACGCTGTAATGTAAATGAATGTTATTTGTAAAGTCTAAGTCTCAGCACAAAAAGAATCTGATTTTGTGGTTCTTATTAACCAATGGCATCTCTACAGTCAGACAAGGTGGGTGATGCAGCTGTGAAAATACCAGGAATCATCTTCTAGCCTGGCTAGATCCGGGAGTTACGGGTCTCTCCCATTTCTCAGCTTGGTTTCTCTCTCCATTTTCAGGAAATATCCCCTCATCCCAATTCCCACTGAGGCAGGATCGCCGCCAGAAGATCTGGTCCTTCCTTCTGCCAGTTAAATGAGAAACCAGATGAGTGCAGAGTTTCCTTCTTGGTAGCTCCATCAAAAGGCCCAGGGCTAACCCTGATTGGCCTCTTCTGGATCATGTGCCCATAGCTGAGCCAATCTCTGTGGCCAAGGGATGGAGTACACCGAGCTCAGGTTCTGCCAGGCCTTTTGAAATATTCAACACAGCCATGGATCCCAGTTTCTTCTCTACTAGACCCCAGACAGTTACACATGGTTCCCTCACGGCAACATCTGATTTGAGCAGAAGGGTGGCTGCCTCCTTAAGCTGAGGCATACCATTCCAAGTTTACTCCAGTCCCCATTACTCCCTGTCATTACCTGGAGAGTTTAGATCATTCACATCACCTGTCTGGGTTCTGGGGCATTTGAATTTGCTGTACCTGACACAGACCGAATCAGTGTTTTCTAAACCTCCCTCCTGTTAAAAATAACCAAATATTGCTTTGTAAACCTACAGCTTCTAGATTATCCCTCTGACCCCAGTAACCACTGCTCGTTGGGATTCAGAGGATTTGCACATGGGTGGATGTGTGCCTTTATAACAAGATACTTCCAGGCAATCCTTGTAAAGGCGGTTTGGAAACTCTGGACTAAGTATATGTCAACCTTGGTATTCACAGTGTGGCCAGTGGGCCAGCAGGGTCTGTATTTCCTGGGGTGTCTTACTTAAATTGCAAATGTCGGCCTTGCCCCAGACAACAACGAGAATCTGCATTTGAAGAATATGTCAGATTGGCTTTTGATCTGACCCCTTTTCTGTTTCCATTTTAGTGAGGTTTCTCACCTGTCCTCCACGCCCAGTCTTCTTCAGAAGAACCAGTGTCTGCACCCCATCACTCCCCGCCCAGTGACATTGTAGAGACCTGCCCCATCCCTGGGGATGCTCATCTTGAGCTCCCATCACTGAGAGACCACAGGGGTAGATACTCTGCGAGTCTAAAGAGAAGTCTAAGCAGCTGGAGATCTTGCCTCCTGAGAGCAGGCAGGGCAACCTGGACCCCCAGGTCCACCTGTCTCAGCAGATTCCAGGCCCCTAGGCCTGTCTTATGAGCTCAGTTTTGACTTGAGCTGATCTGTGTTTTCTCCATCAAGTGTTCTGACGCATGTCACACACGACTGAGCTTAGGCAATTTAGTGGAGCCTGTTCTGTTCTCTCTCAGTGTTCCTAGTTTTGAGACTTTTTGTTTCACCAGTGGAGAACTTCTATATGAAGAATTCTGAAATCCAGGCACTGCCAGGCTTTAGCTGATGGTGTTCTTTTCTCAGCATTCACTCATTCATTCATTCATTCAGCAGATTGTTCTCAAACACATCTATATTCAAAGCATTCTGAGAATGATGGCATATTAATACTAATGATAATAGTTGGCATGTATTGAAAATTCATTATGTGCCAGGTATCGTGCCAAGTGCTTTAAATATCTTGGTTAATCCTCACACTAACTCTGCGATGCTTTGGTTATTCTTAGCCCCATTTGGCAGATGAGAAAACTGAGGCTCAATGAAATGAAACAAAGCTGATGAGTGATTAGACCTGGATTCAAACCCAGCTCTCTCTGACTTCTGAGCCTGCATTATTAACCATGAGAAGTCTGGCTAACATGAGTTGGACTTGATGAAAGGAACTCATTGTTCATGGGCAAAGTCTCTAATTCTTATTACTGCCATGAGGAAGGGCCAGTGTCCACCTTGGTAAGGAGAAACCTGAAGTCTGGGAGTAGATCGGTTGGGGATTGGCAGAGACCAGATTTGGGCTCTGGCTTGTTGCTCTAAATCCAAGGCTCTTCCCATCACCCTCTGACTGTATAGGCCACAGTCTCCAGGAGCTTACCTCACGGAGGGGTAGAAGTTGTGTCCGGTACCTGGGAGTTTATCATAAGGACCTTGTGGCTCTGACAGGAAGGTCCCAGGCTCTGAGGATGAAACTGTGACTCTTGATTCAGCAAGTACTCTGTGCTAAGCACTTTACACTATCTCATTTAATCCTTTCAGCAACCCTGTGATTGTCCCCATTTTATAGAAGAGGAAACTAGGGGTATGTAGTATCTCATACAAAAGAGACAAGAGGCTCTTCCATAGATCTTTTCTAGATAATCCTTTCTCTCCGTAGCTTCTGCCTACCAGAGACTGTGGGGGTGGGGTGGAGGGAAAGGGGGGATATTGATCTTTCAGTTTATAAGATGAATGAATTCTTATGATCTAATGTACAGCTTGGTGACTGTAGTTAATAATAATGTATTATATACTTGAAATCTGTTAAGAGAATAGATCTCAAATGTCCCCGACACACATGCATGGGTGCATGCATGTGCACACACACACACACACACACACACACACACATGCATTAAATTTATTTGTTTGAGTACGGTAATCACTTCATCATGCATACATTTATCAAAACATCACATTATGTACCTTAAATATATGTAGTTTTTGTTTGTCAAAAAGACATCAAAAAAAGAAAAGAAATGCCCCATTTTCCCTTCTCTCCACCCCCTGACAACCACTCTTCCACTCTTTGATTCTATGAGTTCGACTGTTTCAGATTTCTCATCTAAGTGGAATCAGATAGTATTTGTCCTTCTGTGACTAGTTTATTTCACTTAATATTACATCCCCAAGGTTCATCCATGCTGTCCCATATGGCAGAATTTTCTTTTTGAAGGCCAAGTAGTATTCCACTGTACGTATATACCATAGTTTCTTTGTTCATTCATCTTATAGGTGGATGTTTAGGTTGTTTTCACATCTTGGCTATTGTGAATAGTGCTTCAATGAACATAGGAGTGCTAGTGTCTTTTTGAGATCCCGATTTTGATTCTTTTGGTGTGAATACGCAGAATGGGATTGCTAGATCATATGGCAGTTCCACTTTAAATTTTTTTTTTTCTTCACCCATGGCATATGGAAGTTTCCAGGCCAGGGACTGAATCTGAGCCACAGCCTCAACCTACGCTGTAGCTGCAGCAATGCCAGATTCTTAGCCCATTACCCCCCAGCGGGAACTCTTATTTAAAAAATTTTAAGCCTCCATTCTGTTCCATTAATGGTTGTACCAGTTCATGAATAGTGTGCAAGTGTTCTGATTCCTTCATATCCTCATTAACGCTTGTCTTTTGTTTTTAGATAATTGCCATCTTGGGCAGGTGTGAGATAGTATCTCATTGTGGCTTTGATTTGCATTTCTCTGGTGATTAGTGACATTAAACACTTTTCACGTACCTGTTAGCAATGTGTATGTCTTCTTTGCAAGAGAGACCTGATTTTAATCCACCTCTGTCATTTCAACAAGTTACTTTATTCTCTCTTAGCCTCAATTTTTTTCCCCCAAAATAGGGAGTAATTCAGCCTACATTTATTATGGTGTGTTGCATGTGCTGCGGGTGCTTACCTGTATCCCCCCAGTCCTCAAGTTTGTATACCAAAGGCCGTTGACTATGAATACCTGTGGCTATCTGTGAGGTCTTTTCTGACTCTGTAAACAGGTCTGGCCCACCTTCAGAGTGGAGGTGCTGGAAGCATCCAACCGTAGATGAGAAGTTGCGCCTAAGTACTCCAGTCCCTTGCCTTTAGGTGCAATGACTACAAGATAGTTCCTGCTTGCTTCCCCATCTCCCCAGGGATAATAAGGTGCAGTTGCTGACAGTAGTAACTTGCTTAAAAATGTATCATTTATTGTTTCCTTTTCCTTCCCTGTCTCATTTCTCTTTATCCCTACCGGTGTTTCCTGAATATTTTTCAAGTAGATGACTGAAAACTCAAATCTTTGTCTCAGGGTCTCCTGCTGGGACAACTCAAAGTATGACAGGTTATCAGACTGATCACATTAAATACTGTATGTGAGGTGTTTAGCACAGTCACCTGGCACAAGGTAAGGCCCCATAAATGGTAGCTGGTCATCATCATCATCATCATCCTTCTGAAGGGAGAATGAATTCATTCTCTCCAGACATTTACTGATAGATAAGTTCATTCAAAATTATGAAGAAAAATGTGAAGGAAAAGGTCACCTACAATGTGTACATAAAGGAATTGAAATAGTTTCTTTTATCAAAGGAGATAGGTATTAATTATTAATCAGTATTTTTTTCTTTTGGTCTTTTTGTCCCTTTATGGCTGCACCCACGGCATGTGGAGGCTCCCAAGCTGGGGGTCTTATCGCAGCTGTAGCCGCCGGCCTACGCCAGAGCCACAGCAACACCAGATCCGAGCCACGTCTACGACCTACAATGTAGCTCATGGCAATGCCAGATCCTTAACCCACTGAGCTAGGCCAGGAATTGAATCCGCAACCTCATGGTTCCTAGTCAGAGCCACGATGGGAACTCCCTGAATGAGATTTTTTGATTTTAAGTTGATGCTGTAACAGGCTCAAATTTTGGCAGATGGAATGACTGTATTTTGCATGTGGGACAGATGTGAATCTTTAGAGGCTAGAGAGTGGACCATGATAGGCAGAATAATGGCCCACCAAAGATACCCACTTTCTAATCTCTGAAACCTGAGGTTGTGTTGTCTTTTGTGGCAAAGGGACTCTGAAGATGTGATTAAGTGAAGACTCACCATCTTGACACAAGAAGCTTATCCTGGATTTTTTTTTTTTTTAAGCACCGTACGCATGGTGTATGAAAGTTCCTAGGCTAGGGGTTGAATCGGAGCTACAGCTGCCAGCCTATGCCACAGCCACAGCAACTTGGGATCCGAGCTGCATCTGTGACTTACACCACAGCTCGTGGCAATGCCAGATCCTTAACCCACTCATTGAGGCCAGGATCGAACCTGCATCCTAATGGATCCTAGTCTGGTTCATTAACTGCTGAGCCATGAAGGGAACTCCCTTATCCTGGATTATTTGTATGGATCCAGTGTAACCACAGGGTACTTAGAGGGAAACAGGAGTGTAAGAGTCAGAGAAGGACATATGATGGTGGAAACAGAGTTTTGGGTGATGTGGCTATGAGCCAAGAAATGCAGGCAACCTCTAGAAGGTGGAAAGGGCAAGATCCTCCCCTAGGGCGGGGAAGGAAGTTCTAGGAAGCACCACTGACCCATTTTAGACTTCTGACCTCCAGAACTCTAAGATAATAAATTTACATTGTTTTATGCTACTGTGCTTCTGGTAACTTTTTCCAACAGCAGTACAGAGCTAATACAACTTGTGTGCCAAGCCTTCTGCTCTACTCTTTAAACAGACTATCTTGTTTAATTTCTTCATCAGTCCTTCAGGACATAGGTGTTATTATCACCATTTTGTGATGGTGAAAACTGAGACATTGAAAGTTCAGATAGCTTGCTGAGAATGTAGAGCTAGTTAAGTGTTTGGTCTAGGATTTATTGCCATGTCCAGCTGGTTCCAATGTTTATGGACTAGGTCTTGAATGACAAATGCTGAGGTACATGAAGAGCACAAATTGGTAGGTTGGAAATCCATGAAGACATAGTTCAATGTGAAGCTTTTACATATGGTATGTGGTAAGTGGTATAGTAGATATTTAGCTGCACTGGGGTCACGTTCCCTGGGCTCAAATCCAGCTTTGTCACTTTTACTGGCTGTGTGACAAGTTATTTCGCCTCTCTGGACCTCGGCCTCCTCGCCTATAACTGAGAATCATAGTGGCATCTTTCTTATAAGGATATGGGTCTGAAAAGAGAATAATGTGGATGAAATGCTTAGCTTGGTGCCTGGCACATACTAAGTGCTCATACATAAAACAATTAGGATGACAGTAGTAGTAACAACACAACAGCACATATGAATAACATTGACGAATTACTCTTCCTGTTACCGAACTCTAGGCAAAGTGCTATCTTGGGAAAGAACATAGGATCCATGGCGGGTGAGGGGCACCAGCATGTTACAAGCAAAGGGAAGAGCAGATTCTCCAAGCCTTTGCACATGCCATGTTCTGCAGGTGGACCTCTCTTCTCTGCTTCTTAAATCAGCTACTCTCTTATGATTCCTCATTTCTGTGTTCAAAAGCCACTTCTGCAGGGAAGGATGCCTTTCCTCTGTGGGTTTATACCATGAAGTACTTTCCTACTCCAGTATAGTCAGTATGCTTGGTGCCCCCAGCCCCACCCCCAGGATCCTGGAAACTCTTTGAAAGTAGAGGTCCGTTCAGTCTCTTATTTATTGCTCTGTCCTGGGGTTTTTTAAAAAATTGAATGAATCACTGTTCATGATGAGACTGAAACTGCACACCTATGCCGTGCCAGGGAGGGCTTCCTCAGCTTCCAGCATCCCCACCGAATTGGTCTGCTTTCTCTTTGTAACTGAGAACACCCCAGGGAGAGGTGTGTACATGGGCCCTGCAGAGATGAGGTTGGTTGCTTAGCATCTCCATGGCCCTTCACCACCACAGCCCACTCTATATGCTGTTTCTGGTCTCATTAAAACCTGTTCTACACCAGCCTCTGTGTTTAATATTTATTGATCGCCCACAGCATGCAAGCTGGTCAATAACTGTATTCAGGAGCCTCACTCCATGTCTTCTTCTTTTTTTTTTTTGGTCTTTTCGGGGCTGCACCCGCGGCATATGGAGGTTCCCTGGCTAGGGGTCTAACAGGAACTGTAGCCACCAACCGACACCATAGCCACAGCAACGTGGGTTCTGAGCCACATCTGCGACCTCCACCACAGCTCACGGCAATGTCCAATCCTTAACCCACTGAGCGATGCCAGGGATCGAACCCACAACCTCATAGTTCCTAGTAGGATTCGTTAACCACTGAGCCACGAAGGGAACTCCACTCCATGTCTTCTTGATAAGTTTCTTGTTGCTTCTCCGATCACCCCAGCTCTTACAGTCTTGTAGACATGACATTTTTTTTTTTTAATCAGCACCTTTCTAAGGAAGGTCCCAGCTTTGAAGGTGCAGTAGCTGAAGTTCCATTTCATTTTCCTCCCCAGCCTTAAGGGCAGTGGTTTATACAAAGCTGCCTCCTTCTCTTACTCCTCAGTCTCCACACTTCTTCTTGGGATGCTGAAGGGGTGGAAGAGCCCAGGATTGGCTCTGATTTCCAGCTCCCTGGTAACTATGCCAGTGTTAATAGCATCTCTATTAGCATAATCCTTTGGACTCCCCCAGCTGTTTGCTTTCCTGAGAATCTGCCTGAGCCACACCAGCCGCTCCTGAACTTCCTTAATGAAGATGTGATGGTGGATGGCAGGAGACAGGAAGTTGGAGGAGAAGGGAGAAGGGAAGAGTCCCTTGGGTTATCTTCTTGTTACTCAATGTTGTTGAATTGGAGCCTCAACATTCCATCACGTGATGTTTGGGTGCTGGGAGGGGAGTTAAATATAGAATTCCTCCCTTTGGCATTTCAGAAGGTTTATATAATGTCCTGTTCCTTTTGACAGCAGGGAGGAAGTAGATAGGGTGGTTTGGAAGATGAGTCTGTGTTCAGAATTCCATTCAAAGCAAAGGCTACTCAGCAGCCTGACCCATCTGCCTACTCAGGGGATGTTCTGTGAATCATGTTTGCAAAGATGCAGGTGCCCTTTTGAGCCTAAGGATCTGATTAGCTCAAAAATTCTATTAATTCTATGATTCTACAAGTAGCCTTCACAAGAGTGGATGCTGAAAATAGATCAGCTGTGTGTCATGCCCTGAATTTGCCTGGGACTGATGTGATTTTCTTTCAATGCCTGTCTGAACCTGGCTTGGAAATTTGGCATGCTTTGCCATTTGGAGTCCTAGGGATCAGCATTCAAACCTTGCCTCCCATGTTCCAGCTGTGTGGCTTTTCTGAGTCTCATTTTCTCACCTTTCTTATGTTTCCAAATCTATGCCTCCTTCTACCTTTTCTATCTTAGTAAATGACCTCACTTTCCATTTAGCTCTGCCGTCTACAAACCTAGGAGTCATCTTTGATCTCTCTCTTTCTCTTAACTGCTATATCAGATCATCAGCAAGTTCTGCTAGCTCTACCTTCGAAAATGAAGCCATGAAATGTTTCTTCAGATATATACTGGATCACATCGTAGTTATAGGTTCAGGTTTTTTAAGAGACCTCCATACTGTTATATGTTTAGTTTTTTGAGAGACCGCCATACTGTTCTCCCTAATGATTTCACCAGCTTACATTCCCACCAACAGTGTAGGAGGGCTCCCTTTTCTCCACACCCTCTCCAGCATTTATTGTTTATAGACTTTTTGATGATGACCATTTTGACTGGTGTGAGGTGGTACCTCACTGTAGTTTTTGTTTTGCATTTCTTTAATAATTAGTGATCTTGAACATCTTCTCATGTGCTTTTTTTGGCCATTCAAAAAGATACATGCACCCCAGTGTTCACAGCAATACTATTCACAATAGCCAAGACATGGAAGCAACCTAAATGTCCATCAGCAGAGGAATGGATAAAGAAGATGTGATACATACATACAATGGAATATTACTCAGCCATAAAAAGCATGAAATAGTGCCATGTGCAGCAATGTGGATGGATCTAGAAATTGTAATGCTAAGTGAAGTAAATCAAAGACAAATATATGAGATCACTAATATGTGGAATCAAAAATGACACAATAGAACTTACAAAATAGAAATAGACTCAAAGATTTCAAAACCAAACTTAGGTTTACCAAAGAGGAAGTGTGTGTGGGGAATAGATTAGGGGTTGGAGTTGGTGTATACACACTACCATATATAAAACAGGTGAGTAACGAGGACCTGCTGTATAGCATGGGGAAAGTTACTCAATACTGTATAATAACCTATATGGGAAAAGAGTCTGAAAAGGAATGGATATATGTGTATGTATAACTGACTGACTTTGCTGTACACCAGAAGTTAATGCAACTTTGTAAGTCACCTATATTCCAATAAAATTAAAAGATATTCCTTCATCTCCACTGTGACTCCCTGTGTGAACCACCATCAGTGACAGCAACATCTTCCAACGTGGTCTCTGCTTTCAGCCTTGATAGCCTATAATCAATGCATGACCAGCTGCCTGAGTGATTAAGAACAACAGCGACAAAACCCATAAATATGATCACGTTCATCCTTACAAAAACCTTTCTACAGCTTTCCATTTTGCCAAGAATTAAAATCAGTTCCTGGAGTTCCCATTGTGGCTCAGCGGAAACAAATCTGACTAGCATCCATGAGGATGCAGGTTTGATCCCTGGCCTCTCTAAGTTGCTTAAAGATCCAGTGTTGCTGCCATGAGCTGTGGTGTAGGTCTCAGATATGGCTCAGATCCCGAGTTGCTATGGCTGTGGCGCAGGGCAGAAGCTATAACTTCAATTAGACCCCTAGCTTGGGAACCTGTATATGCTGTGGGTGTGGCCCTAAAAAGATGATAAATAAATAAATTAATTAATAAAGCCAGTTCCTTGCCATGGCCTTAAAGTCTTGCCCTGATCTCCTGATCACATCTCAGACTAAATCCTATTCTCCTTTTCCGTGGTCCCGTCTTTCTTTTCCTGGAATAATCCTATGGCACCCACCTTGGGGCCTTTGTACTTGCTGTTCCCCCTGTCTGGGATTTTCTTCTCCCAGATCTTCCAATGGTTGGCTTCTTCTCATCATTCAAGTTTTATCTCAGATGTTGCTTCCTCTCACAGGCCTTTCTTGAGCATTCAAGTTCAAGTGGCCTCGAGGCCCAGCATCACTGTATTGTCAGCTCTGTTTTCTTCTGTAGCATAAATCTGTCTAGACGCTATTTTGTGAATGTTTTATCTGAATCCTTCCATTAAAATGTGTATCCTTTGAGAGCAGGGAACTTACTTGTCTTGGTCACCCTTGTATCTTGTTTCCTAAGAAAGGCATTGTGTGCATAGTAGGTGCTTAATAAATACCTGTAAAATGAATGGATAGAGGAGCCGTGGGATGACACAGGAGTATGTATACACACACAGAGACACACACTTACATAAGCTTTGAAACTGACGTGGCAAGAAATGCTATGTTACTAGCTGGGAGCCAGACTTTCCATAGCTCTCCCCTTTCCTTGGGCCTCCTTGATCATATTATGCTAAGAAACTTTTCCTACCTCTTGTTGAATAAAGATGCGTTAACTTCTCAGCTACCTCATGGGCCTTCGCATCTGTTCTGCATCTGTTTCTTAGCAGACTAGCTGGGCACATGGTGCTTTTTAGAGACATTTAGCATGTAAAGATATTTATAAAGAAGGAATTCTCTTCTATTTTTGCCCAGTCATCTGTTGGAGAGAAGGGGGAGCAGCAAGCAGGCACGCATGATTCATTCTCTTGCCTGGAGAATGCTGCCCGTCTCCATCCTGGAAGGGTGGGACAGTGGAGAAGAACTTGCAGAATTCCCAGGCCGGTTTTAATGAATGAGGCATCCACAATGGTGGCTCTGCCAGTTGCCACATTCCATACGCCAGGCCTCTCCTTTATGGTTCACATTTTCCAGGTGAGTTGTGATTACAGCCACTGCTCATAGAGTGTCCTTAAGAGGAACTGTGAAGGTAAGGGAGCGTAGTCTGTCCATTTATAAACCACACCCAAGTCACTAACGTACTCTTTTTCTGCCTCTGGAGAGGCTGTGACCAGATAAACTCTTGTTTATGAGGTAACCGTAAACAAAAAACATTCTCTTGGTGGCTTGGAGATGCCCTTGGTCACTGAAAACTCATGCTCGTGGTCCACCCCACTCAACCCCTTCCATTCATCTTCATTCCTTTTTATGTAAAAGGCTTCCTGAGAGTGGCAGGTGCCAGTGATCCCTCACAGAAACCCCGTTCTCTTGGTTTCAAAATGCTACTGCCCTGGTACAAGATGGAGAAAACTTTCAAGTGTTGGGTACCCTAAGATCACCCTTAGTGTGGATAATTCACTAGAATCTCACAAGCTCACTAAAAGCTGTTACATCCATGGTTATGGTTTATTACAATGAAGCATGCTGTCTAAAAGCAACCAAGGGACGCTCATAATGCAGCGTGCAGGCAAATTCCAAACATGGACCTTTGAGTTGTCCTCTTCCCACAGAGTCCTGGGTGGTACTACTCTCCAGCAGCCATGTGCGGCAATGAGCATTCAGTACTGGCAACGAAGGAAGCTCTCTCAAGCCTTGGTGGCTAGAGTTTTCGAGTCTATGATTGTCCACACTGCAGATCGCAGTCCCTGGCTGAGCTGATATACGTAGCTCAAAGCCCCCACCCTAAATCCCATTGGTAGGGCATCCAGTGTGGGTCAGGTCCTCCAGGCTAACAAAAACATTCCAAGGGCTCACTGAAAAGCCAAGGGAAAGACCAACCCTGTTTGGGGGCAAGATTTAATTCTTTTTAAAAAAAGTTTTAAAATTATAGTTGATTTACAATGTTGTGACAATTTCTGCTGTACAGCAACATGACTCAGATATATATTTCTTTTAAAATATTCTTTTCCATCATGGTATGTCCCAGGAGATTGGATATAGTTGTCTATGCTATACAGTAGGACCTTATTGTTCATCCATTCTAAATGCAATAGTTTGCATCTGCTAACCCCAAACTCCCAGTCCATCCCACTCCCTCCTCTCTCCCCCCTGGGAACCATAAGTCGGTTCTCCATGTCTGTGAGTCTGTTTCTGTTTTGTAGGTAGGTTCATTTGTGCCAAGATTCAATTCTTCATTGCATAACAGCTGCACCTGATACTCCTGGTATGGACCTTTGCAGATAGCAGTGAGGTTAACCCTTTTCTTATTCTAACACTTGAAATGACCCGTTGATGCCACAAATCTATACTGATTGTGAGCCATGAGCCTGGCTCTGTGCTTATTGTTGTGTGGTGAAATACACACTTCAAGCCTTCAAGGGCTAGGGACAGGTGAACAACAGGCAGTGCTACGTAATTATACAATTATGATGCTAGAAATGGCACTAAGGGTTCTTGGTGGAGGGGTGTCTAGTCCAGCCTGGCTTCTGGTGAAGAGGGGGTGGTGGTTAATCTGAGAATGGAAAGATTAGAAGTTGGTTAACTGGGGCGGCATGTGGGGTTGGAGAGGTGGTGGTTAGGTAGAGGAAGGTCACCTGCAAAGGTGTGGGGCGAGAAGCATATGCTGTGTGAAGGGGGCTTTGTGTTTTTCAGATGCCACAGCTCAGGGAATTCGCCTCGAACGGACAGTCAATAAAAACCATGAAAGTTTCCTCCATCTTGTACCAGTGTAGTTGGGTTTTGAAACCAAGAGAACGGGGTTTCTCTGAGGGTTCCTTGGTACCTGTTGCTCTCAGGAAGTCTTTATTTACTTTTTTTTTTCTTTTTTGCTTTTTAGGGCCATACCCACAGCATGTGGAGGTTCACAGATTAGGGGTCAAATTGGAGCTGTAGCCACTGGCCTACACCACAGCCGCGCTATGCCAGATCTAAGCCGAGTCTGCAACCTACACCACAGCTCAGGGCAATGCCATATCCTTAATCCACTGAGTGAGGCCAGGGATTGAACCTGGGTCCTCATGGATACTAGTCAGATTCTTTTCCTCTGAGCCATGGTAGAACTCCAGGAAGTCTTTTAGATGAAAGGAATGGAGTTGACTGAAAGGGGTTTAGTGGGGGTGGACCATGAGCGTGAGTTTCAGTGACTGAGGGCATCCTAAAGCCATCAAGAGATCGTCCTTGTTATGGTGACCTCATAAACAAGTGTTTATCTGGTCACAGCCTCTCCAGAGGCAGAAAGAGTACATTTGTGCCTTAGGTGTGGTTTATACATGGCTTATAAAAGCAAAGGATTTCTGAGGCGTTTGGGGCATATGAGCAGATGATTCCTGGAGAGTCTAAAAACCGTATTTCAAAAACAGAATATTTTTGGCAGGATTAGATAGCTGCTTTGTGGTTCTTTCAGAGAGTTCAAGAAATACCATAGAAAATGGATGGAAACCATCCAGAGGGAGAGGAAAAATTGACAGTATTTGCCAAAGGGTTATATCCTTCATATAAAAAGATTACTTATAAATTAAGAAAAAGTCCAGTGCGCGAAAGAAAAACGGACCAAAAAGTTAACAAGTGGCTAGAGGATAAAAACACAAAGGTCAATAAACCCCCGAGAAAATATTGAAATCCACAAATACAACAAAATGGTATAAACAAAGTAATCAAGTCAATCAGAGAACCCAGAGTGTTAAGAGGGACTCTGAATTGCTGTTTTGGTTACGGAAAGCAAAATCACAAGGAAGCCAAATGGGGCAATTGGAAGGGGCTGTCTCAGAGCACACACCCGCCCCTCCCCCATGTCAGTTTCCTGGGAATCCTGGGGGAGGGAAGGAAGGTCTAGGCTCCTCCCTTCTGTGATTTGGCTGCTTCCTTATCCTCATTTTGTCCCCACCTTGCCTCCCCTGCAGTTGTGAATGTGTCCAACCTCCTCTGTTCTGAGCAGGAGAGAACTTGGTGTATCTAGTGAGCTGAGGACAGGGAAAGACTTGCCTCAAGCATCCTCCTTGGAGAACAGACTTGTGGTTACCAAGGGGGAGGGGGAGGGAGTGGGAGTTTGGGGTTAGTAGATGCAAACTATTACATTTGGAGTGGATAAGCAGTGAGATCCTGCTGTGTAGCATGGGGGGCTGTATCTAATCACTTGTGATGGAGCGTGATAGAGAATAATGTGAAAAAAAGAATATAGTTAAATGTATCACTTCACTGTACTGCAGAAACTGACAGAACGTAAATCAACTGTGATAAAAAATTAAAAGAAAATTTAAAATTAGTTAATAATTAAGAATAAAAACACAGTGATTTCAGACCTAAAATAAATAAGTAAATAAAGCACCCTCCTACCCCATGCCCTTCTCCCTGCTGCAGGATGCCTAGATCCCTCGGGGAGGGAGTAGAAGGTACCCTCCCTTTCCTTTCCCAGGTGCCTGCATCATTGCTGCAGTGGGGAAGGCGGCTCCTTTGCTCTTTGCCACCCAGCCTCGGGTAGACAGACTTAGCTAAGCAGTTGGGGACCAGGGGACTGGGGAGTGCTGCTTCCTTCCGGCTGCTTGAGGCACGAGGATTATATTTTAGCTCTCTTGCTTTGCTCTTGGCTTTCAGAGTCCCTGGAGGAGAATTTCTGCCGCTCCCTGTCATGTCTTGGATTTGTGTAATTGCAGGAGTCTGCTGGGGACAATTTATGTCTGGGATTTACTTGCTCCTGAGGAGCGCAGAGCCTGTGGAGGGACGGGCTGGTCAACAGCATGTTTGTTTATTCAGCATGGTCTCTGGAGGTTCTGGCTTCTCCTAACAAGGGCTTGGGGTAGCTCTGTCCAGCATGTCCTGGGACTTCAGGGAAAGCCAAATGGTCTTTGCTTCCCCTGAACTTTCGGGCAGTGAATCCAAAAGGCTTTAAGAAATTCCACATCGTGATGGTGTCCCCAGGGTTGAAAACCTTCAGTTTCTAGTAGGAAGCAGAAGGCTTTCAGAAGTCAAGGCCTGACCCCATGGTTCTCAGGCCACTGTGGGACCTGAGTCCCGCAGTGACCAATCTACGGTTTTGTAGGGCAGCTGTGGGGCATCCCCTGCTTGTTGATGTCCCACAGTCTTTGGAATTAAATCTAGTATCCTCACTGCAAGGCCCTTGTGTGATTTGGCTGCTGCCTGCTTTTTCACTTTCATTTTCTACCATTCCCCTCTTCTTATTCCTTACCCCAGGGCCTTTGCACTCACGTGTCCCTCTGCCTAGAATGCTCTTCCACTGCTCTGTACCTGATTGCCTCCTTCTTATCCCTCAAGACTCAGTTTAAATATCTTTTCTCAAAGAGGCCTCCTGTGACAATCCCGTGAACTGCTCTCTTAGGAGCCCTCCCTTCAGGACCCTTACACAAGTCGAGTTAACTTCTCTCTGTTCATTTATGTGATTCTGACTCCTTCATGAGATGGGCACTCCTTGAGAGTGGGGCCTCTGTCTGGTAGACACATGGACCTGCTTCACAATATTTTGAATGAATGGCCAGTTCTCCAGCAAAGTGACTGTGATTACATTTTTCCAGCCATCTCCCAGCTCAGTTGTGCCTGGGTCACATGGAGAAACCTATTGCCTCTGATAACATCCATTCCCCTGCATCCAAGGCCACCAAAAAGCTCTGCACCCAAGTACTGTGCATTCCTTTCCCTGTTTTTTTGCTTCTTCTTCTTCCTTTTTTTTTATTTTTATTTTTTTAAGGGCTGCACCTGCAGCATATGGAAGTTCCTAGGCTAGGGGTTCAATAGGAGCTGTAGCTGCTGGCCTGTGCCACAGCCAGACATGCCAGATCCAAGCCACTTTTGCAGCTTGCGGCAACCCTGGATCCTTCACCCACTGGGTGAGGCCAGGGGTTGAACCTGTTTCCTCATGTGGTTCTTAACCCACTGAGCCACAGCAGTGACTCTGATCCTGTCCTTGTTTATCATCCTTTTCAGGTGGACAAATAGCCTTTGTTGTCCTGGATGAGCAAAGAGTTATCCAGGCTAAGTGGCCAGTTTTGTTGGTTTCCTCTTCTTGCTTGTCATTGTGCATATGGATTTTGATGGCGGCATACTAACACCTCCATTAATTGAGTGCCTGCTGCATGTGGGGCAGGCTCCTTGCATACATGCCTGATCCCCACAGCATCCCTGCCCCGGGATTTTTATCCCCCTTACTGGTGAGTAAATAGAGGCTGTCAGAGGTGAATTTGCACACCTTATTGCCCGATTCCAAAACTCACATTCTTTTTCCACCATACAGCATGGTCTGGCTTTTGGAACACACAGAGACACAGCCCTCCTCAAACTATGATGCTAGAATGAGCTGGCAAGACTTTACTTGTTAAAAAGACCAAGTGGTGGTTGAGCCATGAGGGTGAGAAGCTTTCATTTCATTTCCTCTGTCCCTGGGCCCTCTCCTGGGTTTCCTCTGGCTGGGAAGGAGGTGAACTCAAGGGACCTGTGAGAGGAAACCAGAGCAGCAACAGTTTACATTTTGGATGTTTTTTCTGAGCCATGCACTGTTCCTTACACATATCACTGCATGTCATCTTCATGACAGCTCTATTTTTGCTGTTATTTTGAGCAACATTCTGCAAATTGGGAAACTGAGGCAAAGGAAAGTTAGAAGGGGCTGGATGTAAACCCAGGTAATCTGATTTCAGGGCTTGAGAACTCAACCACCATGCACCTGCTAACTAGTCAGGTAAAGCGTCCCCAGGCTCTTATTCTTCAAGGTGTGGTCCATAAACCAGCAGCTTTGGCATCCCCAAGGAGCTTGTTAGAAATGCTGAAGCTTAGGCACCTGCCCCAGACCGACCAGGTCAGAATCTGCCTTGTAACAAAGTCTCCCTGTGATTCACATATGTGGTAAAGTTTGAGATGTGCTGCCCCAGAGTCGTGTGATGGTGAAGTAAGTGCAACCTTCCTGAAGTCAGAAGCTGGGGATTTAGGGCGTGTGGGTTCTCAGAGACAGTCTGCGATGTCAATATCTTACTGATTGTGGCATTAACGAGGTGTTGCCTCCTTCGCTGGAGTGGGGGGGCATGTGAATGAGTGATGACAAATTAATTTAGGACCTTCAACAAAAATAAAAGCAATCTGAGCTTGAAAAGTGGATCCAGGGCTTAACAAAATTTAAAAAGAGACTGCTGCTGTCTATAGGACGCCATTGTCATAATGTAACATCTAAGGGACCAAGGAGCCCCTGGACTGGGGCGGCCAAAGGCGTCTGGATTGCAGGTGAAGTTTTGGCAACCAGTGTCTCTGCAGATTGGGACGGTAATGACCACGTTAGGCCTGTCTGTGACTCACACATCTGCAGAAGTGCTGAGGACAAAAGGGGCCTTTGATCCAAGAAAAACTGGCTCCATCTTATTGTGCTGGGGAAAATACTTTGATTTCCTTCTTTGATTTGAAAAACCATGGCCTTGTGAGCTATATCTAGTTTAATCATTGTCGCTGGACAGTGCCACTTCTTCATCTCAGAAAGTCCTGGTAGATGCTTCTCCACACCTGAATCCTTACAGACAAGGAGGTTTTTTTTTTTTTTTTTTTTTTTTTTAAACCTTCTGGGATCTATAAATGCCCCCAAGGCCACAGAATGCTCATGCGGACTTGACCAATGATGTATATGGTCCTGTTCAACTCAGAGGCTGAGCAGTCGCATAGAAGATGATTGATGTCATTCACCCCTGAGTCACCTCCTTTTCTGGGGAGGGGATGTGCTGACCATGCAGCATCCATCCAGCAGGGGACCCCAAGAAGGTCAGGGCCGTTTTCATCTTTGCGATTTCCTTTCATCTTGCCAAGGTACATTTAGCAGGTTATTCATCTAATTCCTTTTTTTCAAATTTTAATGCTCTTCATTTTTTTTTTTTTTTTTCTTCTCCAAGGGACAAAAGAGCCTTTTAGGAAATAAGCATCGGGGAACTAATCAAAGCAGAAACTTTCTGGGAGGAATCTGACAGCAGCGTGTCTTTAATGACCTTCAAGGAGATCACATGCTCCAGGCAATTACAGGATTTGGGAGAAAATAGCTTGTTCTGAATAGCCTAACCTGCTTCAGTGTTCCTTGCCTGTGCAGTTGTCCCCTCCCACCCCTTCTTGTAGCTTCCTTACCAAGAGTCTCCTGAAAGAGATTTCACCTGGATTAATACTCCTCCAGCTTTAACAAACTGCAAAGGGGACAGCTGATGCTAAAAAGGGACCTTTCGCATGGTGCCAAGATTTCTTCTGAGATTTTTTGGCTCTGACTACAGGAGGTGCATAATGCATTCTGTCTTGGGGCCAAATATCATTGGGGGATTTTGCTGCTTAAGGTCTTGTGTATGGGTGTGGCTGGAAAAAATAACGTATTTGTCAGTAGGTTACCCATTTCACAGCTGGTAGAGCCAAAGAAAGGGCATTGAACGAACTCTAGCTGGACTGGACATGAAGTTTTTATGAAAAGTGTTTTCAGGAGCCTAGAAGCAACTTTTTGCTTTAATTAAACCACATTTCCCTCTTGTTTGTAGGGCTCTGTGAGATTTTCTGCATCTCACTTCCCCTCCTTGTCTTTTTGCCTGACAGTGTTGCTGTTATTTGAAATCTTTCAGTGAGTAAAATTAGCCAAGGCCGGCACTGTATTAAAGTGTTAAAAGTTTTAGTAATTGCCCCACTCTCCTTTTTCAGGGAAAACAGGTTTCTCATCATGTTCACCTCTGTGGTTTGCTATGAGTCATAGTTTGGAGAAACCCCCACATTCCTGTGCAATGAAAGAAACAGCATAATGATTTCAACCCAGGCAGAGTGGCCTGGAAGCTCAGGAAATGAGGCTGGACCCAGCCCGTGACTGGGCTTGCGTCGGAAGCCTCTTGCACTGGTATTTCTAGAAATGGATGAACTTCTGCCTTTGTGTTCCTGAGTTTCTTGAGAGCTGCCTGATGTACAGAATAAGATGTGAGGATCCCAGCCTCTGTTGGGTGCTATTGTTGTGAGCGATTTTGGCAGAGGAAACTATCTATGGGGTAATCTGAGTGTTACTCTGAAAAGCCCTGTCTTCTTCCCTTTCACGGCTGCTGAAACTGAGGATCCTCTAAAAAAATATTCCCAGACTGGGTGGGCGACCTTCCCCCAGAAGGGGTGAAAGCCCATGAGAGGATGATCTCCTGGGTGCTTGGAGGTAGTTTCATCCTCTTGGTAGCTCATTTAAACGCCATGGTTGACATCACTTGGGATGGAGGGCAGGGGTGTGTGTGAGACAGTTGCCATGGCTCCCTGCTCACAGCCCCTGCTTCCTGAGTCTCCTCCCCTTCTTCCTGAGCAGGGCTCGTTTGACCAGAGTTTTGGATTGATTATAGTGCAGTCAATCCACAGGCTGTCTAATGACTGATGACTTCTGTGGCTGGTCTTGAAAAGATGGACTTGAGTGTGGGGCTGTGTATTGGAAGTTGGATAGGAGTTTTCAGTTAGCCTGGTTGATGTGGGAGTTGCAAGGATGCCATGAGAAGCTGATCAAGGGAATTTTCTGGATGGGGACAGCAGGGTGAAGACTCCCAGGGTGTCAGAAGTGAGAGACCATGGAGAGAGAGACAGAGGTAGAGAAAGGATAAGAATATGAAGGCCTTCTAGTGGAAGCCTGCAAATGTCCTTATAATAAACACTTGCTTTTTTTTTTTTTTAAACTAATTGGGATGGGTCTCTTTTCTTGGCAACCCTAAACACCTGAATAGGAAGGGGGAGACGAAAAGAGAGAGGTCATGAGTGTATTTCAGACAGAAGAGCTGTTTTCCCTTGTGTTTAAATGTGGAGTCTTTCTGGTCTTCTCACCACCCCCAACTCACTCTCTCTCCCTCTCTCTCTCTCTCTCTCTCCCCCCTCTCTCTCCCTCTCTCTCTCTCTCTCTCTTTCTCCTTCCCTCCCATTCACTTTCACTTAATGAATTAAAAAAAGAGAGAACTTGAATCAAGAGGCGGTATTCTAAGACACATCTAGGAAATTGAGGTCTTGTGAATTAGGAAGATTAGAAAAAGTGTCCACTGGCATCAGGATCTAGCAGAGTTCAGTAAGAGGAGGCCTGAAAAAGTGATAAAATGGTTAATTGATCCAGTTGGGGATGTAAAGAGGTAACCTCAGGTTACACCAGGGTTTTTCACCCTTGGTACTATGGACACTTGAGCAGGAAATTCTTTGTTGTGGGGACTGTACTGTGTATTGTGAGTGGTTTCTCAGTACCTCTGGCCTCTACCCAGTAACGGTCCCTGGTTGTGACAACCGAAAAATGCCTCCAGGCATTGCCAAATGTCCTATGTGGGTAAAATGACCCCTAGCACTGTGTAAGACAAAAAGAAAGCCTTCCTTCCTTCCTTCAAAAAGCTGTTTACTTTTTTCTTAAACCTACTATTTGTGAAACGTGTAAAAGCTACAGAAATGAATAAGGCTCAGACTCTGACCTGTAGGCACTAACAGATTCCTGGAAAATATTAAGAGAATACTTATCAAAAAATCTGAAAAATCCTTTTCTCTTGGTTTTGAAGAACAGCAGATAATCCATCTGTGTGGGATGGGTGAAGCACATTCTAATTCAAAGGCTGTAAAGATAACAGTAGATGCTGTAATAAGTAAACCCCAGAATTTCAGTGGTTTAACACAGTAGAAGTTTGTTTCTTAATGGAGTAACAGTGTTCTGTAGATGAACAGCCTTCCTCCTGTAGTGATTCAGGGACCCAGGCTTCTGCCACATTGTGACTCTTCCACTCTTCATGGTCACACTGTCCTGTTTCCAATTGGCAGAAGAAAGAATAAGGACAAGGCGTGCCCTTTTCTTAAGAGCCCTGGCCTGGATTTGACTTTATTTATGCTCACCTTACGCTGCAAATTAGATTCCTGGTGGTTTCTGATCAAACAGAATGAATCTATACTTAATTGCTTATCTTGGCTCAAACTCTGTGACACCCTCTGGTCATGAAAATCCCCTGGAGCCTGTTGATGTAGAGTGCTTTCTTCAGCATGGGGAGAGTTTTGCCAAGAGTCCTCTTCTCTGTGTAGTTTGAGAGGGAGCTGGGATAAGAATCCATGTCTCTGTGTTCAGCAGTCTGTCTCTCTTTGCATTTCTTCTCTCTTCTACCAGGACTGGAGACGTGGATGGCACCTAGTTAATTTCTATGCGCCAGTACCTAGGACAGGGTCGGGCACATACAAGGCATGCAGTAAATGTTTGCGGAGGGCATGAATGAATGAGAGATATTGTTCACACCTTCAGAAGCATGCACCCAAGGAAAGTTTGACTTGTTAAACTGAAAATGACAACATATGTGCTTGTACAGCTGTGCTGTCTAGCTCTACATGGATGTCAGGGCAGGACAGGCTCCAAGTGCTGCACTGGGGGTCATCATACTTTTCTTTATTAGCCAGGGATATAAGTGTCAGAAGTCCGACTGAGGGAGCTTTAAGCTAAAAAGGGGAATTTATTTGATCAGGTAACTGAAAAGCTCATGGTATCTGGTTTCCAGCAGGGCTGAGTACAGGTGCTCGACAGTGTTATCAGGAACCTTTTTCTGTCTGTTACTTGGTTCTGCTTTTCTCTGGGGCAGACTCACTCTTTGGTAGGCTCTCTTCAAGTGATGGCAAAGATGTCACCAGCAGGGACAGACATTCATCTTTTATCTGAGCCACCTTAGGGCTGGGCTGCAGAGAATGTTCCAGGGTTCAGTTGCATTGGCTAGTCTGGTGTCATGCACCTGGCCATCCTTGCACCAGTCACCTGAGACCGCCTCTCATTGGCCAGGCCAGATCACGTGTGTGCTTCCTTCCCCTTCCGGTCTTATTTTCC
The DNA here is from genome assembly GCA_004024745.2 of Catagonus wagneri. Lineage (NCBI taxonomy): Eukaryota > Metazoa > Chordata > Mammalia > Artiodactyla > Tayassuidae > Catagonus > Catagonus wagneri. Next base: position 1,002,849 of record PVHT021183594.1, read on the forward strand.
CACTCCCTCACCATGCATATACTGTGATCACCTCTCAACTAAACCACGTGTCCCTGATTTCTTGTTTCAGGGTCTGCTCTAGAGAAAACCATTTATGCCTCATATTCCCCACCCTCCATATATGCTCGGAATATGAAATAATGGATACTTCTGGAAGACTGTGTCTCCCCCAGCCCTCATACCCCAGTATTCACACCAAACATTTCTACTGAATATCCAGTTGCGGAAGTCAGGCCTCAGGAGGACCTGGTCTGCAGTGGATTTTGCCTGCAGCATAATGCGATCCAGGTGCTATTGACCTGGGCACAACTGCCAGACTATGGTAAGTAATCGGGGTACCCCAGCAGCCTTGCCTTCTGGTTCAGAGAATGATTTATGGGGGGAGCCGGCCCCTGGGTGTGCACATGGCAGGATGCTCTGCTTATCCTCTTAAGATGGATTTCTGGTATCTAAGACAAAGAAGGTGTGAGGACCAAAAAAAAAAAAAAAAATCTGCTCTCTCTTTGAGGACCTTGTGTCTTTCTTACCATCTACAAATGAAAATACGTACACAAACAAAGACTAAGTTGGTGATAAAACAGGCATCTTTATGAAAGGGACTTAGCAGTGTTCTGGAGACCAGCTGTCCAGTGTCTTGAACCCATAAGGAAATCACGGTGGAAGCTGAGAAAAAAAAAATCTTAGACCATTGAAAACAGAAGTCTCAAAGTCTACGTGCTTTATTCTTTTTTTTTTTTTTTTGTCTTTTTCCCTTTTTCCCTTCTCTAGGGCCGTACCTGCGGCATATGAGGTCCCCAGGCTAGAAGTCTAATCAGAGCTGTAACTGCTGCCAGAGCCACAGCAACGCGGGATCCGAGCTGCGTCTGCAGCCTACACCACAGCTCACGGCAACGCCAGATCCTTAACCCACTGAGCAAGGCCAGGGATCGAACCCACGACCTCATGGTTCCTAGTTGGATTCGTTAACCACTGAGCCGCGACAGGAACTCCTACGTGTCTTATTCAAAGGAAAATCCTCTTAGACTCTCACTCAAGGCCAGGTTACTCTTACTTTGCACACAATTCTAACAGAAGATTGGAAGCCCCACATTTTAAGCAAGAAGGGAACATCAACAGTAGAGACTGCAAACTCAAAAAATTAAGGGAACCAGGTGAGAATTGTAAATCAGTGAAAAAAGGCAAGCGAGCAGATCATTGCTACCTGGGAATGTGGGTCCATTGTTATCAGCTTGTCCAATATTTCAGGAAACACTGGAAATTTGGGACATTCTTATTGTGGCTTAGCAAGTTACGAACCCGACTAGTATCCATGAGGATCTGGGTTCGATTCCTCGGCCTGCTCGGTGAGTTAAGGATCTGGTGTTGCTGTGGCTGTGCTGCAACTCATATTTGACCCCTAGCCTGGGAACTTCCATATGCCACAGATGCGGCCCTAAAAAGCGAAAACAAACGAACCAAAAACAAAAAAAAAAATCCCAATTTCCAGGTTCATTTGTTCAGTATGTTAGATTCCAGTTATTAGTGATATCATATGGTATCTGTCTTTCTCCTTCTGACTTACTTCACTCAGTATGAGGGTCTCAAAAAGGTTTTAAAAACAATGTGCAGATCTGATACATGGTAGGGTAGGGGAGTTGACTGCCCCATTAAGTGAAGCATGAATTCTTCATTTTGCCACTGTTGCTTCTTCTTGTAAAAGACTTTAATTTGTGATTCCTGGGCGAGATCACTAGAGTGCTGAACACAGGGTCTGGATTAGGTCTTGGAAATACTTGTTGGAGGCATCAGTGGCTGCGTAACTGTTTGCAGAAGTCACTGATTTTGGTTGAGTGGGCAGTGTTCTTAGCTCCCCAACACACACTAGCTGTAGACGTCCTGGGATGCATGTGGCTGGGGCCTGGGGATGGCTGTGGGCGTAGGGTAAACTCACACTAGCTGTGGACATCCTGGGATTCATGTGTCTGGGACTTGGGGGTGACTGTGGACATAGGATAAACACACACTAGCTGTGGACGTCCTAGGATCCATGTGGCTGGGGCCTGGGGATGGCTGTGGACACAGGATACATCTTCCTCCTCTCTTTCGTGTGTTTACACAGTCGGCTTTCAAAGGTCATGATTCTTCTGTGGGTGGCGGGCCGGCTGCCTCAGCTCTCTTCTCTGTTTGGCTTGATTCATTTCATTTCATCCAGGCTGGAACCTCCAGGTTTGGCGTTCTCTTGGCTTTGCACAGCCACACCCTGTTGGGCAGATTAAAAACAACCTCAACTCTCTGTCAAGTAGCTAAGCAGTCCCCTCTCCCCCGGGAGCACATTTTAGCATCGTCATCTCAGAGCTCATCATAGGAAGTCCTGGATGTAGTTTGATGAACGACTGAACCAGTTGTTTTCAAGATGCTCTTCACTCTTCAGGACTTTAAGCCTCAAAGTCATGAGATGGTCTTTTAAACATTTAAAAATAATCTTCATTGTATTTATTTTACTTTTATCTTATCCCAAGACTGTTATATGCCCATTGTTTTGGAAATATAGAATAAAATGGAAATTATTGGTAATCTTGTCCCAAAACATGGAAGTATTTTTCCTTCAATATTCTTCTACGCATGTGTGCATTGGTATGTGTATGTATGTGCTTTAGTCTGTTTGAGCTGCTGTAATAAAAATACTGTAAACTGCATGACTTATAAACAATAAACATTTATTTCTCAGTTTTGGAGGTTGAGAAGTCCAAGATCCTAGTGCCAGGAGATTTGGTGTATGGTGAGGCCAAGACTCCTCATTCGTGGCCCTCTTTTCCCTATGTCCTCACTCGGCAGAACAAGGATGGATCTCTCTGGGGTCTGTTTTATAAGGGCACTGATCCCATTCATGAGGGCTC
>PVHT021183594.1:1006724-1051348 GCA_004024745.2 Catagonus wagneri
CGAGAGCTTCACCTCCAGTGTCCTTCCCCCACAACAAGCCACAGTCACCCCTATTTTCCCAGGAGATCCTCCAAGAATTGCAGTAAGGTCCACCTGGATTCCTATGGAGACTGCTTTGCCCTGGGACCCAGTGCACGTGAAAGTCTGTGTGTGCCTTTCAAGGATGGGGTCTCTGTTTCCCCCAGTCCTGTGGAGCTCCCGCACACAAGCCCCGCTGGCCTTCAATGCCAGATGCTCCGGGGGCTCTTTCTCCCTGTGCCTGATCCCCAGGCGTGGGGTTTTGACCTTGGGCTCAGAACTCTCAGTCCTGTAGCTAAGTCTCTGTGATGCAGTTACTTTCCAGTCTGTGGGGCTTCCCACCCGGGAGGTATGGGGTTGCTTCTATCGCGTAATTGCCCCTCCTACCTCTTGATATGGTCTCCTCTTTGTCTTCTGGAGTAGAATATCTTTTTTGGAAGTTTACAGTCCATTTGGTTGAAGGCTGCTCGGCATTTGTTTGTAGTTTTGCTGTTTTTCGGGAGAGAAGTTTAGCTCCAGTCCTTCTATTCCACCATCTTAATCCAATCTCGGCTTTGTCTGGCTTTGGAATCAGGGTAATACTAGCCTCATAAAATGAGTTGGAAAGTGTCCTCTCCTCATCTGGTTTGTGAAATAATTTGTATTATATTGGAGCTTTTTTCCCCTATAAGTGTTTGATACAGTTCATCAGGGAAGACATATGGGATTGAAGTTTTCTTTGTGGGAAGGCTTTAAATTATGAATTCAACTTCATTGACTGATAAAGGGCTGTTCAGGTTTTCTCTTTCTTCTTTCTTCTATTTCTGTAATGTGTGTCTTTGATACCATAATTTATGAGGAGAAATATGTATTTGGTCTTCCACTTTGTGGCCCAGAGCTCACAAAACCCTTAGAATTTCCTAAATGCGGAGAGTGATAAAGGTACCTTTAGTTACGTTAACAAAGTGACTTTTGGAAAGCACTTAAGAATAGGCTGGTTCCAGTGGAGCCAACCATGCAATTAGAGAGTTGGAACTTTCTGTCTCACCCCCAGACCTCCAGGAACGGGAGAGGGACTAGAGGTTGAAATGGTTGCCAATGGCCAATGATTTAATCAGTTTGGCCTATGAAATGAAATCTCATAAAAACCCAAAAGGATGGGGGTGTTGAGAGCTTCTGCATGGAGATGCGGGGAGAGTAGTGTGTTTGGAGAGGGCGTGAAAGCTCTGTACCCTTTCCCCATGCCTTTCCCCAGGCATCCCTTCCATCTGCCTGTTCCTGAGTTATCTTGTTTTTAATAAACTGGTGATCTAGTAAGTAAAATGTTTCTCTGTTCTGTGAGCAGGTCTAGCAGTTTACTGTGATTTATAGCCAGTTGGCAGAAGTACAGGTAACAACCTGGTCTTGGGACTGTCGTCCGAAGATGGGGGTGAGGGACAGCCTTGTGAGACTGGACCTTTTACCCATGGAATCTAATTGGTATCAGAATTGAGTTGAACGCTCAGAAACGCTCCACTGTATGAGAATTGCTTGTTAGAGTAGGGAAGTCCCCCCAGTTGAAATTGGTCTCAAAACACCAAAGAGGGCCTTTCAAGGAATTTGTCCGTTTCATTTAGGTTAACAGAATATGCTGAGTTTTTCATAATACTCCTTTTCTTTTCTTTTTTTTTTTTCTTTTTAGGGCTGCACCTGCAGCATATGGAAGTTTCCAGGCAAGGGCTTGAATCAATGCTGCCGTTGCCAGCCTATGCCACAGCCACAGAAATGCCAGATCCAAGTCGTGTCTGCAGCCTACACTACAGCTGATGGAAATGCTGGGTCCTTAACCCACTGAGCGAGGCCAGGGATCAAACCCGCATCCTCATGGATACTAGTTGGATTCTTAACCTACTGAGGCACTCCGGGAATGCCTTCATAGTACTCCCTTTTTTTTTGGTATCTGAACAATCTGTATTGATGCCGCCTCGTTTATTTCTGCTGTCGTCTCTCCTCTTTTTTTCTTGACCAATCTGTCTGAATTTATCAGGTTTTACTGATTTTGTTCAAAGAGCCAGCTTTGCATTTAATTGTTTTTTTCTCTGCCAAATGTCTTCTCAGGGGGCTGTTTCCATTGTAGCTAAGTGGCTTCCTCTTTCTCTTGCCCCCTCCCCCATTATTTATTTTTTATTTCAGCCCTATATATAATTATTTTATTATTTGCCCATTGCTTGCTTGTCATGTGCCTTCTTAGCTGTTATATAATTTTCAGATATTGGGGAACAATAATTCACCTGCCTGATATACTAATGTGCCTTGTGAATTTCTGAGAAGGACACATATCATATGGCAGTCTCCAGTGTTGGAATAACAGTATCTTAGTAGTGGCTAAGAGGGTAGACTCTAGAGTTGGCCAATCTGGACTTGAATTCTGGCTCCATCATTCACTAGATGCGTGACCTTGGGCAGGTTAATCAACCTCATTGGGCCTCGGTTTTTTGCGTCTGCAAAATTGGAAGTATAATGATGCTTATATCACAGAGTTGTGGGAGATCTGTGAGTTAAGATGTGTAGCATGTTCAGCACAGTGCCTGGTACCCAGTGCAAGCTGCCCCCCTTCCCCTTATAGCTCTTTGCGAAGCGTCTTACAGAATGAAAATCTGTGGAGAAGATTTTGGGAAACTGACTTACAACCAGATATTTATGGTTTTGACATCATGGCATTGGATCATCTGAATCATTGCTGCTAAGAGCTTGCCCCTGAGAGCCCCCAGCTGAGCATCCAGAACACGCCAACCACTGTGCTTTGGGGTTCTTCCGTGATTCCCCTGATAAGCCACAGGTATTTATTCCCAGTTCACAGAATGCTGATGCCAGGGAATTCCATACTCCGGTGAGGGTCACGAATATTGTGAATCCCAAGGTTGTGTCTCAGATGAATGCTGATCCTTTTAGAGCTGAGGGCTGGGCAGTGCGATGGCTAAGAGCGTAGGCTTTGTGATCTGGAGGCCTGGGGTTTGAGTTCCACTCTGCCACTTGCCAGTTTTGTGATAGTGGATGGACTGAGTGATGTATACGTGAGAAGGACCTAGCCCATGGTCTGCCTCCTGCATGTGGAACACTCCCTGACGTTCAAGTATTATCCCCAAGAGCATCAGCTCTTCCCAAGGTCAGTGTCAAGGCAGGCAGTTGTATCCTTTGCTCACCTGTATCCTCACCACCCAGGCCCGTGTGGTCAGAGAGCAGGCACTCCAAAATACTCATGAAATGGATTCTTCTTCTTCTTGTTCATTAAATCTGCACCTCTGACTTCAGTGCCCTAACGCTCAGCAGGAAAACAGTATCCAGCCCTTGGTTAGCTCAGCTGGCACCTGCTTATCTCAGGTGAACTGCTTATTTCCCTCTCAGGAATCTTCTGGACTGCTAGGATCCCTGGGGAGGGACAAGACCTTCAGAGATCTTGTGAATTCTAGAAAAATAACAGTTCTTGTTCACAGGAGCGTGTCCACCTTCCTTCAGCCTTGGTTTGCACATTCCAGACATGGTGCTGTGTTGCTGGCTAATCAGGGCTGGCAGGAGTGTGGGCATTTATTCAGAGGCTACAGGATCAGGTAATATAAAGTAGAAACAGACCCAGCAGGATCCCGTAAGTACTCCCCATGCAACTGCCTATGGTGAGTTTAAAGGTAATCCATGGCAGTTTCCACACCAGAGCTGGAGGGGGGAGGTTCTGTGTATCCTGTTCTCTGGGGGATGGATTCCTTCGGTGCAAGCAGATCCATCTTGCTTTTCTTTTTCTTCTTCATCCTCCTACGCTAGCATACCCTGTCAAGCAAGATGAAGCAGGGAGTAGAAACAGTCAGGGCCATAGCTTGTGTTGAGATTGCCCTCCCAGCTCTTCTGAGGTCAGGGAGAACACTCCTCTGTGTGGTTGGGACTGAAGTACACAGGCTTGTGCTTCAATGTTGCTTCAATAAGAGAGTTTGGTCCCATTTCCTGCCACCCACACCACGCACTCTAGCTTCCCAGTGTCGCTTAGGGGTAGAGGTTTTGTCTTGTTTTGTTTTTTTTCTTTGTCTAGTTCCTTTGTCTGGTTCTCTTCCCTGAAAGTGGAAGTGATGGCAGTGTCTACCTTGGGGGCTCCAAGGAGGAAGGAGTGATACGCAGGTTTGCTCTCATTACACCGCCTGCCTTTCCTGCCTTCCATCTCTCCCTTCCTGATCACTCCCTATCTCCCACTCTACCCGCTGCATCACTGTCCACAAGAGTATTTTGAATTCCTGCCTCATTTTCCGTCTTTCTCCAGAAGTGAAGGATCTGGCTTCTCAACATTTCCTACTTTGTGGAAAAATCCTGTTTCCTTCTGTGCCTTCAGTTTTGCCCATCTAACAGACATCATCTGAGTACCTTCTGGGGGTCAGGCACTAGGCATTCAGAGACAAGCGAGTCAGTGCTTGCTGCCCTCCAGGAACAGCGTCAGCCCAGAGCAGGAGGCTACAGCAAGGTTGTATGTGATGGTGGGGTCAGCATGGTTGTGTTAAGGTGCTGGTATGTAGAAGCTTTTTCTTATTTTTAAATAAAATTGTTTTAACAGAAAAACCTTTTTTAAAAATTAAAAAAAAAAATTAAAGTTTAACCCCCCCAAACCCCACAGAAAACCCCCAACTCTTCCACTAATTTCTTTCCCTATACCCTTCATCATCTTGCGTATTTCAGATGTATTCATGCCTCATTTTATCCATGCTTTCTAGACTTACTTGGGGGTGCAATCTTTTCCATACATAATTCCATACATAGTAGGTGCCTATACAAACAATTTAATACAATGGCTGACTATTTTGCTCTGCTTATTTAGAGTGTCATAAGGAATTCCCATGTCATTAAAATTATGTATGTTTATAATGGTGCCAAACGCTTTGTCATACAGCTTGTTTCATACACATCTAAACTTTTCCATTGTGGGACTTCCTGTTGTGGCTCAGCGGGTTAAGAATCCAACTAATATCCATGAGGATGGCTTCACTTAGTGGGTTAAGGATCCAGTGTTGCTGTGAGCTGTGGGGGCAAATGCAGCTCAGATCTGGCATTGCTGTGGCTGTGACATAGACCGGTGGCTCTAGCTCCTATTTGACCCCTAACCCGGGAACTTCCATATGCCGTGGGTGTGGCCCTATAAAAAAAAAAAAAAAAAACCAAAAGCCAAAAACCAAAAATACCCTTCCATTATGATTTTCAAGTGTGGTTTCCTTATGTTTGTACATTTTTAATATCTCTATTAGTGTTGGGTGGCTTGAAAGCTCTTCTGGCCCTGATATGACCTTTAGATTTCCCCTCTCATTTTTCAGTGCCTGCAGAAAGACACAGTACAAACTGCTAACTTTGGAGGTTTTTGGCAGCTTCACTAAAGGGCAAGGCTTTTCCTCTCTGGGGGATTGGCTTCAGGTTTTAACTGTCGTGGCCAGCATTGCTAGATACAGACCCGTAGGCCTTTCGTCAGGGTTTCAGAGCTCTTTCTTCTCTGGGCTTCCATCCACGGAAGATTCAGAATGAACTCTGGCTCCTTTGGGAACATGACTACAGGCAGCAGCGTAGCACTGTTTTATTCTTGGCAGAGATGACCGAAGACTTTTTTTGGCAACTAATTAAAAGTTTACTTCAGGTTTCTTTTATTTTATGCCTCCTCTGTGCCCCCGTTGACACTTAGCAGGTACCTCTGTTACATCGTTTATCACACTGTGTTGTCTTTTTGTTTTATTGTGACTTGCCCATCAATCTTATTCATAGACTCTGAGCTCATGAAGTACGTGGAAATCTGACTCATTTCTCTTTGTGTTCCTGGCACCTGTTGGAGCCCCAGCATATATGTCGGGGTCTAAAATGTTGACTTGATGATAACCAAGGCATCTTTTTATTGATTTTTAAGGCTGGATATTTATTTATTTACTTATTTATTATAGCTATTGCTTGCACTTTTCCACTGAAGAATCGAGACTCAGTGTGGAAGCTTGGCACGATCATGGGGGTGACCCCAAGAATCTAGTTATTGGAAAAATAAATATATGACACACCATTCCTCCCTAGAACTAGGTAAAATCATGCTCGTGTGAACTCCCCAAACAAAAGAATGCGTTTAACCAAGTGGAAAGCGAGGGGCAGAGGAGAATTAATATAACTTACATATTGATTGTTTAATCACTTCATCAAATCATTAATTTTGGTAGTTATTTTTTGGATTCCCACAAACTCTGGGGCTACAAGGTTGAAAAGATGTTGTTGTCATCCTCATGCAGCTCTCGCTTCTGAAATCGTTCATTTAGCAGATATTTATTGAGTACCTATTAGCATTTGGGGAGTGGGGACACATCAGTAAACAAATGGACACAAATATTGACTCTCATCCACAGTGGGACCCAGAATGATAAAGGTATGAGCGGTGCTGTCATGCCATACGAGCAAAACAAAACACAGGTTCCGCAGCAAAAGCCCAGACAAACATGGTGTTGTGGGTTCCCTCCCCACTTTGCCCTTTCTTCCATTTTACTTCTTACCCATCACCTTCTCTTTTTCCTTCTGGGAGTTGGCAGAGGATGGTGAAGGAGAGTTGCTTCACGAGCTCTAAAAAACAAACCTCATATCCAGTGAGCTTCCTTTGGGAGCCTGAGGTTGAAACAGAAATAGTTCACACCATGTCCAAGTCACTAATCAGGCTTGTGTCTGTCTATATATATAAGTAGGTTAAAAGGAAATGTTTGAACGCAAACTTTCTTACCAGGTTTTTGTACTCCAGCAGAACCATTTTTTCCTTCTAGTTGTACTGAGATGTAGTGGACATAGAGCACCAGTACAGTGACTGGATTTACACACATCGTGACTTGGTTATCACGATAAGCTTCGTAAACGTCCATCATCTCATACAGGTACAAACCTAGAGAAAGAGGAAAAAAAGTTTGTTTTTTTTCTTGTGATGAGGGCTCTTAGAATTTACTCTCTCAACAACCTTCATGTATAACCTAAGGCAGCGTTAATTACGTTTATCCTGTGCATTACATCCCTAGTACTTATTTATAAGTGGAAACTTGTACCTTTTCCAGCGGAGCCATTCTTGATGGAATTCAATCACGTTTTTCCCTTGTCTGCATCTGCCTTATCTGCATTCTCTACTTTGCACCTCTAGTTATCCTTTTATTGACCACCTATTTTATACAGTGCAAGGTGGTAGTCAGGACACGTACGTAGGGGCATAAGACAGATACAGTCTCAGGCTTTATTGAACATGTAGTCTCATTGTACAGAAGTACCAAATAATGAGTGGGGCCACAAATTATTTGATTAAATTGCCATAATTGTAATGACTGGGAATTACAGACTGATATGAAAGGGGGGTGGTGCTCAGGGAAGGCTTCTCTAAGGAAGTGACTGCATTGTTTCTCAAGGGTAACGAGGCATTAACTAGCAAGATGGAGGTTGAAGGAGAGAGTGGCAGAGGAGCAGAGCATTCTAGCATGTGAGAGGCCCTGTCATGGGAAGGACGATGGCCTCTTTAAAGAACTATTGCCTTTGTAATGGATAAGCAATGAAATACTGCTGTATAGCACTGGGAACAATGTCTAGTCACTTATAATGGAGCACGATAATGTGAGAAAAAGAATGTATATAGGTATGTGTGACTGGGTCACATTGCTGTGCAGTAGAAAAGTAATAGAACACTGTAAACTAGCTGTAATGGAAAGATAAATAAATAAATCTGACCTTGCCACTCAAAAAAAAAAGGGGGGGGGGAACTAGAGGAAGGTCAGAATGATTACACACTAAAGATTGAGGAGTAGAGGAATGTAGTGATGGTTGTGGTGGCAGAAGAGACCAGGCCATGCAGGGGTGTGTGGGCTACTTTGGGGAGATCCATGAAGGGTTTTATTTAGGTAAGAAATAGACGTGATCAGGTTTTTGTTTTTTAAGAGACTCCTCTGGCTGCTGGATGGCAAGTGAATCATAGGAGGCAACAATAGAAAGGCTAGGATGTTACTGAACCTGTCCAGGTAAGAGATTACGGGGAGTTAGGCCAGGAGAGAAAAGAGAATAGTGGATGGATGGATATAAACACTGTGTCAGAAGTAGGATGGTCTGGCACAGGCTGTGAGGGAAAGGAAGCTGGCAAGAATTCCATTTTATCTTGGGAATTGGGAGGATGGTGGTGTCACGCACTGAAGAAGGAAAAGTGATGAGTTGCTTTTTTTAAACATGCTGGGCTGGAGGAGGCTGCTGGTCATCTTGACAGAAATGTCAGGGAAGCCGTCTAGAGCTGGGTGGTGGGTGAGCATTTGGGAAGCTTCAGCTTTGAGGAGAGATAAGATCACCCTGGGAGAGATAAAGGGTGGGAAGAGAAGAGGGCCACGAACTTGGCCTTGACCAACCAATAAAGTGTAAAAATTAAATTTATTTACCATGATATGCCTAGCTCTTCCCTTAGGCCACAGGTTTAGAATCAGCATAGATCTATGGAATGAATGAAGAGAGGAAGGAAGGAATTTGAGAGTTTTTTTCAAACTGGTTTGTATTAAAAGAAATGTTATGTTTTTGCTTGGTCCCAGAGAGGGGGAAAAATTACTTTGCTTCTGCCTAATATATTACATTTTTTAAAAGCCCCCTCATAAATATTTCTATCTTGGCTACGCTTGTTTCTGGGCTTCACATTTTAAGAGGGAGGTTGATAAACGGGGCTTGTTAAGAGGAAGATGGCTAGGGGAGGTGCAGGCTGCTGGAAATGACTCACTGAGAATATCAGTGGAGGGATAAGTGTGTGTGTTTCTGGGAGCAGAGGAAAATGGGGAAGGGAGAGGATTTGGTGACTTGCTATAGATAGTTATTTGATGGGCTTCCATGTTGAATGTGGAGCAGGTATATTCCAAGTTGCTGTAGCATCTGAAGAAAGAGAGCCCAGAGGAGGTAGAATCTGGCACCAAAGAAATATAAGGAAGAGCAATTCATTAGGTCTAGAGTTCTTTGCCATTGGAGTGTCATCAGGCCGAATAAGCATACATCACAGAGGGTCCAGCCAGGATGCTGGCATGGGGCTTGATGGCTGTGTATGCACTTTGTTGTCCCTCAGGTTCTGTGGGGTTATTAGGACTTCTGGCAATAGTCCCATGATATAGAGAGCCATTGCTTCAGCCGTCTGAACTAGTGTCTCCTCGAACCCTCCCCAAATGCTAGAACCATGGCCGTAGAATTTCAAGAAGAAATATTCCGGAGGTTAGTTAATACCCTTGACTGTTTGAATTCTGTGCGGTTGTGATTCTTTTTGTATCTATTCTGGTCTCACTTAAGATGGCTGAAGTGATTGATCACTGCCCTTCAGACACTCAAACATTTTCTGCTCTGAAAAATGTCTGCAAACTGCACCCTGACTGGTGCAGGAAGAGCCCTCCTCCATCTCCAGGCGTGTTGATTCTTTCAACCATGGTGATTTAGAGCCTGTGATATATCGGCCTACCTGTCTTAGGTTTCAGCTTTGTTAGGACTAGACGCAAATCTCTGGACAAGTCTGCATTCCCCCATCTTCAGTTTCTTCATCTTTAAAAATGTTTCTTTTTCTTTAAAAGTCACTGTTGCTGCCAATGGGATCTGCTGCCTTGGAGTTGCAGTTTGGTCTCTCTTATGAGAGAGAACATAAGAGAAATTGTGTCCACATTTTCTCCTCCACTCTTCCGTAAACCTCTTGATGTCAGACTCATCCATTCCTTTCTTTCCAGTGTCTGGTGTGGGGTGTGGCTCAGGGTAGACAAGCCAGGTTTGTGAAATGAATCAGAGCCTGGAGCATCCGCCATACGCCCGTGGGTGGGTGAATCTCAGCGAATGGGTGCCCAGAGAAAGAGCGCTCCAGGACCCTGAAGGAAGGATGATAAAGGTAGTCTTGGATTCTGGAGGGACGTGAGCATGAATCTTAGCCCTGCCACTAACTATCTTGGTGACCTCCAGTGAGTTACTTAACCTCTCTGAGCCTTTCTGAACTAAGTGAAAAACATGGGTGATAACATTGCCCATGTCGTGGAGTTCCTGGGATGGCTAGATGACTTAATTATGTGAAAGTACCTCACCTGGTACTAGAAGCATTCGAGTTGCTTCATAAATACTAGTTCCTGTTACCATCTTTAAGATGACTACTGTGTTGTAAGTTTTGCCCTTGCATCTTTCACAAAGGTGGCTTAATGTCCTGGAAACTGAGACTAGACTAAGCTTTGAGCGGATTCCCCTCATACTTGCTAAACTATCCCGCAAATTATAGCAACAACAGTTCTCTCTTAGAATGGTGCTAATAGAAGATTTGAAGGTTCTGTTAGGGACGGGGCTATTTTATATGTGTGTCTGTGTCTTTGTTTCTCCATCTGATTTCTTTTAGCTTGAGACCCACACCAATTTTGAAGGCAGGGAGAGGTGCAGCGGACTGACATCCCTGGGTTTTCCTCGCTGGAAGATTAGGCTGTTGTCCCAGGTTTATAATTAGTATCCAGAGTGATGGATCAAGAGATGTTGGCCAGAAGGAGAAGAGAACAGGCTAAATCACCGGCCCGAATGACCCCTGGGAATCCGGCCAAAACCAGGGAGCAATCTTTCTTGGAACCCCAACATCTGCTGTTACTCAGAAAGCTTCCTGGTAATTTAAGCCAACTTAATTAATTAGACCAGTCTCCTTTGTAGCTCTTGGAGTTTTTAATCCTCTGAGAGAGCGAACAGCTCTCAGTTGCTTAACTTTATCTATGCTTCTTTCCGATGCTTCTTCTTCATGTGGTAGCTTGTAATTCCTCTTCTCTTCAGGATGTGCCCACTGGGTCCTCTAGGAAGCACAGGCTGAGTTGGAGGGGGTCAGAAGCGTAGGAGTTTTCTAGGGAGCGGGGAGAGGTAGTGTGAGTGCCTGTGAAGAAATATAATAAGGAGTGGGGAGGAAGCAGGACTGAACAAGTGACAGCCTCAGACCATGATACACAGCCCATTACAGCAATCCCACATCGGGCAGAAATGGCCAGGTCTCAGCAACCCCACCGTGCTGTCACTGGCGGGGGCTTCTCGGGAAGATCGTGGCCTCAGTTCCAAACCCGAACTGGATCCCAAAGGCGCTGTCATTGGAGTCTGTCAGTGGTTTGTGCGCTTAGTGACTGAATGACACGTTCTTTCTTGAAGGCAGTTTCCACAGAGTGGTACATCCTGGAGACTAGCATGTCTGTGATGGGTAAACTCAAATGATTAGGGAGCCTGGCTGAGTGCTCTCAGCTGGGCCTTTCAAGTCAGTTCCCTCCACATATTTATTTATACTTTCTGGATGCCAGTCACTGCGTTCAGCAACCTATTTTGCAATATGGTGACTTCAGCAGGGACTGTTCCTTTGAAGAACACAAAGTCTTACAGATGAAATAAGTATGGACGAACACTCATTTCAAAAGGTATAAATGGCCAAGGGTCTTACCAGAGGTGCAGAGAAGAGCATCATTCTAACAATGGCTATTGTTTACTGAACTCTCATCATGGGCCAGGTGCTTTCCATATGTCACCTCATTTCATTAAAAGATGTGAGCATTATTATTCCCATTTCACCGATGAGGACATAGAGGTGCAGAGATAAGTGACTTGGCCGACGTCTCACAGTAGAAATACCCCTCTCCATCTCCTTGTCACCTCTGTGCCCAGCACTCAGCGTCTCTTACCAGGACAACTGCAGGTCCTCAGACTGTTCTCCCGCATGCATCTCAGCTCCTCTCTCAAACCTTTATCTCTGCTGAAGCCCATGGGATCTTTCCAAGTGCTTAACCCCTTCACTGGCTTCGTCTGCTCTGGTAATTAGACTAACAACCGTGTCTGTGGTCTTCGTGGTGCTGCTTGGCTGACCTTAACTGCTTTCCCAGCCGCATCTCTCACCTGCCCTTCTCTCTCTGCGCAAGTCCCACTGGCCTTTTTGCAGTTCCCCTCATACTCAGCTGTGTCTTTCTGACACAGGCCCTTTGCACATGCTTTTCTTCCTTGACTAGTGAATTCTTTTCATGTGCTTGAATGGCACTCACTACACTTGGTGATGTCCCATTTACTTCTTTTTAAATTTTTTTAAATTATTTCTTTTTAATTTTATGGCCGCACTGTGCCATATGGAAGTTTCTGGGCCAGGGATTGAATCCAAGCTACAGCTGTGACTTATACTATAGCTGTGGCAACACCAGATCCTTTAACCCGCTTTGCCTGGCTGGAGATTGAACCCGCACATCTGCAGTGACCTGAGCTGCTGCATTCGAATTCTTAATCCACTGCCCACAGAGGGAGCCCCCTCCCCCCACCACCAGTTTCTTTTGTGGTTATTTAACTAATTCCCATCTCCCTGACTCCAAGCCCCGTAAGGCAAGAGAATTAATTATCCATTTGTCTTTGCCATCGTATTCCAGCACCCAGCATACTGCCTCACCCACAGCAGGTGCTCAAAGACTTGGTTGAAAGAGCAGATGTTCCAGTGCTGGTGTTTGAACCTAGAACATTCTGACTTCCCTGCCATGGGAAAGCAGAGTTCCTTCTAGCTGGTCGTGGGGAGGGTCCCAATGGCATCCTGGAGGAAGTCACAGTGGAATCCAGCCTTTGAAGCAAGTTACTTCTCTTCTGTCTCTTGGCCCCAGGAAGCAAGCCGGCAAATCAGAACCTCAGAGACAGCGGGGCTGGGTAGCAGCATAGGCCCATCCTACTTTTGGAAGAAAGCAGTGCCAGATAGCATCCGCCTTGAGGAAGAGCATCCACTTCTACATTTGTTTGAGCCAAATGTAGCTGAGGAGGAGGGTAGCTGAGGAGGAGGGTGGCAGGGAGGTAGAACGATATTCTCTTTCCTTTTCAGAGTTATTTGCCTCCCCTGGTGCTGAATCTAGTGCTCCAGAGACAGGCCTCTGAATTTGGAGCTCTGGCGATTTGCATTTAATTACTGAGAATGTTTCTCTCCTTTAAAATTGTAATACTTGCTCACAACATTAAAAGAAGTTCCTACTGGAATGAAAACAGCAAAAGCTTTAGAGTAAGTATCTTTTATACTGAATACATGGAGTCATCTCAAAATAGGTAGTCGATTTTCATAATGGTTTTGCAATTACCCATAATGATGCCCCTTATAAGTTTTTAAGGTCAAGGAGGAAATCTTTGGTCAGATGCTCAAGGAACAGAGAATTTTAGAAACCTCTGCGCTTTGATCCAAATTCCTCTAGATGGAGGAGTTCAAGAAAGAAAGTGCAGGAGGCCTGATGCAGTTTAAGGATCTGGCCACGTTTCTCAGCGCTCTCCATCCCTACTGCCCCCACGTCTGTCTCCATAGACAGTGGCAGACTTGGTCTGGGTCCCTTCCCAGCCCCTGAGTTTCAGACAGATTTCATGGACCAGAAGGGAGGGTAGAAGTTGATCCTGCTGACCCCTCTATGGGAAGCAGTGTTCTAGTTTGGCTGGAGGCTCTTTTCCTTCCCTGGTGCCTTGTGGATTTGGTTACAGGAGGGTGTTGTCTCCGAGACACTGAGATGCGGTGTGGCATGAGGATCCCCCCCGCCCCCCCCCGGAAGAGGCCTCCTCCTCTGAGGTTTCAGGCTTCAAACATCTCCCCTACGATTATTTGTTTAATGTGTGTTTTAAATCACTCCCTTTTAAATGTAAGTACATTGGTTTTAAAAAGGCACTTGGCATCAGAACCGTAAATGGAAAACCAGTATCACTTCCCACAAATAGAAAGTAAGTGCAAAAATAAATACAACGAAGACCAAACAGTGCTTTTCATTTCTAGCGGGAAACTGCTGCCTGCCTAAGGCTCTAAGCCCGAGGCCTGATCTCTGTTAAAAAGAGAGATTAGCAAGTGTTGTAAGGTGTTTGGGACGTTTTCAGGAGGGCTGCAACAGACTTGAAAGGGAGCCACTTTTTCACCATGTGATCTGATGTTATTTAATTCTGTATCCTTCTACCAAACACCTAAAAATCATCACAGTTAACACCACTTTTACAGCCTCATGGTTAAGAAAGATTTCTAACCTTTTCCAGTAGATGCCCTTGAGTCAGTTAATTTTGTAGATTGATTCTTTGTTTCCAGGCTTGGCAGACCTGGCATGAAAGTGATGCTGGAGAGAGGTTAGTTTCAAGGAGTTAGTGGTAGTTGTAGTACGGCTGTGCATAGGGGACTGAATGCAGGGGAAATAAAAGGAATGGGGGGTCTGACAAAGGTGGGTGGATATGGGGCGGGATTGGAATAGTGGAGGTATAGTCCACAATTTCACTGTTGTTCCTGGACCTTGTTCTTTGGGGGATGTTTAGGGAAGGTGATTTGGGGCTTGATGTCTACACTGATTTGAAACTTTTCTGAGTTCCTTCGTCTCTTCTCATTGGGTCTAGACCTTTGCTATTCAAAGTGGGATCTGCACACTAGCAGCATCAGCATCACCATCACCTTGGAGCTTGTTAGAAATGCAGAATCTGGGAGTTCCCTTATATGGCACAGCGGGTTAAGGATCTGATGTTGTCACTGCAGCCACTCAGGTCACTGCTGTGGCTTGGGTTTGATCCCTGGCCCAGGAATTTACATATGCTGCAGGTGCAGCCAAAAAAAAAAAAAAAAAGGAAATGCAAAATCTTGGAGACCCCACTCAAGACCCCCTGACTCATAATCTGTATTTTAACACAATTCATAGGTGATTTAAATATATATTAAAATTGAGTTTGCACACCCAGGATCATGGAAGCATTATTCACAAGTGCTAAGAGGTGGAAGCAACCCAAGTGTCTATCTATGGATGAATGAATAAAATAAATGTAGTATGTACAGACAGTGAAATATCATTCAGCCTTAAAAAGGGAGGAAAGTCCTGTCATATGTTACAACATGGGTAAATCTTGAGGACATTATGCTCCGTGAAATAATCCAGTTACAGAAAGGCAAATACGGTGTGATCCCACACGTAGGAAGTGTCGAAAGTCATCAAGTTCATAGAGAAAGTAGAATGGTCATTGCTGGGGGCTGCAGGGAGGGGGAGGTGGGGAATTGTTTAATGAGTCTAGCATTTTGGTTTTGCAAGATGAAAATGGAGATCCATTGCAGCAACAGTGTAAATATACTCAACACTACTGAATTGTGCATTTGAAAATGGTTGAAATAGTAAATTTTATTTTTTTACCATAATTAAAAATAAACTAAAAATAAAATATGAACACTATTAGTCACCTTAAGATAACTGAGAAGCAAATTGTGGTTCTCAAACTTTAGTGGACATAATAGCCCACTTGAAGACTTGTTAAACACAGTTTCTGGCTTTCCTCCACAATGTCTGATTCATTACATCTGGATGAGACCCAAGGGTTTCCATTTCTAACAAGTTCCCGGGTGATGCTGCTGCTGGTGGGGGATGTATTGTGAGCCACACTGCACTAGACCATTCGCCCTGCTGCTCACTAGTTCAGAGAACATCAGAATGTCATTTTCTTCTAAGACCCGTAGGAGCTCTGAGCCCAAGAAGCACATTGGAATCACCCGAGGAGCTTAAACAACAAAAACAGAAACAAACACATGGATGCCTGGGCTCCACACCCAGTGATTCTGATTTTATTAGTCTGAGATGGGACCTGGACTCATATGTCTTTTTTTTTTTCTTTTCTTTTTAGAGTCAGACCTGCAGCATATGGAAGTTCCTGGAATAGGGGTCGAATGGGAGCTGCAGCTGCTGGCTTATACCACAGCCATAGCAATGCGGGATCCAAGCTGCACCTGTAACCCACAGTGTACCTTGCAGCAATGCTGGATCCTTAACCCACAGAACGAGGCCAGGGATCAAACCTGCATCCTCATGGACACCATGTCGGGTCCTTAAACCACCAGGCCACAATGGGAACTCCCCATGTATCTTCTTTTTTTTTAATCAGTTTTTTTTTCTTAATGGATTTTATTTCAATTATAGGTGTACATAAATCATCACAAGTCAGTTTTACAGATTTTGTATCCCAAACCCACAGTGCATCCCCCCGACCCCCCAGATTGTCTTATTTGAAAAACCAAGGTTTTCCAAAGTCTGTGAGTCATTGTCTGTTCTGCAAAGACCCATGTATCTTCTTAAACCGTGTATTTTGATATGTGAAATTTACTGAAAAGTTGAAAGGACTCCTATATACCCTTTACTCAGATTAACCAGTTGTTTAATCGTGCCCTCTTTCCTTGACACATTTTGGGCAGGAATATCCCTGAAGCGATGTTATAGCCTCTGCACATCACATGAGGAGGCACATGATGCCTGTTGGCCCTGATGTGATGATACTCACTTTGATTACTTGGTGAAGGCACTTGCAGGCTCTCCTATAAAGTTACTGTCTCCTGTCTGTAACTAATGTCATTTGTAGGAGATACACTGCAACTCTGAACACATCCTGCCCCTCATCCTGTTTTGCTCACTGGCTTTAACATCCATCGATGTTTCTTATTGTTTCTTCTCTATCATCCTTTCTCTTTATTAGCTGGTGTTCTGCTATAAAGAAGAGGGTTTCTCCTTTATTTCTATCAGTGTGTACTCCTGAATCTTAAGTTTTTCAAAGAGTTCTAATCCACTACTGCCATTATTTCTTTTTGTGCTTAAATGTCCCAGATTTGGCTAAGCAGCACCTCTTCAAACTGGGTCTTGTGTTCTTTTGACCTGTTTCGGTCTTAGCCTGAGTGGCCATAACAAAATATCATAGACTGAGTGGCTTAAACCACAGACATTAATTTTCTTACCACTCTGGAGTCTGGAAGTCCAAGTTCAGGGTGCCGGCGTGGATGGGTTCTGGTCAGAGCTTTCTTCTTGGCTGCGGGGCTGCCTTCTCGCTGTGTGTTCACATTACTTTTCCTCTGTTCATGAGCACAGACTGGGGGAGATGAACCAGAAAGAAAGAAGACCACCAATTCTGTCAGGTTAGGATCCTACTCTTATGAGGTCATTTAACCTAAATTACCTCCTAAAAGCCCTGTCTCCAACTTCAGCCCTATTAGGGGGTTAGGGCTTCAACGTGTGAATTTGGCGGGGAGCACAGTTCACTCCATAGCAGTCCCCATGCTTTTTGCACACTTCCTTACTTTCTGGAACAACGAGATTGTCCAGGCTTATCTTGCACTTTCACTGTGTCAACCCTGGAGTCAGCAATCAGCTGTTTCTCTGAGGGCCTGAGTTCTTTTTAAAAATATGCTCCCCAGGTACGAATAACATGCAGTCAGAACAGAGAACTTCACCTCTACACTGGTCCCCTCATATACACTCACTTTCTATAGATGGGGAAGCTGAGACTCAGAGGTCGGGAGTGATCTACTCAAAGTCACACACCAGGTAACTGGTGGCACTGAGCCTGCAGCCCTTACCTCCTGACTCTCAGTTCTGTGCTTTTTAAAACCCAAGCCTGCTATCCCCTAACCATTTCCGGAGTGTCTCATTGTTTCAGGGGTATGACTCATTCACCCTGTCAGAGGTTAATGTGGCAAGTGCTATGGGGGAGCCAGAAATAAAGAGCATGACTGGGTCCCTGAGTCTAATGTGCCTCCCCCACCACACTAGTCACAGTGTTGAGCAGAGGACTTTCTTGTTAGGGGCCGAATTGTGCCCTCCGCCCTCCACACGTGTTGAGGTCCTGATCTCTGGGGGCCTTAGAATGTGACTGTATTTGGAGATAGGGTCATTTTGTTTAAAAAAAATTTTTTTAATTTTAATTTTTTAATTTCCTGTGGCATATGGAAGTTCTAGGGCCAGGGATTGAATCCGAGCTGCAGCTGCAGAGGCAACACCGATCCTTTAACTCACTTTGCTGGACTGGGGATTGAACCTGTGCCTCTATGGTGACTGGAGCCGCTGCAGTAGGATTGTTGTTGTTGTTGTTGTTGTTTTTTTTTTTTGGACACCACAAAGCATATGGAGTGCCTGGGCCAGGGATCGTATCCGAGCCACAGTTGCCACCTAAGTCACAGCTGTGGCAACGCTGGATCCTTAACCCACTGTGCCGGGTCAGGGATAGCATCCGTGTTGCAGTGCTCCCAAGATGCCTCTGATCCCATTGCACCACAGCGGAAACTCCTGGAGGATCTTGAAAATGGCAGTTAAATTCAGATGTAGTCATCAGGGTTGGCCCTCATCTGATCTGACTGGTATCCTCAGAAGGGAGGATTAGGACAGACGTGTAAGGAGGAAAGGCCATGT
This sequence comes from Catagonus wagneri, assembly GCA_004024745.2. Lineage (NCBI taxonomy): Eukaryota > Metazoa > Chordata > Mammalia > Artiodactyla > Tayassuidae > Catagonus > Catagonus wagneri. The sequence goes on from PVHT021183594.1 coordinate 1,024,889, forward strand.
GAGGACATGGTAAGCAGCTAGCCGTCTGCAAGGCACGAAGAGAGGCCTCAGAATAAACCAGCCTGGCCAACACCTTCATCTTGGACTTTGAGCCCTCACGACTGTGCGCAAAGAAATATCTGATGTTTAAGCCTCCCAGGCTGTGGTTCTTAGTATGGCAGCTCAAGGAAACAAATGCACTACTCAGTAAAAGCTTGAGTTTTCAGACTATTTGACTGATATCCAGGTCCCAGATTTTGAGAACCTGGACTAGGAAGACAAGAAATTTAGGTTTCCACTGAAGCCCCAAAAACTCGCTCACTGGGCAGCACCTCTGTCCTCTTTGGACCACATTTCTTATTTATAAAAGGAGAGAAACCAAACTACATGGGCTCAGGCGGTATTAAAATTTACTTCTCTTTTCCTCAAACCTTGTTATTTGGTGCTTCTGAAGTGCAAAAGGAAGGAGAAGGGACTCTAAAGTCATCTGCCCTATTTGAATCCTAGTTCCATTATACTAATTTGCTCTGGGATCTTGGGCAAGTCACTTAACTTCTCTGTGCTTGAATTCCCTCATGTGTAAAAGGGGAGTAAAAAAGAACTGACCTTGTAGGGTCGCTGTGAGCCTTAAGTTACTTAAGACACAGAGCTTGGCACAGTGCCTGGCAACTCGTACGTAAGCAGTTACTAGGAATTAGTTATTACTGAAGATCAAATTATTGAGAGAGGAAAAAAGAGCCCATTTCCAGTTCTCCCTCTAGAGTGGGAAGCTGTGATTTTATCAGGCGGAGGAGAGTTCCTTCCATTCTGACTGCCAGGGACGCCAAGACGCAGGGATCTCCAGCCACTGCTACTCATTTCCCTGGAGGCGCGGGAGGCGTCTCTCCCCGTGTGGCCCAACTGCTAACGTAGGAAGATCTCCCAGGACGTTGCCTTTCTAAAGCTGAAATGCTAATTTATTATTCAGTGTAAAGACCAATTTTCCCTGGACTTTAGCAAGACGCCCTTTCTAGAACTGAGATTAAAAATATATGTGTATAGCTGTTGTGCTGACACTATTGTGCTGTTTGTGTCACTTTTTTTCCCTATTCTTCCTAACTACTGCTCAGGCAGGATCGTTCAGGGAGAGAAGGAGGTTAAAAGAGGTTAGAACCTCTCCAACATCAAACACCATTCCTTCCACCACACTCTTCTACCTCTTGTTGAAAGGACTTGGTTGGTGACGCAGCAGACCGCACAGACTGCACAGGTGATTAGACTATTGGGTGGGCTGGCGGGGGCTTCATTACTTTATTTTTAGCTTTATTGATCCATAATTTACAAATCATACAATGTACTTGTAAATTCAATTTTTCTCTTAGTAAATATACAGACTTTTGCAACCATCACCACAAGACAGTTCTAGAACATTTTTAGCAGTCCCGCAAAATCCCCTCAAGCCTGTAGTCAGCCATCACTTTCACCCTCGGCCCCATGCAGCCATCCATCCACTTTTCTCTATAGATTTGTCTCTTTTGGACATTTTGCATAAATGGGGTCATACAATACTTGGTCTCTTGAGTCTGACTTCACTCATTTAAAATAATGTTTTTGAGGTTAACCCATGTTAGAGCACGTATCAGTGTTTCATACTTTTCTGTTGCTGAATAGTATTCCATTGTCTGGATATCTAGTATTTTGTTTGTCTCTTCACTAGCCGATGGGCATTTGAGTTGCTTCCACTCTTTGTCTGTTATAAATAATACTCCTGTGAACATTCATCCACAAGAATTGGTGTGGACATATGTTTTAATTTCTCTTGGGTAGAAACCAAAGAGTAGAATCAGTCTTCTGGAGTGGCTGTACCATTTCGCATTTCCATCACAGCAGTGTATGAGGGTTTCAGTTTTTCTATATCCTTGCCCATACTTGTCTTTTTCTTTTTTCTTTTTTTTTTTTTTTTTCTGTTTTTGCCTTATCTAGGGCCGCACCGGTGGCATATGGAGGTTCCCAGGCTAGGAGTGTAACAGGAGCTGTAGCTGCCGGCCTACGCCACAGCCACAGCAACGTGGGATCCGAGTTGCGTCTGCAACCTACACCACAGCTCACGGCAACGCCAGATCCTTAACCCACTGAGCAAGGCCAGGGATAGAACCTGCAACCTCGTGGTTCCTAGTCGGATTCATTTCCGCTGAGCCATGGTGGGAACTCCCATACTTGTCTTTCTAATTAAGCCATTCTAGGATGTAAGTGATATCTCACTGCTTTAGTTTTCATTGCCATAATGACTAACGATGTTGAGCATCTTGTCATGTGCTTCTTAGCCATTTGTATGTCATCTTCGGTGAAATACTGTTAAGACTTTTAGCCATCTTTTTTCATTATAGTTGATTTACAGTGTTGATTTACTATGTCAATTTCTGCTGTATGGTATAGTGACCCAGTCATACACACACACATACACACACATGCACACGTTATTTTCTCATACTGTCTTCCATCATGTTCTGCCTCAAGAGATTGGATATAGTTCCCTGTGCTGTACAGTAGGACTTCATTGCTTATCCATTCTAAATGTAATAGTTTGCATCTGCCAACCCCAAACTCCTCATCCATCCCACTTCCTCCCCTCTTCCCCTGTCAACCACAAGTCTGTTCTCCATGTTTGTGATCTGTTTCTGTTCTGTAGATAGGTTCATCTGTGCCATATTTTAGATTCCACATACAAGTGATACCATATTTGTCTCTCACTTTCTGACTTTCTCCGCTTAGTATGAGAATCTTTAGTTGCATCCATGTTGCTGCAGATGGCATTATTTTGTCCTTTTTATGGCTCAGTAGTATTCCATTGTGTACATGTTCCACATCTTAGTCCATTCATCTGTTGATGGACATTTAGGTTGTTTCCATGTCTTGGCCATTGTGAATAGTGCTGCAGTGAACATACAGGTGCATATATCTTTTCGAATGAAAGTTTTGTCTGGATATATGCCCAGGAGTGGGATTGCTGGATCATATGGTAGTTTTATATTTAGTCTTCTGAGGAACTTCCATACTCTTTTTTCCATAGGGGTTGTACCAGTTTACACTCCCACCAAGAGTGAAGGTGGGTTCCCTTTTCTCCACATTTGCTATTTTTTTGACCTGTTAATGATGGCCATTTTGACCTGTGTAAGATGGTACCTGATTATGGTTTTGATTTGCATTTCTCTAATAATTAGTGATACTGAGCATTTTTTCATGTGCCTTCTGGCCAACTGTATGTCTTCTATGGAGAAATGTCTATTCATGTCTTCTAATTATGTTTTAGTTGAGTAGTAAGAGTTCTTTATATATTCTTTATATATACCCTTTATTGTACAGGTGATTTGAAAATATTTTTCCCAGCTTATGGCTTGTCTTTTCATTTTCTTAACAGTGTATTTTGGAATGCAAAGCCTTTGATTTTAATAAAATCTTATTTATTCATTTTCCCTGTTATGACTCATAAAAATTGGTGCTGTGTCTAAGAACTCTTTGCCTAACCCAAGGTCATGAAGATTTTCTTTAATCTCTTTTTCTAAAAGATTTGTAGTTTCAGCCCTTCGGTTTTCAGTTAATATTTGTGTGTGGTTTGAGTTAAGAATTTAAGTTCCCTTCTTTATTTATGGATTTAAAATTTCTCCAGCATCATTTGGTAAAAAGACTGTCCTTGCCCTGCCCCCTCCCCCAAAAGACTGTCCTTTCCCTATTGAATTGTCTTGGCATTTTTGTCAGAAATCAGTTGACGTAAGTATAAGGGTTTATGTCTGAAACTTTACTGTGCTCCATTGATCTACATGTCTGGTCATATTTTAATACCACACTTTCTTGATTACTGTAGCTTTATAATAAGTTTGAAATTGGGTAGTGTCAGTCCTCCAAGATTGTTACCCTGTTTCAAAATTATTTTGGCTATTTCATATCCTTTGTATTTGCATATAAGTATAAATTTTACAATGTATCTGTCAGTTTTCTTTTTGCCAGAAACTTTGCTTCTGGAATGTTGATGGAGATTGTATTGAATCTCATGGTCTTCCAGTCCGTGAACATGGCATGTTTTTCATTTTGTTTAGATTTTCTCTAATTCTTTTGGAGAATGTTTTGTAGTTGCCAGGGTGTAAATCTTGTGCTTCTTTGGTCACATTGATTCTTAAGTATTTTATTCCTTTTGATGTTAATGTGAATAGACTTGTTTTCTAAATTTTATTCCTAGTGTTTGTTTATTAGTCAGTTTTTTTATGGACATTTTAGGATTTTCTGCATATAGGATTACTTCACCTGTGAATAAAGGAAGTTTTACTTCCTTTCTCACCTGTGTGGCTTTAGTTGATAAACCAACCAAGTCATTTATATTTATTTACTAAATTGCACTGACTAGAATCTCTAGCACAGTATTGAATAGAAATGGTAAAAGTGGACATTCTTTCTTTATTCTTGATCTTAGAGGGAAAGCATTGTCTTTTATCATGGTGTGATGTTAGCTGTGGGTTTTTGGTAGAAGCCCTGTATTAAGTTGAGGATGTTTCCTTCTCTTCAGAATTCCAGTGGCCTTTTTCACAGAAATGAAAAAAAAAAAGTCCTAAAATTCATATGGAACCACGTTATCCCATTGGAGCCCCAAATTTCCGCTGCAGAGAAAAGGTGACTTGCTTGTGCTACATGGCTCCTCCATCTCATGGAGAAGGTGGCGTTCCCTGCCCAGCTGTCTTTACTTTTGCTTGAATGCTTCTCCTGCTGTTTACCACCTTACCTGCTGGAGCTATTGGAGACCATTCCCCCTCCAGCGTCTGTTGAGGGTTGAGGTGGGGTGTGGGTGGGTAAACCAGAATACGGTGACACTTCATAGGACCCCAGGGAGTCTGTGGTGGAGTTTCCATGCCGAGGCTTGGGGAACCCTCTTCAGGATAGTAAGAATAACTTCTCAACTGGGCACCTCTGCCAGGGGTTTGGCTCCTTGGATGTGTGAACCACCCAAAGTTGTAGCATAGTTGTGTCTGTATGTGCATTTCTCAAGGGAGAGGGTTGAAGTTTTCATTAGTTTCTCAATAAGGTCTGTGATGTCTCCAAACAGGGTGAGAACCAGCGATGATGGTATTGATATCAGTAATAATGAAGAAACTTTCCCAAGTGCTTGGAATGCCAGATATGTTAAATGTATTATACAGATGATCTCATCTAATCCTTGAGACAGTTGGTGTTTCAGCTTTCTTATGCTGCAGTAACAACCTCCAAATCTCAATGGCTTTCAGAACAAAGGTTTATTTCTTGCTCATAGTTAACGTTGGGTTAGTGTGGCTCTGTTTCACATCTTCTAGCCAGGACTCAGGCTGAAGGTGCAGCTGCTATGTGGGTCATTTCTACTCTCATGGCAGAGGTAAAAGAGAAGGGTGTGGACCCTGGGATGGGTCTTATAGGTTCTTGGAAGGGGCACCCATCACTTCCACTCATATGCCATGATATCAGTGGGGACTCCAGCTGCCTAATGGGGATGGATCCTGCAGAGAGGAGCAGTGACTATTTGAAGAATAATGCAATCTACTAACATTTTTGTAAAAATCAAGAAGGTAGATGGTGGCGATTATTGTTATTGTTCCTTTCTCACAGATGAGGAAACCGAGGCTCACAGAGATTAAATTCTCCATGGTGTTACATAATTATTAAGTGGTGGGTTCAGGATTTAAGTGGACTCGGTCTGGCTTCAGGGCCTATGCTTTAACCTCTGCCTTATCCTGACCTCCAGGGCCGTAGCAGCAGCAGGCTTCTTGTCTCCCCTGCCCCCTGCCCCAAGTCCCTGGGAGTCCAAACACATCAGTCTCTTAAAGCTTCATCACTCTGACAATGCTCAAGAAAAAAACATTTCCCTCGCTGGGTTCCACGGTTTCCTAGTCCCCAGCCTTGGGCTCATTCTGGAGTGTCCAGCTAGGCATTTGTTTGGCAGGATTCCTGTCCGCTAAGAGCTTACCATTCGTGCCCTGTTGGGAATGTGCTGAGTATTTTTAGAGCTCGGCAGCCTTGCGGTGCTGTTTGTTCTTCCCCGTTGTCTGTGGATTAACCCAGGAGTGGCATATGCCCATGCTTATGCCTGCGTGGTCGTGGCACACAGTCCTCTGCTGCTGTGGAGAAAACAGATTGTCCCAGGTAGATATGCAGCCAGAATTTTTTCTCTGCTTCCTTTCTCTTCTGAGCTGCTCCTCCCCTTTGTGTGGTTAGCTTCTCTTGAGGACCCACTGTGACTTGGCAGCTGCTTCTGAGAGAACCAGCGAAGATGGTGGGACTTGCTCACTTGCAGTTAAGTCTGGCCAGGAAGCTTCTGGTTCTTGCCATAGACATTTTCTGTGTTTGTGGTTTTGCCTAACCTCCTGGGCGGGTGGAATGAGAGGATTCGTGGGGCTCAAGAAGCAGTGATTTCTTTTGACATCACTTTTCCTCCAAACCCGTTATCCACATTTGTTAAACACTCATGGCCAAGAAACTGGTGGCAGGCATGGTGGCTTTGGTTTGCTTATTATCGAAAGTTCCAGGTAAGGGTTAGCAATGTTGCAGTTTGTTACAGAGGTGTTGTGAATCTCCATGGCAAAGCTGTAGATCTGCATGAAACAGTACTTGGAATAGCTGGAAACACTAACTCAGGTGTGATTCAATCCAGCAGATACTTCCTGCACACTCACTGTGTGCAAAGCATAGGATGTTGCTTCATGCAGAGGTTACAACATTTCAGGAGATGCATGGGGAGCAAATGAGCACACCCCTACTTTAACCCCAGACATGGCATTGACAGGATGTGATGGACATGAAATTTTTCATTCGCTCGGCACATTTCCTTCATTCTTTTGTTTGTTCTGTTGTTAGAAGCATAAACTTTGGAGCCTGACTGCCTGAGTTTGAATCCTACTCTGTAGCCCACTGACTGTATGACTGGACATGTGGACAATATGTTCCATAAGTCAGTTTCTTCCTTCCTAGTGTGGGTCTAAGGACAGCGTACCCAACTCAGAATTGCATGGATGAAATGAGTTAATATACCTGAGGCCCTGGTGCATAGGGAACACTAGCAAAGCGCTGGTTCCTCCTCCTCCTCTCACTTATTCAACAGACATTTGTTGAGTGTCTGCTATATACCAGTACCGACCTGGGTCCTAGTTACAGAGCAATGAGCCAGATCCAAGTCCTGGCCCTTGTGGAGCTTATGTTTCAGAGGATGGAGACATAAATAAATGTGTCATACATCAGCTGGTGATTAAGACTTGGAAGAAAAGTATGCAAGGGTCAGACTCTAGAGCTATCAGGTGAGGAGAGAGTAATTCCTAAGGAACAGAGATTATGAAAACCTCCCCAGCAGAGATGACATATCTGCTGAGGTGATGGCTTGGCTGTATGAAGCATGCAATCCGGTCCCCAAACAAGATTTTTCCGGGACATTGAAATACTAGCCTCAGGATGCATATTTGTTGCACTTCCCTTTTTCTTGCTTCCTTTAAATAGGGATTCTTAGGTCAGAAACCAGGGCTTATTTCTGGTCTTCATGACCTTGGGGTTATATTCAGGGTCCCAGGAAGACTTTTGTCCCAGTGGCAGGCTCCAGGAGAGTCATTTACTTTGTGAGACTGATATGAAAAGGGGCTCACCTGTAGGAGGGACTGTGCCAAGCCCCACACTTAAGGTGCTGGCAAAAAGTCCAGGGTCTGTGTCTGTTTTGCACTCTGCACACATGACATTTCGTACTGAGCATGTGCTCAGTAAACACAGAAATATTCACTGAGTTCCTTTCTTCCTCCCTTCCTTCCTTTTCTCTCTCTCTTCCTCTCTTTCTTTTCTTTTCCTTCTCCCCTTCTCTTCCTCTCTTTCTTTCTTCCTCTCTTTCTTTGTTTCTGCCGCACCTGTGGCGTATGGAAGTTCCCAGGCTAGGGGTCAAATTGGAGCTGCAGCTGCCGGCCTACACCACAGTAATCCTGGATCCTTAACTCACTGAGCAAGGCCAGGGATCGAACCCACATCCTCATGGACACCATGTCAGGTTATTCACCTTCTGAGCCACAGCGAAAACTCCACTGAGTGCTTATTCTATGCTGAAGACATGTTGCCAGGTTCTAAGCACTTGATGTGTGTTAATTTATGTAATTTTGACAGCCAAAGTGCTGTTTCTTTAATCCCCATTGAACAGATAAAGGAATTGAACTCAGGCTATTCTGGGATATCTAACACACCATAGGAAGAGTCAGAGAAGGCTTCCTGGAGGTGTTGGCTTTGAAGTAAGTCTTGAAAGACAAACAGTAGCTCTCCGTGTAGGAAGAGGGTTGCAGAGAAGCAACTGAATGAGGAAGTTTAGTGAGTCTGCGGTACCGAATGCAGACCAGGGAATCAGGAAAGGTGAGGGTGGAGTGAGGGGCTGGGTGGACAGCAGGAAGGGCTGTGTAGCCCTTATTCAGTAGTTGAGATTTTTAGCTTCATGGCATTGGGTAAGCATGCAGGTACTTTCTGAAAGGGAAGTGTCCTGTGATCAAACTGGCTTTACATAAATGTTATCGCTTAAGCCCAGCAAGTGACAGTTCAGCACTTAATTAAATACTGTCTCCAGATGTTGAATCCCATCTCCCAGCAGCCAGGTACTTTCTTCTCATTCTCACGTACATTGGCACCTGTTTGGGTCCAAGATGGTGAGAATTAACACGGGAATTGTTGTGTCTTGCACACCTGTCAGAGATTTGCACACTGAGCACCAGCTCCCTTTTGCATCATCTTTTCTCTGGCTCTTGCAAATGCCAAATGGTAGGAGTTTCTTCTTGGCTGAAGTTTTTTTTTTTTTTTTTGGTTTGAAACTCAAACGTTTCCTTTGAAAAGATATTTGTATATTTGTTGCTTTTTTTTTTTTTTCTCAAAGAGCAACTTGTTCCTTCTTGCTGGCACAGTCTTCTTTTCCTTAACACCTAGAGGAAACTTATCTAATCATGCTGTGATCAAGTCAGCCCAGGGTGCCCAGGTAGGCCTTTAATTTTCAAAAAGAGAATGGCAGATAAAGGAAATGGGCCAGTTAGGTTTTGAAGTCTTTCAGTTTTATTAATATTAAAGGAGGCCCATGTGAAGGCATGTCTGGTGCTAGTTCCTCATTTGGGCACCACTGACGTCATTCCCGTCTTGACCTCTTCAGGAATTGTTGGTTCTTGGCTTGTGTATTAGCTATGTAATGAATTACCTACAGATTAGTGACTAACAGCTATTTATTATTTCACAGATTTTGTGGGTCAGGATTCTAGGCCTGATTAGCTGTATCATCGGCTCAGGGCAGACCGGCAGCAAGGCTGCCATCCAGGTGTCAGCTGGGAGCTGGGATCTCATCTGGGGCTCAGGTCTTCTTCCAAGGTCACATGTTGGTTGGCGGCTGTAGAAGTCATAGAGGCTTCCTTGTTCAAAACCAGCAATGGAAGGAGGGAAGGGGAGAGAGAGAGCTAGAGAGAGACTTTTGCTTCTAGTCTCTGATCACAGGAAAGATCTTAATCCTGTTCCCACCCGCCTCCGAAGCTCTCACTTGATGAGATAATCTCCACCTAGGATAATCTCCCTTAAAGACACCTGAAAATCTTTGCCTTTATCACATGACATAACATAAGCACAGGAGCAATAAATAGCCCATCATATTCACAGGTTCCACTATGGGTCATTGGTGGCCATAGAATTCTGCCTGCTGTGGCTGGTAACATGATTCCAAGAGAGAAACTCAGTCCTATTCTTCCTGATCTTTGGATTTAGTTTGTGAGTTTGGAAAACAGCTGTCTCCTGTAGCCCTTTCATAACTCCATTCTAAGAGGTGGTAGTGTGACCATGCGCCATTTTGAATGGTTTAGGTCTAGATCACGGCATACAGAAGAGGCACCCCCATTTGCAGAGCCAGATAAAAGCCATCTGTTTCTAGGTGGTCTTTGTTAGAACTGATTTCTCTGCTGGATAAAACAGATCAGCGAATTTGTAGCCCTGTGGAAAAATAAGGGTTCTGGGAGCTGACAAATTCTGCAAGTGAAGTGAGCCTTAGACCCCCAAGACTCCAGGTCCTCTTCTGTCATTTTCTTTCTCCCCCCCTTTCAGTTTTATTGAGCAGTGTATAAGTTTAAGATGTAAAGCATCATGGTTTGACTTACATATGCTGCAAAGTGATTGAAACAGCAGGTTTAGTTAATATTTGTCATCTCAAGATACCAAAAAAAGAAAAGAAAAAGAATTTTTTCCTTGTAAGAACTTTTAAGATTCCTCTCTTGGCAGTTTTCAAATATACCACCTAACTGTGCTCGCTGTAGTTACCGTCCTGTCTATAACATCCCCAGCACATCTTTATCTTATAAATGGAGGTTCGTACCTTTTAATCACCTTCCCCCAGTTTTCCACCTCCTGCCCCTGGTAACCATAAATCTGATCCCCTTTTCTAGGACTTCAGTCTTTTTTTTTTTCCCCAGATTCCACCGATAAGTGAGATCATACAATGTTTGTCTTTCTCTGACTTACCTCACTGGACATAATGCCCTCAAGGTCCATCCATGTTGCTGCAAATGCCTGGGTTCTGCTCTGCAAGCCACCTCGAGCTTGCTGTTTTCTGTTTTCCTGAGCTGAAAAATGAGGGTATAGGGGTCAAAGAGTCCCTTTCTTTCCTGCGTATCTTCATCTCAGTTCCACGGTACGACTCAGATCCAGGGAACATGGCATTTGGAGTCTGTGCCATTTACGAAACAGGCAGGTGCAGGCAGAGATCCCTCAGCACAGCTCAGGTGTGTTTCTCTTCCAAAACAACCAGTTCCAACTGGACGCTTAGTATCCACGAAGGCAGAGAGACCTTCTAGGCAGAGAGGAGGTCTGTTTGTATTTACAACTGTCCGCAGTTGTATTTGAAAATGGGAGAATGTCAAGCATAGGGGCCCCCTGGGTTGATGGTGCTTGCTTTCTTAATGCCTCAGTCGTACTTTTAATCAGAACAAATTTCGAGCATTAATCTTCAGTGCTTGTGCCTGCCATTTCCAGCCACTCGATGCTTTTTCATAAACAAAGTGACAGTTTGATGGAATGTGGTTTTTTAATTAACTTGCCTTCAGTTGGAGCAACTTTCTGGGAGCATACGTAGGGAGCAGAACTTCAGAAGTGTGAGCTGAGGCTGACTTCTGAGAAACATCTCCAGGCAGTTTGGGAAGAACAAAGGAAACCAGGCAAGTGGAATTAACTAGGCGCCAGGAACGCGGTGTGACAGCTCCCCCTCCATCCCCGCGCCCTGTCCCTTGTAATAAGTGTGCAAAGGCTCAGCAGTGGGTCCCGTTGCCTCATGGTGAACTAAGGACAAAGCGTGTGAAATCTGAGGCAGTTGCCCCACAGTGGCTATTTAAATTACTGGCGTTTTAAACCGTTTATGACATGTCACTCTCTTTCACAGTTGGGACTTTGCACAAACAAAATGAAGTAAGACCAATGTTATTCTGCTTTCAGGCACAACTCCAAGTTTTGTGAGCAAGGGTGAACTCTGCAATACAGGGTCTTCCAAGATCTTGGATGTAGTGGGGGAGCCAAAGAAATTTGTGGGAACAGAACATGTAAGATAGGAATGGATAAACTGGCTACCTGAGCTTGGAGGGTGGGGATGAGGGCTGGGAGCCACTTTGCAAACTCTTCCAAGGGCTGTCACATGTTAACAGGGGACAGTATGTCAAACGACAATATTCGTCCCCCTTAAAGGGGGAGTTTGTGTAGTAAGGGGGTCTCAGTGTTATCATCTGGCTACAGTGCAAGGATGTAGGTGGGGGTGATGATGTTTTCAGCAGCATCAAATGAGAATCACATCCCTCCCTTCATGTTCTGGTGTCCTGTGATATAAAGATCTACCCTGATAAATAGCTGCCACCGTGGAGAAATCCATCAAGCCTTCACCCTCTGCATGACTCATCTCCCTGTGGCAGGCACGGAGCTCAGCTTCCAAGAATAGCCTTGCCTGAGGGATCCAAGCTCGGAATCCCTTCCAACTTTCAGGGCTCTGAAGTTTGGCGCCCACAGAGGTCTATGCTTAGGTAACGGGGTGCATATGGCTTGGTGTGTGCAGAGACAGTAGCTAATCACCTTCTCCTTTCTGCAAAATTCCAGGAAGACAAAATTCCAGGCCAGACCATATGGCTTACAAAGGAAACCTAATCCCAAGGAGGCCTAACCGCGCATTTTAGTGCCTCAAAGATAAGGGAATCAGGAAGCCCACTCATTCACTTATTGGCTCATGCAACAAGTATTTGCTGACTGCCTTGTGAGTGAGAACCCCAGCAAGCAACATAATGGAGGATCTTGCAGAAGTGAATCTGATCTAAATGCTCAGTCCTGAACATCCCCTTCGGTACTGAATCCTGGAAGCAGGCGGGAGACTGATAAAAATAATAGCAGACATTTATTGAGCACTTACTATGTGCTCTGTTTTCAGCACTTCACATGAATCAACTAGATTAATCTTCCCAATCATTCTGCGAGTTAGATTTCATTATCATCCTTGTCTGTAAGCAATGTGGCACAGAGGGGCAGCTTTCTCAAGCTCATACAAGCCAGTAGGTAGCTGCGTCAGGAGTTGAACCCAGGCTTTTCTGATAAACACACTTAAAAATCATGATGCTATGCCATGCCGTCATTACAGCAACCTCCACCCCTCCTTCCACGAGTGAGCCAAGCCCTTTCCTCCCTGTGGGCTCTGCACTTCCCTCTGCCTGAAATACGATGGCCTTGCCCTTCAGGTCTCAGCTTACCATCCAGCTCTTTAAGAGGCCTTTGTTGTCCACCAGTAAGTTCTTTCCTCTTATTCCATAGCCCGACACTTCATTTCCTTCACAGTGACATTACCATGTCTGTTTGTGTGGTTTTATCCACGTCCCCTCTAGAATTTAAGCTCCCAACTGTATAGGCCTTGTGTGTCTTATTTGCCTCCTTGGCAGCCCTGAGATGGAGCCTGGTACCTGGCACGTCCTCCTTAAACATTCGCTGGGAGATCGGAGGAGAGACATAGCACCCTCCAGCAGAACAACCTCCAGCATCATTGGTGCCTCCTTGTTAGAATGAATGAAGCCATGAGTACAAGGCTGTGTGGTTATTGTTGTTACTGTCATTACCGTGACTGTTGAAGAGAAAAGACACAGGGAACGCAGAAGGCACAACAGAGCACTTGTGATCACACTTGTGCTCAGCCAGCAGCCTGAGAGCTGCACAGGTGGGGAGGTTTCTGCATGGGTAAGGGAGGCTTCAGCTCCTGGACAGCTCCCCTCGCCTGACTCCTCCCCGCTGCCAAAGGGGGCTGTAGCCTTTGTTCCCTGCAGCTGCTGCAGGCAGAGAAAAGAAGTGGATCCAGACCTGGGCATTGCCTCCAGAGCAGCAGTGATGGAGCAGACAGTTGAGGATGTGGGCTTCATCCTCCTCCGACATCACTGCATGGCCCAGCTTCCCCTCCTCCCAGGAGCTCAAAGAATTCCCTTGTGCTGTCGGCTGCCTCCCTCTCAGCACCTTCTTCTGCCTCCTCTTCAGTTTGCTTTTGTCTCTGCCTGGCCTCATCTGCCGTTGGTACATGCTTGTTCTAGAACATTCTACCTATGTGGTGTCCAAGTCTCACTTTGTTCCTATGTGAATTTGGGCTTACACTGACCGATGAGCTGGTCGTGAGGATTAGATGGGCTGTCATTTCCCGGCACAGTTCCCAGCACTTGACAGGTGGAACTCCGTTCTTTTCCCACCCCACTAATGACAGCAAACCAAAAATATCTTGTGTTTAATGAAGATGTTTCAGGCATTAGACTAAGCACTTTATAATTATGATTGACATTATTAAAAATGTGCAATTTTAACAGCTTTATTGAGGCATTATTGACATTGCGGTGCATTGCACAACTTAAGTGTTGGCATATGCGTACACCCATGAAACCATCGCCACAGTTTTATTCAGTTCTTACCACATCCCCATTTTACAGATGAGGAGGCAGAGGCTCTTTCTGGATCACAGGGATGGCCCCAGGCAGAGCTGTGTGATCTGGTCCTGAGCCCTGAGCAGCTGTGCTGCCCCCCTCTACAGTGGAACATTTCCTGCTGCAGCATGTTGGGGGACGGCTGTCTGCTTACCCTTTGGAGGTTTGCAGAGCTTAAGGAGCCAGACTACCTGAGTTGTGTTCACTGGTCAACTCACCCAGAGCAAAACCCTTGCCCTGCCCTCTCCAAGTGTGAACCTATGTCCCTGAGCTCGCTTGGCGAGATAGGCAGTTCTGCGAGGGTAGAAGGTAGGTCACCAAGATGGGCAGCATCCAGTTTTCCAGTGGATAATTCACGTTCTGGATGCATCCACAACCCAGAGACCAATTCCAGTCGCCTCAGCTCAGGGGCCTGTGGGAGCATTTCAGAAAATCTCATGGATGCTATTAGTATGAGGTCCCAGTTCCCAGAGTCTTGGAATGCTGGATGCGGGCGGAGATCCCTGAAGCTGCAAAGGCATGAGACTTGGTCCCCGTCCGTCCACAGTCAGCCTCCCCCTCCCCAAAATCTGCATGTACTTCGACTCTATCAACCTCTTGCCAGTTTTTGGAGGCTTTCCTTACACTCCATGTATTTGCTTAGACGATTCTCTTCTCCACAGCATTTTTTCTCCATATCTTTGGCCTGTCTCACCCCTGGAGTCAAGCTGCCTGCTCTAATTCCCTGTCCGCTGCTTACCAGCCGTTTGCTCTTGGACAAGTTACCTGACCCCTGGGCTCCACATTTCAGTCCACAGGGATAGTAATGGTGCCAATCACACACGTGTGTTATGTGCATCAAATAAGGCAGCACATGAGGGGCGAATGCTTAGCAAGATGCCAGAGCCAGAGAAGAGCATCCAGTGGGTATTGCTGCCATCATGGTTCCTGTTGGTGGTGGTTTCTGTCCTTAACACCACACTTTGCCTAGCTGGTTCCTCTTCCTGGACTAGCCGTCCTTCTGCCTTCTCCTCCTCCACCCCCAGATTGCTATCTTACTGCTTGCCTTTCAAGGCATTACCGTCTCCAAAAGCTTTCTCTGCGATGACCCACCCTGTGGGTTAGAACCTCCTCTTTGGAAGCCCATTTATTCATTCCTTCAACAGGTATTTTACTGAGCCATTATTATGTGCTGGGGAAATGAACAAAAGGGACAGAATTCCTTGCTGTTATGACACTTCCATTCTCGAGTAGGTGGAAGGAAAGAGACAGATGATAAATGAAATGAATGAATAAAATGCGTTAACGTAGGTAAAAAGTAGCAGGTGCTGTGGAGAAAAATAAATCAGCGAGGGAGAGTTTGGTGTCTGTCCCAGTCTGTCTGTTGTTTCAGGGGAGTTACTGATAGTCTCAAAACCATCTCAGTTTGAACAAGAAAATGTAGACCTTGGGGATAAGGAATGTTGAGGATGAGTCTGCAGCTTTAAAGATCACGTCAAAGAAGGCTGCTGAGAGGGTGGTATCTGAATAAAGGCCCCAAACAGATGAGAGTGGACCATTCTCATGCTAAGACCCTGAGGAGGAGCGTTTTGGGTCTGTTCTAGGAAACCTAAAGAGGCAAAGAAGGCTTGGGAAGGAAGGAGCTGATGGCAGAAAGGCCACTAGAAGGTGGTTGGCTGGGCTGTGAAGGGCCTTGCTGGACGAAGTGAGGTCTTGCCTGGGAGTCATTGCAGGGTTTGGATATATAAAGCCGGGGGTGGGGAGGTGGGTGGCTGACTGACAGGGTTGCTGGGCTGGCCTCGTGTGGATACTGAATTGCAAGAAGGCAAAAGTGGAGATGAGGACAGTCATCGGGGGAGAGGAGATAGTGGCAGGAGGTGGTGGTGGTGAGAGTGGGGTGGACTTGCTGATGGATGACATGATTTGACGAGTGGGAGGAAGAGAGGAGTTGGAGGTGCCTCTGAAGTGCCTGGCCTGAGCACCTGGAACTACTGTTGCCTGAGACGGATGGCAGATTTGAGATGCTCTTCAGATGCTGTGTTAGTTTTGTATTGTTGCCCTAACACATTACACCAACTTAGTGACTTAAAACATACTCGTTTCTTACCTTCCAGTGGAGGCCAGAAGTCTGACACAGGTCTCCCTGGGCTAAAGTCAGGCTGTTGGCAGGGCTGGGTTCCTTCTGGACGCTCAAGGGGTGATTCTGTCCATTGCTTTTTCTAGCCTTCAGAGGCTGCCTGCCTCCTTTGGCTTGTGGCTCCTTCCTCCATCTCCAAAGCCAGCAGCAATGCACCTCTCTGTGCCTTCATTCTGTAGTAACACCTCCTTCTAACCAAAGCTGGGAAAGGTCCTCTGCTTATAGCAACCCTGGTGATTATACTGGGCCCATTGGGATCACCCAGCATAATCTTCCCATCTTGAGAGTGTGAACTTAGTCACAGCTGGAGATTCCCCTTTGCCATGTAAGGTAACAGACTCGCAGGCTCCAGGGATTAGGACCTGTTTCCTGGGACCTGTTTCCAGAGGACCTGTTTTCTCTGCCAACCAGCACATCTATCCAGCTGGAGATGCTAGGAGACAGTCAGATGTTTACCTCTGGATTTAGGGGGAGCCGTGGCTGAAGCTACAGCTTTGGGGAAGCCCACAGTCCTCTTGACTCTTCCAGACTCACACTTTATGCATATTCAGTCCCCTGGTTCTTTCTCCCCTAGACTGTGAGCCCTGTGAAGCCAGAGCCTGTGTCTTTTTCTTTGTCTTTCTCACAGCCACACCCCAAAGAGTTCCAGACAGTCGGTGATGTGAATATAGTTTGAAGCCAAATCTAAACCAAACTCTTCTTACCTGAGGATCCGTGATGTAGTCCTAGCTCTCAGGTCGGCCACTGACACCTGTTTTCCGCCCTGACTCGCATCTATGGCCGATCTTATAAGCACTGACAGTAGACTGTGAGCTCATGTTGTAGCTTCCCTAGTTCTCACCTTCGTCACTCTGGGTGCGAACTTGGGACATGGTTCGGGGTTTTGTGGGGGTGGATGCAACAGATGTTGCTACGTCGAACATTCTCCCGTGGATGGGTTTTGGGTCACGACCCAGTTCTGCAGCCCACTGGATCTCGTCGTGAGTCATTTTGCAAAGCTTAACAATGCCTAGCGCAGCAGGGAGGGCACATAGCCCAGCCAGCAAGGAGAGACTTCCCACCAGTGACTCAGAACAAGGCCTGTGGGGGTGGGATCCTCACCCCGCCTTGCTTACTGACAGCCCAGGTGTGGGGCTGCGAGAAAGGTCTGGTCAGTTCCGTTTCCATATCTTGACTATTGTGAAAAGTGCTGCAGTGAACATGGGGCTGCAGATATTTCCGTGAGATTCTGATTTCATGTGATTTTAACCCAAGTGGTCTGACTCCAGAGCCACGTCCTCAGCTATGCTGTCTGCCAGCAATAATAGAACCCACTTCAGAGGATTCTTTCAAGAGTAAAACGTGATATTTGATATATGTGTGGCACGTATCCCAGTGAGGAGGAATTGGTTGATAGGTGATACCTAATATTTTTAAAATGTTTTAAAACCTTTTCTCAAAAATCTTTAATCAAGGAGTTCCCTTCATGGCTCAGCAGTTAACGAACCTGACTAGGATCCATGAGGAGGAGGGTTTGATTCCTGACCTTGTTCATTTGGGTAAGGATCCAGCATTGCCGTGAGCTGTGGTGTAGGTCACAGATGCGGCTCGGATTTGGCGTTACTGTGGCTGTGGCAAGGCCGACAGCTGTAGCTCCGATTCGACCCCTAGCCTGGGAACCTCTATGTGCCACGGGTACAGCCCTAAAAAACAAAAAACGGAAAAAAAGAAAAAAAAAAGCTTTAACCACGATGTAATCCCCATAACAGAGAGTGTACCATTTTCAAGTTTACAATCCTGTGTGTGTGGTTTTTCGTATATTCACCGTATTGTGCTACAGTCGCTCCTAATTCCAGAACACCCCAGAAAACCCACAAAGAAACTTTGCACCTATTAGCAGTCGTACCTTTCACTGATCTGCTCTCTGTCTCTTGAATTTTCCTATTCTTGAAATTTCATATCAATGGAAATTATATGTGGACTTTTGCGTTGGGCTCTTTCATACAGCATATTTTCAAAGTTCACCCACCTTGCAGCAGGTATCTGTACTTCATTCATTTTTATGGCCTAATAATACTCCATCGCATGGATATAACATGTTTTGCTTATCTATTCATGACCTGATGGACATTTGGGTTGCTTACACTTTTTGGCTACTGTGAATAATGCTGCTGTAACCATTCGCGTACAATTTTTTTGTGTGGATGTGCATTTTCAGTTCTCTCAGGTGTGTACCTAGGAGTGGGATTGCCAGGTCATATAATAATTTTATGTTTGGCTTTTTGAAGAACTGCCAGACTGTTTCCCATATCAGCTATATCATTTTATATTCCCACCAGCAGTGTATCAAGCTATAAGGCTTCCTTTTTCTTCACATCCTCATCCATATTTGTTTTCCGATCTTTCACCCATTCTAGTGAGTGTGAAGCGGTACCTCACTGATTTTGATTTGCATTCGCCTGATCACCAGTGATGCTGAGCATCTTTTCATGTGCTTATTGGCTATTTGCATGTCATCTCTTGAGAAATGACTACTGAAGTCCCCTGCGTGTTATTCAGTGGAGTTATTTGTCTTTTCATTGTCGAGTTGTAAGAGTTCTGTGTTCTGGATAGTAGAGGCTTATCAGATCTGGTTTTCAGATATGTTCTTCCATTCTGGGGGTTGTCTTTTCACTTCCTGATAGTGTTCCTTGATGCAGGAAGTTTTTTATTCTAATGAAGCATGCCCAGCATTGTTGTTTATGATACCTTTATCCCTCTAGCCTATGTTTTTGTCCTCAGACATCACGGAGTCTTAGGAATTTGTGGTACCGTGCTAGTTCTCGGCATGAAGGAGAGCTGACCAGCCCTCTGTGTTTGTCAGACCCCTGACTCAGGATGACTGGGAAAGAAGGGCGAGGACCTTCAAGTGGTCAGTGGAGACTGGTTCTCTAGTGTCACCATCACAGCCCAGCTTCATTTTCCAAGACCAACCTTGCCTGACATCACCATGTGATGGAACAGCTCTTTTGAGTTTGTTTTTTTAATTTTTTGGTCTTCTTTAGGGCTGCGTCCATGGCAGATGGAGGTTTCGAGGTTAGGGGTTGAATCGGAGGTGTAGTGGCTGGGCTACGCCACAGCTGCAGCAACGCCAGATCCGAGCTGCATCTGCGACCTACACTGCAGCTCGTGGCAATGCTGGATCCTGAACCCACTGAGTGAGGCCAGGGATGGAACCTGCATCCTCATGGATACTAGTCAGGTTTGTTTCCACTGAGGCACGACAGGAACTCTCCTTTTGAGTGTTTAGAGGCAACAGCCTATAAATGTTTTTTCTGTCTCCCCTGGGCCTTGCCTACAAGAACCTTCCATCTCTCTCTAGGTGTCAGGAATGCTCAAGAATTACGGGGTCTTGTCCTCGAGTTTCCTCAGCCTGCCTCTGCCTCTCTCTCAGCTCGTTTTTTCTTCCTGTTTCTCCACAGCCACCTTGATGAAAACCAGCTGCAGGCTCTGATGACACCCAATTCTGGAGGGTCCCAAACTTCAGTGTGTGTCAGGAGCACACACTGAAGGAGGAGCTTGCTATTAAACACATGGCTTCCTGGGTCATTCCCCAGTAATACTGAACCAAATTTCAGGGTGTGTGTTGGGGGTCGGGTAGGACCCGGGGATGTGCATGTTTAACCAGATTCCCAGATGATTTGGATGTCAGGGGTTCACAGACCACATCCTGAGAGGCACTGCCTTATTCTATTCTATTTATTTTGCCTTTTTTCCTTTCCTTTTTTTTTAGGTCTGTGCCCCATGGCCTGTGGAAGTTCCCAGGCTAGGGGTCAGATTGGAGCTGCAGCTGCCAGCCTATGCCCACAGCCACAGCAATGCCAGATCGGAGCTGCATCTGCAACCTACACTACAACTCACGGCAATGCCAGATCCTTAACCTACTGAGTGAGGCCGGGGATGGAACCTGCATCCTCATGGATACTAGTTGGGTTTTTAACCCACTGAGCCACAATGGGAACTCCTTGTCTAATTCTAGAAGCCTTCCCACATAAATCTGAGATCCCAGTGGTTCACAAACTTGGCTGCATGTTAGAATCACCTAGGGAACCATAAAACTTCTTGACATCCAGGTCACACTACAGACCAATCAAATCAGAATCTCTGAGCCTGGGATCCAGGCATCGGTAGTAGTTAAAGCTCCCCAGGTGGTTCCCAGATGCGGCTCAGGCTGAGAATGAGAGGTTGCATAACCTGCCTGGGACTGGAGGCCATAACACTGCGTGTGCTGTTTCCCTTTGCTAAGCCTTCAAACCCACTGGATTCGGGAGTTTACGCCCTTCTCGTCCACCCATGCTGAAATTTATTTTTATTATATTCCCACGAGCTGAGGGCCCAGAGTTGGAAGAGGGGAAATGTGCACATATCTCCAAGTGTCCTACAGCAGGGGTTGGCTGACCACACAGGACATTGCCTGAGGTTTCTTTGCTCGCTCTGATGATGGCGCTAGATTGACCAGACCTTATGGAGGGAGCCACTGGTGTCCTGAGTACTGCCCCCCCACGCCGATAAAGGGACTGTCACCTTCTGATCACAAACCTGTGGTACCAGGGTCTTTCTGGAGAAAGTTGTCCTGCAAAGTGGTTCAAAGTGTGGGCTTTGGAGTCAGGCTGCCTGGTTGGAATTTTAGCTACACGCCATGCATGGACGAGCTGCTGCTTCTCCCTGAGCTCTCTCTCCTCCTCAGTGCGATGGGAATGCATAGATGTCCTGAAAATTCTCTTAAGCAGGTGAGTGAACAGAGAGAATGTGGTTTACTCATGCAATGGGATACTGCCCAGCCTTAAAAGAAGAACATTTTGTTATATGGGGCAGCCATAGATGAACCTGGAGAACGTTAAGTGGAAAAGGCCAGTCACAGAAGGACAAATACTGCTCGATTCCAAATATAAGAGGAATCTGAAACAGTCACATTCTTAGAATCAGAGAGTAAAAGGGTGGTTGCCAGGGACCAGGGGAAGAAGAAATGGGGAGTTACTCATCAATGGGCATAAACTTTCAGTTGAGCAAGAGGAGGAAGCTCTAGAGACCTGCTGTAGGGCATGGTACCTACAGACAACACTCCTGTACTGTGCATTTAAAAATGCTTTAAGAGGGTAGATCTCACATTAAGTGTTCTTTCATAATAAAGTAAAATTAACCATAAATACATACTGGAGTTCCCATTGTGGCGCGGTGGAAATGAATCTGACTAGGAACCATGAGGTTGCGGGTTCAATCCCTGGCCACGCTCAGTGGGTTAAGGATCCAGCATTGCTGTGAGCTGTGGTGTACGTCGCAGATGTGGCTGGGATCTGGCATTGCTGTGGCTGTGGTGTACGTCGCAGATGTGGCTGGGATCTGGCATTGCTGTGGCTGTGGTGTAGACTGGCGGCTGTAGTTCAGATTGGACCACTGGCCTGGGAACCTCCATATGCCGCAGGTATGACCCTAAAAAGACAAAAGACAAAAAAAAAAAAATACATACATACATACATAAATACGATTGAGCTTTCAGAAAGAAGGAAGATGGTGTTATGAATGAAAATGACAGGAGTTCCCATCATGGCTCAGTGGAAATGAATCTGACTAGTATTGATGAGGACACAGGTTTGATCCCTGGCTTCAGTGGGTTAAGGATCCAGCATTGCCATGAGCTGTGGTGTAGGTCAAAGATACAGCTCAGATCTGGTATTTCTGTGGCTGTTGTGTAGGCAGGCAGCTACAGTTCTGATTTGACCTCTAGCCTGGGAACCTCCATGTGCTGCAGGTACAGCAAGCAAAAGCAAAAAAAAAAAAAAAAAGAAAAGAAAAGAAAAAATTGAAGATGACCCAGGTGCAATATCGAAAGCTCCCCCACTGGTGTCCACTCCTATCCCCGTCTCTCCTAGGACTGCTTTCCAAGCAGCAGGGTTGACAGGCAGGGCAGGTGCTTGGGGCCACAGCAGCAACAGCAATGACGATCGATGGCCGGGCACCTTGTCCCAAGTGCCCCCAGGTGCGTGAGCTCAGCCCGCCCCTCTCCTTTTCTACCCCAGTCCTGCCTACTGAGGCGTCATTGTTCTCCACACCACACCTTCTCCAGTGCCCTTCATTCCTCTCTGCAGCCTCAGCCGTCTTCACACCCTGGAGCCCATCCTGGTCATCTCACACAGCTGACGTTTTTGCTCAACATTACGTCTCAGTGTGAGGAGGCTGCCTTTCATGTGAGGGCAACCAGAAGACGTGCACATCCGTCTTCTCAGGGAGACCCATGCCTCGCCTGGTGAGGCTCTAGCACTCCTGTTTGACTCTCTTACTGCCATTGTAGAGCATAGACTCTTTTTTCGCTTTTGAGGACCACATCCGCTGCATATGGAGGTTCCCAGGCTAGGGGTCAAACTGGAGCTGTAGCCACTGGTCTAAGCCACAGCCACAGCAATGCCAGGTCCGAGCCATGTCTACAACCTACACCACAGCTCACAGTAGTACTGGATCCTTAACCCACTGAGCTAGGCCAGGGATCAAACCCACATCCTCATGGATACTAGTCAGGTTTGTTACACCTGAGCCACAACAGGAACTTCCATAGAGTGTAGACTCTTTACCTTTCCCCCTGACCTTGCCTGAGTCTGCATCCAAGTGACTGACAATGACATGTTCTCCTCGAGTGAACACACATTGCATTTCTGATGACATCATTTTTAGAGTATTTCCAAATTTATAATTTTCTAAACCTGCATGGTTATACCTTTACAAAACTTCTGACCCCCCGCCCCTCACTACCACCACCACCACACTGTTCTCATTCAACCAATTTCAATGTTTGGCCATGTGCAAGGCATGGTTGTTTTATGTACATGTTACCTGAACTGATTTCCCAGCTTCAGCACCCTTGATTTTCCCTTTTGGTCAATACCGCCCATCGCTGGCCAGGGGAGTGCTGGGTAAATGATCACCGTTACTCTGGGAGGGTGCAGAGTTCCTGTGATCCCCGGGTCAGGATGCTGTGGATGCTGTGGATGCTGTGGATGCTGGCTGCTCTCCAAAATGCAGAGAAGTGGGGAGAGTAGGAGAAAATAGGAAACCAGAACAAAGGGAGCTGACTCTTTGGAGGGGAAGGTGCCCCTGAGAACAGCAGACGGAGAGAGGGCCCTTGGAACATCGCTTCTGTAAAGGTCCAGATGGTCTGCCTATGAGGTGCCCTGGGGAGCTGGCCAATCCCACCGCTGAACCATTTACAGACAGTTCACAAAACTGGAAAGAGGAGACACAGATCCAGACAGGAGTAGAGGGAAAAGGAGGGCCTACCTAAATTTAGGATCTGGAAGGTCTAATGATCGGTGATCATGGAACCTGAGAGGGGAAAAATCATAAATATCTCAGTGTTACCAGGATCTTGGGTCCTGGGTGGTGCTTGAAGTTTAGGAACAAATCATCTCGAGCCACGCTGGTAGCATTTTTCATCATAATTACAAACAACTGACATTTGGAAATGTTAAGGCTGCCCGGCTTCTGAACTGTAGGCCAGTGTTTCTCAGACTTTCTTGTGTACATGAATCATCTGGGATCTGGTTCAAATGCAGATTCTGGTTCAGCTGAGCAAAAGGCCAGCCTGAGACTCTGCATTTCTAAGAAGCTCCCAGGAGATGTAGATGTTGCTGGTTGTGGTCATGGCCCACCTGGTGAGTAGTGAGGCTGGAGTACTGCTTGGTTAACTGCTTGATCAACTTCCTGGTAGTGTGGAAGCCTCTGGGTGCCTAGAAAGCATTGCCGCATCTCTGGGGCCCATGTCCGGGGGAGAGGCTTGGGGACTCTCCCCACATGAGGGTGAAGGGTTGCCATTATGAACTTTGTCATTGAGTTTAGAGAAAGGGGGGAGTGGACAGGCAGGAGGGAACCCACAGGTATTGTTTCTGGATTGTTTTTCCTCTGCTTTCTGCCCCCAACTGTCTCTTCCCAAATCTGTCTCGGCTCAGGAATTACACCCACCATCCACCCAACTGCTTAAGTCGGAGACCTGGGAGCTGTCCTGGGAAAGGCAGTTGTATGTAGCTTGCATAACTCCTGCACGGTTGTGTGGAGAGTGGCCTTGGCCCTGGAATGTTTTCTTGCAAAGGGATAAAGAGCCCTCACTGCCTGCTGGGCAGGTCTCTTTGCTTGTGCATATCTCTCCCTGCTCTGGGCTTGATGTGAATTCCTTCATTCTGCGGAAACATGTGTGTTGTATTGGCACCCCTCCCCAGCCACCACTGTATCTGTTCCCAGTGAGGAGGGTTTGAGGTCCTTCCACTGCAGCACAAAGTGGGGTTCGTGCATCCACACCACTGCATGGACTGTGGGGTCCCGGACCATGGGGACCTGATACATTGCGAGGGGCTGGACCTTGTGAGTTTTCTTGCTCTTCTTGCTGCAAGTCCACTGGACCACCTGAGCCTTGTGGGTGTGCTGTCTGTTCTCAGTGACCTCGGATCATGCACCGATCTCTTTCCCAGGTGTCACTTACCTGTCTTTCAACCTTGGTTGCACAGCCTGACCACCCATGGAGCAGTGGACTAGTCATTCCCTTCTCTCTTCCCCAGTACCCAGTCGAGTGCAATTTATAATCATTCTGCTTCAAACGTATACCTCACATCCTCTCCTATGCCTATGACCGCCACCATCATCTTTCACCTGGACCTCCAGAGCAGCCTTCTAACTGGTCTCCCTTTTCTCACCTTCATCCCTTTCCAACACATCCTTCCCACTGTAGCCGGGTCACGTCTCTCCTTAGTAGCCATCAAGGGCTTCTCATGACATCTCAGCTAGTATCCAGGTGCCTTCTCAGGCTCTGCAAGGCCCTCCCTGCCTTTCTCATCCCTCTCCCATCTGCCATCTATGCACCATCATGCTTGCTATTGTAAACATACCCTGTGTGCTCTGAGTCTTTGCATATTCTGTTCTTTCTGCCTAAACCCAGCACTGCTTCCCCTGCCCCAAATAAACGCTCCCTTTTCACTGCTGCCTCCTGCTGCCCTTCAGGTCTCAGCTCTACTGGCCTTTCTTCAGAGATGCCTTCCCTGACCACCCTATAGGTAGTTCGTCTCTGGCACCTGTGCTTTTTTTCACGTTTCACGGCACTAACCAGAAGTTTGGTGTGTACACTATCGATGGCCTGCCTCTCCTGCTTGGCTGTAAGCTCCATAAGGGCAGGAATCCTGCCTTTCTTCTCTGCTGCTGAATACCCAGTGCCCAGGTCCAGGCTCTCAGTAGACACTCAATACATATTAGTTCAAGGCGTAAGTGAATTAAAGAATAAATAGGCTTTGGAAAAGGAGAGGGCAGAGAGGAATGTGTAAAAGTGGCTGACAGTCATTGAAGCACCTGCTGTGTGCATTGCACGCCCATCCGCTTCATTTACTCTATCCTGTGGATTGCTGTCAGATTCATCTTGCAGCCCAGAGAGTTTAATTAACCTATTTTAGTTACACAGCCACCGAGTAGCTGGTTTGCACCCTGTTGTAGCTTAGTCTAGGGTTTCTTGATCAGGGCATTGTGACATTTGGTTCCAAATAATTTGTTGTTGTTGTTGTTGTTGTTGTGGGGTGGAGGGGGTGGCTTTGTCATGCATTTCAGGGCATTTGGCAGTGTCCCTGGCCACAGCCCCCTCGACTTAAGATAATCAAAATGTCTCCAAATGCTGCCAAATGTTTCTTGGGGGCCAGGCTAGCCTCTGGTTGAGAGCCACTGGCTTAGCATGTGGGTAATTTCAGCCTCTCCTGTGCTTCTCTACT
The DNA here is from genome assembly GCA_004024745.2 of Catagonus wagneri. Classification (NCBI taxonomy): domain Eukaryota; kingdom Metazoa; phylum Chordata; class Mammalia; order Artiodactyla; family Tayassuidae; genus Catagonus; species Catagonus wagneri. The sequence continues at coordinate 1,050,682 of PVHT021183594.1, forward strand.
CTGATCCCCCCACCACCCCGGTCTTCTCTCAGAGAGCCGCTGTTGTTCATATGGCCCCTCCCTCAGCCTGTCACTTCCCAAGTCCTCCTGTGCATCCCTCTGGGAAGGCGGCAAGCGAATGGCGAAGGTCCTCATGTTGCAACAAACATTTGCTTTTCCGGTTTACTTAGCATCAGCCCCACATTCAGACGCTTGTGTCACTGGCATGGATGCTAACAGGCTGTCTAGAAAATGTGCCATATATTTTTCCTCTTTGCCTAAATAGCACGTCTGAATGTTTAGCAGGAGATAAACCAGTATGTTTATGAGGCGATAACTTGTCAAAACAGACTCGTGGCTCCACTGCTGGAACAGCCTAGCCTCCTAGCCTTTCTTCATTCAGAGACAGAGTGTGAATTTTTCTTGGGTGTTTTATGTGGATTTAAAATAAAATTTCACTTCCTGCCTTTTTTGTTTTTGACAGAGAAAAAAGCCCTAAATGCAAGTGTCATTTTAAGCACAAGCGATGAAGGGAGAGAAAGGAATAGAAAAGAGGAGTGTGTATGTTAGAGAAAAAATCTGAGCAAGTTTCTAGCCAGGGGATCCCATTAGAGGTTGGGCTCCCTTTTTGGTTTATTCATCCATCGACCCATTCCCTCCACCCACCCACCCATCTCCCCATCCACCC
>PVHT021183594.1:1052348-1076360 GCA_004024745.2 Catagonus wagneri
TCTACGCACACACCCATCCATCTACCCGTCCACCCATCCATCTACCCAGATACCTATCCATCTACCCACCCACCCATCCATCTACGCACACACCCATCCATCTACCCATCCACCCATCCATCTACCCATCCACCCATCCATCTACGCACCCACCCATCCATCTACCCATCCACCCATCCACTCATCCATCCTGTCTATCCACTGTCCATACATCCATCTGCCTGCTCTTCCATCCAGGATATTATGAGCTAGGAAAGTGCTGGTGCTGGGGACTGGGTACAGATTTATCCTCACTCTCCAGGTGTTTTTGTGGAAGATGCATAAATCAACAATTATTACATTACAACACAGCATGTCAAGTGCTGGGACAGAGGGAAGCACAGGGGCTAGAATAGCCAGAGGAAGGCCCCTTGGCCAAGTATTGTGGGTGTGGGTGGTAGTAATCAGGGAAAGCTTCCTGGAAGGGGTGAGCTGAGGAGTCCATTGCAATCCTCACCCTTCCTTCTTGTTACAGCAAATATATTTGAGTGCTGCCATCAGGCAGCTTAGAGGAGGGCAGAGGGTGAGTGTGTGTGCTTAGTGCTGCTACTACTGGTTTCTTTAGAGCCTCCCGTGTGCTCTGCGTGTTCACAGCTGGTCTCATTCAGCCCTCACTGCTGCTCTGTGAGGTCAGCACTGTTGCCAGAGGAAGTGGCCAGAGAGCTGTGTTGGGAGGTGATCTACTTACCTTTTAGGTTGTTACAACAACTTGGGGTGATGTATTTGAAGTTTCTGGTACCCAGTACCTGCTGTACATCACGTTTATCCTAGGGATGTCTCCTGATAACCTAGGGTCAGTTCCTTGGTTTCCGGCAAATCCATTGTCAGCCCCCATCCTCCTCCTCCCTTCTGTCCTGAGGACGGAAGCTTCTCCCCTTCCCTTCTTCACAGAGCAGCCGGAGGATCCCTAGGCTAAAGTTTGGGGTGTCATCGATTTGCTCGGGTGGGTCCTCAGCCATCCCGGTGACCATTCAGCAGTGGTCATCAGTTTCTCTAACCTTGACTGTGGTCTTTATTCCCTGGTCCTGACCTAGGGCATCTGTGTCTCATCTAGTTTTCTGAGCGAGGATTTACATTCATGGCCACTTTCCCATTGCTCTAGAGCTCAAAGTGGGAGATGAGGAGAGAGTCCTGAGGGTTCCGCCATCCCCCAGTTCCCTGCCAACGTCTAGAGGTTGTTCCCCCCCCCCCCGACTCTTTAGCCATTTAAATATATTTTAAGTGCACCAATCAGTGGCATTAAGGACGTTCACGTTGTCCTGCAGCTTTTAACACCAACCATCTCCAGAACTCTTTCTTCTTGCAGAATGAAAGTCCACATTCATTAAGTAGTAACTCCCTGTTTGCCCCCCCCCCCGCCCCGTGACCTCCGTTCTACTTTCTGTCTCTATGAATCTGACTCCTTTACATACCTCATCTAAGTGAAGCCATATAGTGTTTGTCCATTGGTGGTTGATTTACCTCATTGAGCATCATGCCCTCCAGGTTCATCCATCTTGTAGGCTTTCTTTCCTGATTAAGGCTAAATAATAGCCCAGAGTATGGATGGGCCGCATTTTATGTATCCATTCACCTGCTCATGGACCTTTGGGTTGTTTCCTCCTTTTGACTGTTGTGAACAGTGATATTGTGATGGGCTGGTCTTGTACACAGTATTAAAGCCAACAGTTCCTAAGTGTCTGTTCTATGGCAGGCACTGTGCTGGGTGCTGCACACACATTTTCTTCTGTGATTGTTTCAATCCTATGCGAGGCCGGCCTGTATCTCATGTAACAGACATAGGGAAGGATCCCTTAACACGGTTCAGTTGCTCGTTCCAGGGTCTCCATGTGATGGATCCAGGGTGGGAACACCTGTCTCTTGGAGGCTTATCATTTTTATAAACAGAGTAAGAGATGGTGAGTGAGGTCTTACTCAGTGAGGAAAATGAGATGGCCCATAGTTTGTCTCTGCCACAATGCCCCCTGTATTTGCATAGTGCTCCTTCGGCCTTGCTACCTTCAGCAGACCATTTGTACGTCATGGACATTGGCTAACCTTGACACCCTCTGCTGCTCCTTCCCTCTCTCCTTCTTATGACACAGAGAGAAATAAGTTGGTGATCTCTCCAGAAGAAGGATATAATGAGACAGGCTGGGAGTCTGGGAAGGACCCGGGGGCTGCTTCATGAGCCAGTGCACAGGCCAGCCCTCTGCAGACATGCAGTGTAGCAGAAGTAAAGACCCCTGAGAGGCAGAGAGGGAAACATATCCCAGACTTCAAAGGCTGTCAGGTTCCTGCTTTGACTCTGGAGAGATGAAGTCCTGTGTCAGGACAGAACAGTGTCTGCTTTCTAAAGCCTGAAGGACGCCTCCACTCAGCTCCTAAGATGGGGCTGGGGTACGAGTGGCTGGGGAATGAGATGTTAGGAGGACAGAAGGAGTAATTTCTGGTTGTTGAAGTCATAATGTCTAAATCCATTTCCCAAAGCTCTCTCCCAAGGAAGAACCTTTAAGTTGTGGGCAGGTAACTTTGAGCTTGCTGTTAATTTAGTATTGGTTTGGGATGGGGTTTGAGTAAATGATGGAGTCAACCTTCTTCCAGCTCAACATCCTACTTGGTGGCTGGTGAGATTTTCCGTAATTATTAACACCATTGAAAACACCACATTCCAAGCTCCCTGATGGGTATTGTATATCCATGATCTTGTTGATTCCTTTAATTTTATTTTTTATATATTTATTTATCTTTTTTAAGGGCTGCACCTGTGGCATATGTAAGTTCCGAGGCTAGGGGTGGAATCTTTGGGTTTTTTTTTTTTTTTTTTTTTGCCTTTTGTCATTTTATGGCCGCACCCATGGCATGTGGAGGTTCCCAGGCTAGGGGTCTAATTGGAGCTGTGGCCACTGGCCTGCGCTGCAGCCACAGCAACGCAGGATCCGAGCTGCGTCTGCAACCTACACCACAGCTCACGGCAACGCCGGATCGTTAACCCACTGAGCAAGGGCAGGGATCGAACCCGCAACCTCATGGTTCCTAGTCGGATTCGTTAACCACTGCACCACGACGGGAACTCCAAGGGGTGGAATCTGAACTGCACCTACCAGCTTACACCACAGCAGCAGGATCCCAGCTGTGTCTGCAACCTATACTACAGCTCACAGCAACACCCAATCCTTAACCCACTGAGTGAGAACAGGAATTGAATCTGTGTCCTCATGAATACTAGTCAGGTTCTTAACCCACTGAGCCACAACAGAAACTCCACATTGATTCCTTTTAAAACTGATGAGAAAACTGAGGTTAAGTAACTTTCCTAGGGTCACACAGGGAACAAATGACAGAAATCTAGAACTTTTTTTTTTTTGTCTTTTTAGGGCCACACCCACAGGATATGGAGGTTCACAGGCTAGGGTTCGAATTCTGAGTTGTAGCTGCTGGCTTACACCTCAGCCACAACAACGCAGGATCTGAGCTATGTCTGCGACCTACACCATAGCTCATGGCAATGCCGGATCCTTAACCCACTGAGCAAGGCCAGGGATTGAGCCTGCATCCTTATGGATCTAGTCAGATTCATTTCTGCTGAACCATGACGGCAACTCCAAATGAGAGCAATCTAAACAAATGCCCTTTGAGGGTGAGTAGATCCTGTAAGCACCTCAGAGAGATGGGCAGTGATTAGCCTGCAGGACCTCTGTGACATTCATATTAAATTGCAGTAGACGGAGAAAGAGAACCTGGTTTTAATAAGGAGCCCTAAATAGAACGTCATAGGGTTAGATCCTCTGAATAGCAGGTGCATTGTTTTGCTAACAAGTGTTTTCTCATGTGGTGCCTCTGCAGAGCAGGCTCCTGGATGGGCGACAGCAGGGACATACGTATTTAATGATGGTTAATAATTCTCCTAACTAATGTTGGCTTGTGGGTTACATTAAAGTAAAGCACAGAATTCATTGGCATCTGTGACTTCACAGCTGCACCAAAGATTTTTTAAATTCCTGCTTTGTATGAGATGCTGTGTGGAGAACCTTTTTATATGTTATTACCAGACTTTGCTGAATTTCCATGTAATTTTTTTGTCTGGTCTCAACCTTTCTCTTTCGTTTAAATTATCATGTAATTTCCAAGTTATGTTACCGTCTGGTCTCTGTGGGTAGGTGGTACTCAAAATTTAACAATCGGTCAGGGTGTAGGCACTGGTCAGTTTGAGTGGATGGATGCACTGGCCAATTGAATGGATGCCAGCCATTAGCCACTGGCTGGCTATCAGTCCTGCTCTGGGGTATTGGAGATTTCCCCCTAGTTTTGTCCATGATATCAAATAGTAGTTTTTGTTTCACTGAAGTGTACGGAGTGCAAACGAAGACTGAGATTGCAAGAGTCATAGAAGAGCATGTAAGGCAACGATTTTCAGTGGAGACATGTGTAATATTTCTGGGGTGGTGATATGATAGCAGGGCCTACTGAACAATGACATGACTTGATATGTTTTAGCTACAATATTAATTCATTTTGAAATTTTAAATGCCAGTAGAGGAAAATGCAAGTTTAAAAAATGCATATCAGGAGTTCCCGTTGTGGCTCAGTGGTTAACGAATCCAACTAGGAACCATGAGGGTTTGATCCCTGGCCTTGCTCAGTGGGTTAAGGATCTGGCGTTGCCGTGAGCTGTGGTGTAGGTTGCAGATGCGGCTTGGATCCTGCATTGCTGTGGCTGTGGTGAAGGCTGGCAGCTACAGCTCCTGTTAGATCCCTAGCCTGAGAACCTCCATATGCCGCGGACGTGGCCCTAGATAAGGCAAAAAGACAAAAAATAAATAAATAAAATGTGTATCAGGGAGTTCCTGTCATGGCGCAGTGGTTAACGCATCCAACTAGGAACCATGAGGTTGTGGGTTTGATCCCTGGCCATGCTCAGTGGGTTAAGGATCTGGCGTTGCCATGAGCTATGGTGTAGGTCGCAGACGCAGCTCGGATCCTGCGTTGCTGTGGCTGTGGCGTAGGTCAGCGGCTACAGCTCCAATTCTATCCTGGGAACCTCCACATGCCGTGGGTGTGGCACTAAAATGACAAAAAGGCAAAAAAAAAATGCATATCAACACTATTGTATAAAATAGATAATTAACAAGAATGTACTGTATAGTGCAGGGAGATCTACTCAATAGTGTGTAATAATGTATATGGGAAAAAAGAATGGATATACATATCTCTCTCTGTCTCATTAACTTTGCTATACACCTAAAACTAATACAACGTTGTAAGTCAACTATACTCCAATAACATTAAAAAAAATAAAGACCAAAACAAAAAAGATGGTATACTTGAAAAAAATAATAACATGTATATCAAGTTACATGAATAATGGAAAAGCAAAATATGCATACAGTGGAATATTATTCAGCCCTAGAAAAGAATGAAAGCCCGTCTGTCATTTGCGACAACATAGATGCTCCTGGAGGACATTATGCTCAGTGAAGTAAGCTAGTCACAGAAAGACTAATATTGTATGGCCCCACTTATGCAAGCCCCCTAAAATGATCAAACTCACAGAAGCAGAGACTAGAGCCATGGTTACCAGGGGCTGAGAGGAGGGGGAAATGGGAGTTGTTGTTCTATTGCTATGATTTCCGGTTGTGTAAGATGAATTCCTTCTAGAAGTCTGCTGTACAGGGTAGTGCCTCTAATCCACAATTCTGTATCGTGCTAAACATTTCAGAGGGTAGATCTCATTTAAGTGTTCTCACTATAAAAAAACAAAACAACACCCCCCTCCCTCACAAAGGGACACAAGGAAACTTTTGGAGCTGACAGACATGTGTTCCCTTGGTATTGTGGTGATGGCGTCACTGGTGCAAGCATATTTCCAAAGTTACCAAATTGTATACATTCACTGTGTGAAATTTTTTTGCATATCAATTCTGTCTCATTAAAGCTGATATAACAATGTTTATCAAAGGGGCATGAGTTATAAAAGCTTGAGAAACACTAATGGAAAGGCATGAGCTGTGGAAGTAAGCATTAGTTTGATGTGGCTTTGGAGATATTCCAGAGTAAAACCACTCATCTTTTTTGGCAACTAAGGTCCTCACTGACATTGTTTGAGGATGTCTGTGTCAGGGCTTTGGGAATCAGGCCAGGTCTCAGTCCCCAGGTAGTGAAGATGAGAAGGGGCCAGTGTCTATGCTGTCCTGATGTATCAAAAGGGACGGAGGAGGGGAAGTGCTTGGGACACACTCACCAGTATGCACAGAGCGCCTGTGGGTGCAGAGCTCCTACGCATTTCTGGGGCTAGTGGGGGGATGTTGAAAAGATAGAAAAGTCAGTCACAGCTTTTCAAGGCATTTCTGTTCTAGGAGGAGAAACAAAACACTCACCGGTGAAGTCAGTTCAGTCCCGCAGGTTATCGACTGAGAGCCTACCATGGGTAAGAAAAGCACTCTGCGTGAGCACTAGCTTGAGAATCATTGCGAAATGACAGATCCATGTGAATCAAATGAAGCAGGACAGAACAGTCCTGTTGTTCCTGGGAGATGCCAAAGTCCAGAATGCTAGGCATGCCCTGATTAGGAAAGGCTTCCAGGATGAGGTGACTGTGAGGTCATCGATGCAGTGACTGCCTCCTGGGGGAGCCTGAGAAGAGGGCTTTTGCTCCATTACCAGCTTGGCTTTGGGCAGTGCAGGAAATGAAGGCTACCATACATATAGAAGTTTCCAGTGTTTTCACCACCTGATGTCGTTCGTTTTATTATTTTGGCCCCCCGTGGACACTATGTTTGGAGGGATTGTTTCTACTAATCAAATCTAATCTGTAACTGAGACCCAGATCTTCTGATTTGCTTATGATTGATTTATTCATTCAACACATATTCACTGGACCCTGAACCAGTTGCTTTAGGTTTGGTGGTTTATGATAGAAAACTCAACAGTGGCTTAAGTGAGAATTTTATTCATTCTTACATAAGAGAAACCTGGACGTGGACAGTTTAATGCCCGTAAGGTGGCTACACAATAACAACGACACAGTTTTCTTCTGTCTCATTCCTTAACTGGATGGTTTCTATGCCCCCATGGTCACTCCATGGTTCAGTATGACTGCTGGAGCTCCAGCCATTATGTCTACGTGTCAGACAGCTGGACAGAGAAAAGAGGCAGAAGGTGTATATAAGCTGTCTTTTAGTGCAGTTCCCCAGGAGCTGCCACACATACTTATCTTACATCTCACTGGTCAAAATTTATTTACGTGACAAAACCTAGCTGCAAATGAGGCTGAAAAGTGTAGAAATGTAGGCTTTATTCTGGGTAGCCATAAGTCCCAGATGAGACTCAGGGTGCTGTAATAAGAAAGAAGAGAAGAATAGATTTTGGGGAAGGGAGTTAGTAGTTGCTGTCACAGGCGCCTACCAGGAGCCAGACACCAGACCATGTACTAGAAATGACTGTGGGAGATGGTGATTTGCTACACTTCTGGCTCATTGGTTTTCAAACTTTAGTGTGTCAGAATCACCTGGAGGGCTTGTGAAAATAGGTTTCTAGATGTCACCCCTGGAATTTCTGGTTCATTCGGTTTGGAGGTGGGAGACTGAGAATTTGCATTTCCAGCAAATTCTAGATGTTGCTGATGTTGCTGGCTGGGGGACCACATGGATTCAGTGCCTTAGGTAAAGGGGCAGCCACCTTGGCCCACGGGTCGAAGCCAGCAGAGCAGTTTCAAAAGAGACCCCCATGTCTTGCAGACCTTAAGTATTTATTATCTGATCCTTTACAGAAAAGTTTACCAACCCCTGCCTTAGATAAATGCTGCTAACAATCCGTAAGGAAGTGTGTCTAGAAGTCAGTAAGTATGGGACCCAGATTCCCATCCCTCCCCAGCCACTAATTTTCTGCCTGCCTTTGGGAATCAACTTACATCACCCTGACTGAGCCTCAAGTGCCTCACTTATGTAATGGGGGCATCAAGCAAATGATTTCCAAAGCCCCCTCCATCACTTTTCTGATGTCAGCAGAGAAGCCGATTTTACAGCTTTGCAAAATGCCAGGCGCTGGCTGAATGCATTCCATTTTGCTGCCGAGCTGGACTTACCTTTGTGTTCTGTTTGTGAAGGTGTCCCCTTGACCACTCTTGGAGGGAACACCTTCTTCCTTTTTTCACTTTTGATGGACAGCTGACATTTATCAGAGCCGACTTTCATTTGGTCCTCCTTTCCTCAGCCACTTTCCAACATGTTCTTTTCATCACTGTGACTTTTTGGTGCCTTCACCACTGCTAACCTTCTCAGAGTCAGAAAAGAGGCACTTAGAGTTTATAATGACATATAATGTCACACCACCTCTCCCTGCCTGGAGATATTTCATTGTGGGTTTGAGAATCTTTTTTAGAAGCCGCAGAAAATTCTCCTTTTGATGGCCCTCAACCAACAGTGAGAAGCACAGTTGACTGTGTTTATTTATTTGTTTTTAAATTTTATTGGAGTGTAATTAAATTACAATGTTAGGAGTTCCCATCGTGGCTCCGTGGAAACTAATCTGACTAGGAACCATGAGGTTGCGGGTTCAATCCCTGGCCTTGCTCAGTGGGTTAAGGATCCAGCGTTGCCGTGAGCTGTGGTGTAGGTCACAGACGCGGCTCGGATCCCATGTAGCTGTGGCTGTGGCGTAGGCTGGCAGCTGTAGCTCCAATTAGACCCCTAGCCTGGGAACCTCTACATACCATGGGTGCAGTCCTAAAATGACAAAACAACAACAAAAAAATTTACAGTGTTACTTCAGGTGTATAGCAAAATGAATCAGTTATACTTATAAATATACCTATTCTTTTTTTTTTCTTTTTCCTATATAGGTCATTACAAACTATTGAGTCAATTTTCCAGTGCTATACAGTAAACTGTATTTAAATGGGAGAAAATGAGTGGAAATGAGTATGTAGAGGAATCCCTATTCATCCGGATTTTTGTGGGCAGGATTCTGCATTGTGTAGGGATTGTGTTTGCCAGTAGACAGCTCTGGAAATAAGCAGCTAAAACAAAATAGAGGTTTATTTCCTCCTGGGTTGGTTAAAGCCGTCTGGAGGTGGGTGGTTCAGGCTGGCAAGGTGGCTTCATGGTGCCACTGCCATGTTATTATCTTCTTCATAGAACTGAATTTCTTTCCCTCATGGAATTTAGCACAGCTTATAAATCTGTATGACTATTTGTTTAATGTCTGTATACTTGCCGAAGAAGAGACCGCTCATCACCTAATGGGGGTTTCAGAACTTTTATACTGGAAGCAGCTCAATGCCACTGATACAGTTGCACATAGCAGGGACAACTGGGGAACTTGCCTGGAAGCTCAATTTGCTTAGCAAGCCCATTGTATTATTTATTTTTCTTTTTTTAAATAATGATTTTTATTTTTTATATTATAGTTGGTTTACAGTATTTTGTCAGTTTTCTACTGTATAGCAAAGTGACCCAGTCACAAACACACACACATTCTTTTACTCACATTGTCCTCCATCATGCACCATCACAATGTATTTATTTAAACTGTATTTATACTTGGGGTCTGGTGATGTTAATTAGCATGCATGGAAGGCAAAACCCATGACATTTTGCTACTGCCATTGTTACCACTGTATACCTGGTACTCAGAACAGTGCCTGGCACATAGACCCTACATAAACCATGGATGGATGGAATGAATGGTTGATGAAGTGAATGGGCGGAGGGCTGGCTAGTTGGAAGGGTTACTGTTTGGGGGTTGGAGAGGTACAGAGAAGTGGTTGGTGGGAAGGGTGATGTGTTATTTTCCTAGGGCTGTGAAAACAGAATACCACAAATTTAAGGCCTTGAAGTAACAGAAACTTACTGTGCTAGTGTTCTGGAGGTAAGAAGTCCAAAATCAATGCATTGGCAGTTCTGTATTCTTTCTGAGGACTCCAGGAGAAGATCCTTCCTTGCTTCTTCTAGCTTCTGGTGGTTGCCAGCAGTTCTCGGTATCCCTTGACTTGTAGATACATCATTTTAATCTCTGGCATCATTAGATGCCATTCTCCTGTGTGTGTTTCTCCGTGTCTCTGTTTTCTCCTCTTATAAGGGCACCAGTCATTGGAATAAGACCCACTCTCATTCAGTATGACCTATTTTAACTAATTACATCTGCGAAGGTCCTATTTCCAAACTAGGTCATGTTCTGAGGTTCTGGGTGGACTTGAATGGGGGAGGCACTATTTAATCTGGTACAGGTGGTTTGAGGGTTGAAGGGATGGATTCTGGAGCATTAGAAGGTAATTGAGTAGGTGAATAGAGAATTGGGAAGGTCAAGGTGTTTGGCAGTGGAGAAGAATGGGCGAAGGGTTGTTGTATGGATGAGTGGAAAGATGAAGACTTGAAGGGTGGAAAGTTGGATGTGTGGAAGGGTCAATGGGTGGAGGGATGGGCGATTGGCTGGTTGGATAGATGTATAGGTAAATTGATTAGATCATAAACTACATAGTAGAATTCAAGTTATATATGTCTATCTTCTTTTTATTACCTAGTATGGCACTTTGCCTTTAGGAGGTGCTTATTAAATATTTATTACCTGGTTTTCTTTGCATAGGATTTCTGTTCATTTTAATGGCTGTTGACAGCTCTCTTAGGCTATGAAATTCCAGGGAAGAAGGATATATGTGTGAATTTACTTGATGCAATGTCCACCCTGGGTCTGTGTACAGCCTGAGATGTGCTTGGAACAACTCTGAAAAAGCAGTTGCATGTTGGGTATAATTACCACTGTTCAGGAATGAAAAAAATATGTAGATAAGATTATTTCATATCTTAGTATATTTAAAATCTTAAAGATGATGTCAAATAAATGTGCCTTAGGCATGAACAATTGATTTTATTTTTTTAGATTAAACAGGGGTTAATGTTGTAGGATTGGTGGTTCTAACGTTTGAGTATTGATTTCTGTTAAAAGTTTTATTTGTCTAGGGAAGGGCTTAGTTGAATTGAAAAGCAGAGATTCTGGTGGTGTCTGTTTAGGTGATTAAGTTTGCCAGAGCTCTTTTAATAAGACATTTGCAGGTTGGTGCCAGATGGATTTCCTTCATCAGATGCTAAAGGTCTTCTCAGATGCTTTGTCTGCTCAGAGCATCCTTTCGGGTTAGTCCAGATATCTCTAATGAACTCACAAGTCTCAGAGAGGTAGTCCTGTCATTGTGTTTGAAAACTTTTGTCTTTTAAAAGAAAAGCTCTGTAAGTGCTAGAGTATTTCAGATGTACAGAGAAGGAAAGAGAATAAAATAACAAACACCCATGTACCAACTCTTTGGATTTAACAAATGTTAACATTTTTATCATGTTTATTTCAGCTTTTTAAAATATAATGGTATTGTCAAATCCTGCTACCTTTATCCCATTCTCTTCTCTCTCTCATCAGAGGAGAAAGCTGAAGCTGACAAACATGTTTTTCCATATGTACATGCAAACCTAAAGAGTAATGGCATTCTTATTTTTAAGCTTCTTATAAGCAATACTACAATGTATTCTGCAACTTGTTTTTTAAATAGTATGTTATCGAGATCCATCTATGTTTAAAAATGTGGCTCTAGTTTATAGCATACACTGTACAGATGTATACAATTTTTATTTGCCCTTAAACTGAATGTCAAGTATTTTTTTTTTTGAAACTAGGAACAATGAAGCAGTGAATATTCTTACACATATGAAAGATTTTCTTAATACATACCTATAAGTAGAGTTTCTTAGTCATAGGCTGTTGGTCCCTTCAGTATCACTGGAGATTGCCAATTTGTTCTGCAAAGTGATGGAGCCAGTTTATGCTCCCGTAGCCAAGAAGAAAAGACACAACTTTCTCTTATTTTTTTCAAATCTTGGTACTATCAGTATTGTCCATTTGTGCTTTTATGACAAGTGTGACACGAAATCTTTTTATTGTTTTCAAATTGCTTTTATCTTGTTACTTGGGAAGCTGAGCATATTTTCATATTATTGGCCATTTGGGTTTTCTTTTATATTGGGATGATAATTTTTTCTTGTTTATTTATGTGTATTTTTAATATGTCATAGATAATAATTTTTGAATTTATTAGAAGTATTACAGATTAAAAAAACATCAGCCATCAGTTTGTCTTCCAATTTTATGTTTTGGGTCTCAGTATTTAAAAAATTAAAAATTTTAATGCAAGAATCTGTCAAAATTTTTCTTAGTGGGTTTTGCTTTTTGCATCTTAAAAATTATATATTTCCTACCCCGATGACATAAAGATAGACTATTTAAAATTTAAAGTTTTGTCTTTTACGTTTATGTATTTATTCTACCTGGAATGTATTTTGTATGAGTATGAAATAAGGATTTAGTTGTATTTACTTTTCATGTGGAGAGCCAATTACTTCAGCACTGTTTGTAGACTATGTCACCATTTTTTCCCAAATTTGCAGTGACTTCTCAGTGGTAGAAATCTTTCTGGAATTTCTGCTTTTTTCCACTGAATTATTTGTTTATCCTCATACCTTTTTCGTACTGGTTGGGTTTTTTTTTATTTTGCATTAATGTAGCTTTATAATAACATGATTTTTGAAAGGATGAGCCCTTCTGACTTGTTTGTTTTCATCATAATTTTCTTTTCATAGACCTTTATCTTTAGCTATACATTTTACACTTAGTTTGTAAAAAATTCTATTGTTACATTCATTAATTAAAGTTGCATTGAATTTATAGATTAATACAGAGAAAATTCACATTTGATAAGTAATCTTCCTATTCATGAACATGGTATAGCAAGCAGCCTTTTCACTTGTTTGGAACATATTTTAAGCCATTTAGTGAAATTTTAAAACTTAACTTTTTCACGTATTTTGACATTTCTGAATGTTTTATAATTAAAAAAAAATATTTTCAGGAGTTCTCATCATGGCTAAGTGGTTAACGAACCCAACTAGCATCCATGATGATGTGGGTTCAATTCCTGGCCTTGGTCAGTGGGTTAAGGATGGGGAGTTGTCATGAGCTGTGGTGTAGGTCACAGACGCAGCTTGGATCCCATGTTGCTATGGCTCTGGCATAGGTCAGTGGCTACAGCTCCAATTGGACCCCTAGCCTGGGAACCTCCATATGCCGCAGATGCAGTCCTAAAAAGACAAAAAAATGTATATATTTTCAATGAAACAGCTCTAGTCATAGATAAGGCATTTTCTATTTGGTAGTTACTGGTGTGTAGGCACCTTGTTGCTTTCTGTGTTTTGATGTTGTTTGAAAATATTTTGAATTTATTATTAGTTCTCACTATTTACCTGTAAATTATCCTAGCTATTTCCATGTAAGTGATCATATTGTTTGTGAATGTTAATATTTTCTTATCTTTCTAATGCTCTCATGTCTCTTTTTTCTTTTACTTAGTGGCAGTGATTTATTTACCTTGAACAATTACATACTGGCTTTATTCCAAGAAACACACTTTATTTTTCTCTTATCAAAGTGAAGAGAAATTTGAGCACATCAAAGTGATTCCACTTGTAATGTGTTAATGATATTAAATATAATTTTTTTCACTCATGTTTTAGTATTTTGATCTAATGCCCTCGTTTCTTAAATAATCTTTCCTGACTGATTATACGGACAAGAACTGCCAGTTTGGTGTTAAGTAGAAGTCAAAGATAAGGACTTTATATGCATCATCTAATGTAATCCGTACTACTGTCCTATGAGGTGTGTCCATTTTACAGATGGGATAAATAAGACTTGGATCAATTATATGAATAACTGAAGGTTACCCAAATAATAAGCAGACTTTTTAACTCTAGAAACCTGGCTCCATAGCCTCAGTTCCTAACTGCTAGGTAACACTCTTTTTTTTTTTTTAAACAGCTTTATTGAAGTATAATTTATATATAAAAATCTGCACATATTTAATGTATATAACTTAATGAGTTTGGACATATGAATACAGCTGTGAAACCACCACCACAGTCAAGGTAGTAAACATATCCATCGCCTTCAAAAGTTTCCTTGTTCCTCTGCCCCTTTTTGAATACAGCACTGTCTTATAGTCTTCTCTTTGGTACCCAACCCTAAACATCATGCTCACCCCGGAGTAAGAGGTCAGTCGGCCTTGGCTAAGTGAGTCGGGAGATCTGGGTTTGGGTTCTTTCTCTGAACTTAGCTAAGTGCCTTTGGACCACTTTTGACTCAGTTTCCTCCTCAGTTACTAAATGTGCAAGAAAATCCTTGCCCTTTACATGTGATAGTATCAGTTCGCCCTACAGAATTAGCCCATGTCTCTGCATCCCAAGTGCCAGCTGCCCTACACAGGCCTACCCTCATCTCTTACCTGGACCGCTGCTGCAGGGGCTAACTGACTTCCTTGCATCCTCTCTGCTCATCTCAAATTCATCCTCCACCCTCTGCCGGAGGGAACGTAAAGCTTTTCTCAGACAGCTGCACCAAGGGACTTTGTACATCAGGGCACATATCTCACCACTCCTGTCCTCAGATGTTGCTGCATAAGCCCTTATGTTCTCCTTAGAATTCTTGGTTCTGCAAAGACTAGCATTAGCATACAGGAAACAGGTGACTTGGCACACAGCTTAGATTAAGACATCATTTGCCTGTTAAGAAGGTGAAGTTGAGATTTTTACTTGGCACTCTTCCAGAAGACCGCTTGTTCCTCTCCTTCCTGGCCCTGATCAGCATAAAGGTGTTTTGACTACAGGAGGTGTGATTTCGACTAGGTAAAGGGGTCTAACCTTGGCTCCATTCTCCCCCCAGGCCAACCCAACTTAACGCAAGTCTTAGCCTATTAAAATTCCCTGGGAACTTATTGCTTTGCCTGTTCTGAAGACATCAGTGACTCTGCTGTGCTTGTGATTTAGCGGTCCGTAGGAGAGATGAGCTGAAGCCGGAAGAAGATGGGCTTTAGACATCCATTCAGGTTCCAACCCCAGTTCTTATTAGCTGTCCAACTCTGGGCAAATTAAATTAAAATGGGATGTTCTTATAGGATTTTCGTGAATATTAAACAAAGTGATATATGCAAAATGCCAATACAGTCTAATAGACAGTAGACGCTCAATAAATATACATTCTCTTCCTTGTAACCTGACATTTAGGTCCTCTAGATCAAACAGCCTCTTCCGTGGTATCCTCTGCTGTTCACCTGCAGAAACTACCTGTCCCAGTTCTTCAGATTTTCTTGAGTTTGCCAAGTTTTAGGTGAAATGCCTCTGCTCCACCCATACCCTTCTGCTCTCTCCAGGTATGGGCCTGAACTGTATCACAGTGACCTGTCAGACTTGTTCAACATGCAGATTCTCAGGTCTCACCCAGACCCAGGGTCCTGGTGGAGACTTGCTGCTTTGACAGATCCTTCTTTATGTCTAGCATCTTGCAGGAGGTCTTTCTCACCAGCCAGGCCAGTGTGAGCTTGTCTTCCTTCCGTGAGGCAGCTTGTATCTTTGTCTCTACTACACCCCCTCCGCCCCTGGCAATCCAGTGGCCTCTGGGGCAGGTGGTGAGCCCTTTGCTAGCAGGGCCTGTGTCTTGTTTCCAACTTGACTCTTCCTGTTAGAAGCTCACAGTTCACAATAAATAAAATAACCTGCAAGAGCACAGCAAGGAACACGGGCTTTATACTTACCCAGGTTTGAATCTTGGTCCTGATCTAGTAGTACATTTGCCTTACCCTCCTCAGCTTTCTTCCTCTTTTTTCTTTTGGCCACTCCCAAGATATGCAGAAGTTCCCGGGTCAGGGATCCAACCTGCACCACAGTAGCAACCCAAGCCACAGCAGTGACAACACTGGATCCTTAACCTGCTGTGCCACCAGGGAACTCCTTACTTTTTTTAAGTTTATTTTTATTTTGTTGAGATTTAATTAACATAGAACTTTTTGTAAGTTTATTGTACACAGTGTGTTCATTTGAAACATATATACACTGCGATAGGATTATCACCATGGTGTGAGCTAACACCTCTATCCCCTCACATAATTAATGTTTCTTTTCTGTAGTAGGAACAATAAGATCTAGTCTCTGAGCAGCTTTGAAGTTTGTAATACCGTATTGTTGTCTGTAATCATACGTTGTGTGTTATTGCTCCAAGACTTATTTATCTATTGGTTCCGAGTTTGTATCCTTAAATGGCATCTCTCCAATTCCCCCATACCCCATCTTCTGGTAACCACTGTTCTACTCTCTGTCTTTATGAGTTTGGCTTTTTTAGATTCCACACGTGAGTGATATCATACTGTGTTTGTCTTTCACTGACTTCCCTCCCTTACCATAATGCCTTCAGGGTCCATCCATGTTGTAGCAAACAGCAGGATTTCCTTTTTCTTTTCTTTTTTTTTTCGTGACTGAAGAGTAGTCCACTGTATGGATAAACCACATTCTGTATTCTGTGTATCCATTCATCTGATGATGGACACTTAGGTTGTTTCCATATCTCAGCTACCGTGAATAGTGCTGCAATAAGCTTGGGAGTGCATGTATCTCTTTGTTTTCATTTCGTTTGGATAAATACCCAGAAGTGGGATTGCTGGATGATATGGTAGTTCTGTTTTTAAGTTTTTGAAGGATCGCCATATTGCTTCCCGTAGTGGATCCTCTGACTTCTTAACTTCAAAGTGGTGAGAGTCGCATCCACCTTACAGGTCTTGAGATGAAGGTTAAATGTAACAAACATTTGAAACAGGCTCTTTGAAAAAGTAATTTCCTTTCCTCTCCTATTCCAAGTGGGGAATAGCTTAGATCATCACGCAGATACATCTGTCATTAGGACTATCTTTGTGTTATTTTCCTCCAGAGTAAGAATTAATAACCTCACAAATTTCCTGATGACATTGTTTTCAGTGAGTGTGATGTTGTCTTTTGGCCTCAATCCTTGTCCTTTTGGGACTTAGCTTTTCAGTCCATTATGATTCTGCAGTTTTCCTGCTGAAGTCGTCAGTGAAACAGGTAGCTTGGGATCTCTCAGCACAAATGAAAGAGGTTTTTGTTTTGTTTTGTTTTAGCATTTGACGGTGATCTGAGAAATGAAGATACATCATTATGATGTCCACATTTTTGCAAACATAGTCTTTATAAGATACCTATCTATGTCATCTTTCTGTAATGTAGACTGGTTTTGGGAAACAAAAATTCTACAGATTGAAGTGGAGAGAGGAAGTGGAGATAGAAAGCCTTTATAGACTAAGATGTTTTGGGCCACTTAGGGCACTAGTCTGAGGGAGGATAGACTGTTGTTTTACCATTCCACAACCCCGGGGAACACCTGTGTCTGCAGGGTACAGTCCTGGGGTTTGTCAGCATTTGGGGGCACTGATACCCCAGTCAGTTTCCCAGGACGGAGGGATTATTCAGCAGATCCAGATCTATCCAGGCACATTTCTCGAGTGTTAATTCAAGTTCAGAAATTCAGGCAGTTTGCAAGCAAACATGTCCCCACATATGTCTTCACTAACAAAGGCTGGGATTGTGCTTGGGGCAAGTGGGAGAAGCTTCCTTTTTGGCTGTGTTTGAAAATGAGATTCTTAAACCATTCCTGTTGTTTTGTCTTTAATGGTGAGCAGCAATCCCAAGCCCTGGAAATGGCCCAGGCTGCTAAGGAGACTGGGATCCAACATGAAGAGTTTTAAAGGAATAATTAATTAGGTGGGGCTTCGTAGATATCAAGTACTATTTTAAGTATTTAACACGTATGAACTCATTTAGTTCTCATAATAACTCTGTGAAGTCAGGATTATCATCTCCATTTTTGCCAAAGGAAAACAGAGTCATACAGAAGTTAAGTGACTTGCTTAAGGCTACAAAACCAATCAATGCTGGAAGTGTTAGCTCTGGAGTCTGGACTTTTAATTGCTAAACTAAAGGAAGAGTGCCTTAGTTGACTTTCCCCTAGAAACAGACCATGACTAAAGATGGAGTGCATCTGGTTTATCTGGGGCCCTCAGAGGGGCCCTCAGGGAGGAGGGCAGGCGCTACAAGGAGGGAGAGGCCTCCACAAGGAGATACCGTGGTGGGCAATTGCAACTTAATCCTGCAGGGAAATTCTAGGAATCAATGCAAGGCACAAGCCTAGGAATCATCCGTACCAGGGAATGAGGTAGCTGGGCTCTTTGTACTCCTACACGCCTTAGTCATCTGTTAAAGGCTGTTCCAGGGTGGAGTCCGCATGGTGGATCAGAAGTGTCTAGGCAGTGGGGGCGCCCAGTGTCTGCAGAACTGCTCTATGACAAAGATGCAGGTGTTGGCTATGAGAAGTCAAAGTGGTCTTGACGAAATGGTAAGATCTGAGGGGATTTCAGTGGAGAACCAATAATATCTACATCAGGTATAGGACTCAAGTCTGGAAAACCACGAAACAAAGTGAGGAAGGTTGACGGGAACTGAGGTCCTAATTCCTAAAACCAGGAACCAAGAACCCAGTAATAGGCAAAGCTAATGTGCATTAAGCACTAATGGTGTGCCAGGCATCTTGTTAGGCTTTTTTTTTTTTTTTTGTCTTTTTGCCTTTATCTAAAGCCGCACCTGCGGCGTATGGAGGTTCCCAGGCTAGGGGTCTAACAGGAGCTGTAGCCACCGGCCTTCACCACAGCCACAGCAACGCGGGATCCGAGCTGCGTCTGCAACCTTCACCACAGCTCACGGCAATGCCGGATCCTTAACCCACTGAGCAAGGCCAGGGATCGAACCCGCAACCTCATCGTTCTTAGTCGGATTCGTTAACCACTGAGCCACGAAGGGAACTCCTTGTTAGGCTTTTTGCACTCATTATCTTAAGTCTCAAGATACTTCAGAGAGGCAGGCTCTCTAGTCCCCATTTTCTGGATGAGAAAATTGAGATTGAGACAGTAATGCCCCTAAACAAGTAAAGAGGGAAGGCTGCACTTGAATCTGGATTTATGATCTGTCTGCTACCTAATAGTGGTGATGGTGATTTTACAATATAAAAGTAATGGTTGTTTATACAAGGATGTAAGTTCTTTAAGGCCAAGAAACAAATCTTCTCATCTCTATATCCCCATTGTCTATACCAGCGATTTTCAGTGAGGTGTGGGTTTATCCTTCAGGGACAAATATCTCCCATTTGCAGTGTGTGGAAACATTTTTGGTTGTCATGACTGGGGGAGGAGATGCTATTGGCATCTAGTAGGTAGAGGCCAGGGGTGCAACTAAATATCCTGCAGTGTACAGGAAAGCCCCCACAGCACAGAATTGTCCACCCCAAAATGTCAACAGTGCCAAGGTCAGAAACCTAATCTTCACAGTGCTTAGTAATTGTTAGTGGAATGTCTGATGATCAGGTGGTGATGGTAGGTGTGCCGTTCTGCAAAGGGTCGTAGGGACTGAACGTGAAATGATACACATAAAGAATTTAGAGCTCAGCAAACATTTTCATATGCATCATTTTATTTGACCATCATAAAATTCCAAAGGAGTGCAGAATTGATCACGTGACAATGGTAAAAGTGAAGAAATTACATGACTTCCAAAGATGCCAGAGCTGTGTGTAGGGAGCTGCTGCTTGAACTCAGCTCCACCTGACTTGAATCCACGGCTCTTTCACCTACATGGTTGCTCAGCGCATCTAAGGGTGATGTTCTGATCTATTCATGAGGGACAGAAGCAAAATGGGCTTGTTATGGAGAAGACGGAAAGAGGTATCAATAAGGATGATTTTGGCTGCAAGTAACAAAATCCCAACTCAGATCTGCTTCATTAATAAGGACATTATTATCTCACGTAAGAGAAAGTCTTGCAGTATGGTGGCCCTTAGGTTGGTTAAGTTAAGCTGGGGAGCCATGGCTTAAAAATTTTTTTTCATCTTTTTTATCCTTTTTGTTGTCTGGCATTCTCCAGGTGTTTATAAGATGTGTGCTGCAGAACAAAGTGTTGGATCTAGACATGTTGGCATCCAGAAAAAAAGACGGGCCTTCTAGTTCCTGTCGTGTTAAAAGTGAAAAAGCATTTCTTAGCATCTGTCAAGGTGACTCTCCCTCATGTTTCATTGGTCAAGCCTGGATCACATGCTTACATCCAAACGAATCACTGTCTAAGGCAATGGGGCCACCATATTGGTTTAGAGCAGTGGTTCTCCATTGGGGGAGGTTTTGTCTCCCTCTTCCATAAGGGCAGTGTCTGGAGGTAATTTTAATTGTCACAACTAGGTGACTAGTTATATAGCACGTAGGGACTAGGGATACTGCAGAATATCCTATAATGCACAGGAGAGCACCCCCCCCCAGCAAAGAATTACCTGGTTCAAGATGTCAGTGGTGCAGAGGTTGAGAAATCCTAGTAAGAGCAAAAAGGATCTATTCTCAGGCTTCATGGAGGAGAGGTAGACATCTTAACAAAGTAGAGGCCCCATCAACATGGAATTCAGGAGGCGTGGAAGTTGGATGGACCGCCAAGATGATCTACTGTGGAAAGACTTGGCACATTTTTGTTATGACTGATGTCATAGGAGACACGTGCAGCTCTTTTCTACCAAACACGTCTCTGGATGCCTCCACCAGACAGTGCTGTGGCCTGAATGGGCTACTGGTCTGACCCAGTCTGGCATTTCTTATCTCCATCAGGCTTGCTGCCAAACCCCAAGAATAGGATGTCACCTCTGGCAGGAGATCAGTTAGAATTAATTGATGGTGAAGCTGTGTGCCACTTTGAACTTCACTCTTCTGCAGCCTGAGCTGTGCAGACCAGTTTCCAAGAGGCCTGAGCTGAAGCCGGTGGTGCAAGAGAACGTGAACTAGCATGGTCCAATAGAGGAGACAGTCTCAAACCATTGCCAAGTATTAGGCTGAACATATGGGGAAGGAAGAACATTTTAAATTTGCTTCTCTTGGATGGAAGGAATTTGTAATTTCCGGAGAGAGGGCATCTATTATTATTATTATTATTATTATTATTATTATTATTATTATTATTATTGTCTGTTTTAAAAATACTGCTTTGTAGTACTGAACTCATGGGATGTGTTTTTATAGGCCAAACCTTATCAGAAATCATTGAGTCAGGTCTGCAGCCTTGCAGTACAAGGCACCAAGGAAAGCTCTGTCCAGTTGGCAAGGAGCTGTTGCCAACTCGAAGAAGACTATGACATCAAATAATGGTCCCCAAAAATGTTTTTCAAAAGAGTTGCTTTTGAACCGTTTTCTGTCAGGTGATTATATATAGTGCATGTTTAAGTCAAGGCCAGTTTCTTTGCATTGCCCAGTAATTCGCTGGTCATTGATTGGGGAATAGATGATCCATTTAATGCTTAACTAATCAGATAACAGTTCGCACACATATATGTGCAAATATTTCAATGCTTGCCTTGATGTTAGAGACACAATGGCGAAAAGAATCCATTCCTTGCTCTTGGAAACTCACGGTCCAATAGAGGAGACAATCTCAAACCATTGCCAAGTATTAGGCTGAAACCTGTGATAACTGTGACAGAAATACAGCAGACACTGAGTATCATTCGAGTCATAAATGTGTTCATCTGTTTCATCAAGATTTACTGAGCTTCTGTTCATACCAGCCATTGGTACTTGAGGAATTGAAAGTATGTGGGTTTTTTTTTTTTTTTACAAACCTGATTCCTAAAATCTTTTCAAGAGCAGATAATCATTAAGCCATAAAATTCTTTTTTTTTTTTTTTTTGTCTTTTTGCCTTTTCTAGGGCCGTACTTGCGGCATATGGAGGATCCCAGGCTAGGGGTCTAATCGGAGCTGTAGCCACCGGCCTACCCCACAGCCACAGCAACGCAGGATCCTAGCCGTGTCTGCAGCCTACACCACAGCTCACAGCAACGCCAGATCCTTAACCCACTGAGCGAGGCCAGGGATCTAACCTGCAACCTCATGGTTCCTAGTTGGATTCGTTAACCACTGAGCCACGACGGGAACTCCGAGATTCTTGTTTTATTAAAGATATGCATAGAACACAATGATAGCTTAGAAGAAGATTGATTGACTGAGCTTGATGGTTTGGAGATGTTGTTAAGAAAGGCCTCCCAGACTGAGCAAAGGCCTAAAGGAGGGCAGGCAAGTCATACTTGTCAGTGGAGCAAAAAGCCATGTGAACATAACTTCAAAAATAATTCTGCAGCCCCTTTCTGTTGGGGCTTCAATGTGAAGTTGTATATTAGGCACCCACATTATGCCTAATACTTTGATACGTAGATTCAAAGGCTGAGTAAGAGAAGAATTTGGCACAGGGATTTGATCTTAAGAAGCAGACAGCTGGGCTGATGGGGGCAGGTTAGGATGCTAGAAACAATTTGAAAACACCAGCAGTAAACTCTGTGGTCCCGGTTATCAGTGCAGTAGGGGTTCAGAGCAGGCAGCCTACACTGTGGGCTAGAAGGGTTGCAGAAGCGTCCCCAGCTGAGATAATTGAAGGTTGGTGGTGCCTTTGTAGGATATTGAGAAATGATACCTTATTCAGTGAGAAGTGGAAAATCATATCAAGACCTGTCTAGCCTTTGGAGGTTCCATGGCAGAGGGTATTGTCTGGCTTTAGAAGGAACTAAGGAGTTAGCATTTAGGGCTTGGACTTGATGTAGTTCTGGCTGCCTTCTTGGTTGAATCTTGGGGAGCGGTCTTAACATGACGTTTTCCTCATCAGCATGGTGTGTTGGGAAGAATGTGGACTTAAGAGTTCAGTAGGCATGTGCTGAATCCAGCTGTGCCTCTTGCCAGCTATGTGACCTGGCACAAGCTGTTCAACACCTTGAGATGCAGTTTCCTTATCTTTAAAACAGGGAGGGTAATACCTAAAATGTAGGATCCTGGAGAGATTAGAAATCATCTGCAGGAAGTGTCATAGATCGTGCCTAGTATGAAGTCCAGGTAACCCATTAGCTGTAACTCTTTGAACGTGCTGGTATGTGTGTAGCGACAAGTAAGAGAATTTTGACTCAAAGCATCTTATACAGTGTACTGTTTATTAACTCACATGACTGGTAACTCTGAAGTAGATCAGACTTTGCGATTGATGGGTTCGGTGGTTCAGGGTCCTCATCAGGAACCCAGCTTCTTTCTTTCTTTTTTTTTTTTTTTTTATGTAATCCTCTATAGCGGAAGTTTATCTTCTTTTTTTTTTCTCTTAATGGATTTTATTTCAATTATAGGTGTGCATAAATCATCACAAGTCAATTTTACAGATTTTGTATCCCAAACCCCCAGTGCATCCCCCCACCCCCCCAGATTGTCTTATTTGAAAAACCAAGGTTTTCCAAAGTCTGTGAGTCACTGCCTATTCTGTAAGAAGGTTCATTGTGTCTTTTTAGTTTCCATATGTAAGCGGTAGCATTGGGTGTTGCTGTCTGATTGTCTGACTGGTTTCACTTTGCATGATAATTTCTAAGTCCATCCATGTTGCTATAAATGTTGGTAATTCGTTCCTTTTAATGGCTGAGTAACATTCCATTATGTGTATGTA
This sequence comes from Catagonus wagneri, assembly GCA_004024745.2. NCBI lineage: Eukaryota > Metazoa > Chordata > Mammalia > Artiodactyla > Tayassuidae > Catagonus > Catagonus wagneri. The sequence continues at coordinate 1,075,785 of PVHT021183594.1, forward strand.
CCATATCTTCCCTATCCACTCTTCTGTGGATGGGCATTTAGGTTGTTTCCATGACCTGGCTATTGCATAGAGTGTTGCAATGAACACTGGAGTACAGGTGTCTTTTCGGGTCATGGTTTCCTCTGGATAGATGCCCAGGAGTGGGATTGCTGGATCAAATGGTAATTCTCTTTTGAGTTTTCTGAGGAATCTCCATACTGTTTTCCACAGTGGCTGCACCAATTTGCATTCCCACCAACAGTGTAATAGGGTTCCTTTATCTCCACACCCTCTCCAGCACTTATTGTTTGTAGACTTTTTGATGATGGCCATTCTGGCCGGTGTAAGGTGGTACCTCATAGTGGTTTTGATTTGCATTTCTCTACTGAGGAGTGATGTTGAACATCTTTTCATGTGTTTATTTGCCATCTGCATGTCTTCTTTGGAGAACTGTCTGCCTAGATCCTCTGCCCATTTTTGGATGGGGTTGTTTGTTGTTTTGGTGTTGAGCTGTAGGAGCTGTTTGTAAATTTTGGAGATTAATCCCTTGTCAGTTGAATCATTTGCAAATATTTTCTCCCATTCTGTGGGTTGTCT
>PVHT021183594.1:1077360-1134438 GCA_004024745.2 Catagonus wagneri
GAGGCTCAGAACTCTCAGTCCTGTAGCTGAGTCTCTGTGATGCAGTTACTTTCCAGTCTGTGGGGCTTCCCACCCGGGAGGTATGGGGTTGCTTCTATCGCGTAATCGCCCCTCCTACCTCTTGATGTGGTCTCCGCCGTGTCTTCTGGAGCAGAGTATCTTTTTTGGAAGTTTACAGTCCATTTGGTTGAAGGTTGCTCGGCATTTGGTTGTATTTTTGCTGTTATTTGGGAGAGAAGTTGAGCTCCAGTCCTTGTATTCTGCCATCTTCCCCAGCTTCTTTCTTTCTCTACCCTACATCCTTGCTGCTGACTTTACTCACAGGATGGTACGAAAACAATTCTGAGCCTTGCGGCATCGCATCCAGACACAGATGTTTTGTAGCCAAGAGAGACTTTGCTTCCTATGATCCCCTCAGGAGTGAATCAGTAAGCGGTCCCTAGAACCATCTCTCCCTTAACCGTTTCTTCTCACTCTGCCACTTTCTGGGGTTAGGTCAAATTCCCCAACCATATGCTAAAATGAAATACATTAGTTAGCTATTGGTGCATAATAAACTACCGCCAAACTTGGCAGTTTGAAGCAGGTACCTTTGTGTCACAGATTTTTGGGGTCATGAGCTCAGGAGCAACTTACTTGGGGGATGCTGGGTTGAGATCTTTCATGAGGTTGTAGTTACATAAAGGCTGGACCGAAGCTGGATGACTTGTGGTCAAGATGGCCCAGTTAAATGGCTGTGGGCAGGTGACCTCATTTATTCACCTTGAGAACCTCTCCACAGGGCTACTTGAGTGCCCTCATGTTCCTGGCAGCTGGATCCCTCCAGAGTGAGTGATCTGAGAGAGAGAGAGAGACATGGAAGCCACAGTGTTTTTGTGGATCTCAGCTCAGAAACCACCGACTGTCACTCCTGCCACATTCCATTCTTTAGAAATGAATCACTGAGTGCATAGGAGAGGATCAGACTCCACCTTTTGAAGGGGGGGTGTGGTATAAAAAAATTGAGGACGCATTTTAAAACTACCACGTGGGTAGTGCAATAGAAATTCCGTATTGTCTGAGGACAGTTATCTCGGGTCAGGGGTGGAGTGCATGTAGGGGAGGCAACCGCAGGTCTGCCATGCTACTGCCGTTACTGAAAAGTAACTTACTGGAACACCCACTGTGTGCATCTCATTGTTCTGGCTGCTGAGGGACACGCGGGGGTGAGTTAGACGTGGACCCTGGTAATTGTGGTACAGAGGGAATGTAAGATGTGCTGGTGGTGATGTTGCAATGCTGCAGAAGGCTAAGTGTGCCCCAGGAGAGGAACAGATAAAGTGCTGGAAGGTGATGTGGATCACAGGGGAGATGATTTACTTCCACTGTGCACATTTGTGGAAAGACTTCGTGGAGGAGGTGGGATTTGAACTGGGCTCCATGGAAAGGGTTAGATTTACACATTCAGAGAAGAGGATTGGGTTGGGGAAGAGCATGAACATGGAAAGATGTCAGCTAGCATTTTTGACCACCTGAGATGTATTGCACGTATGCGTACTGTACGTGGGCTGCACGTTACACACAAATATATGTACGTGTGTGTCTTCTAGCCATGACAACACTCCTGGGAGTGATAGCCGGAAGTACTATCCCCATTTTACAGATGAAGAAACAAGCTCAGAGACATGGAATGATCTCCCTGAGGATGTGTGGCTAGTAAGAGGCCCCACTCTGGGGCTTGCCCAAGGGATACTTGTATTTCAAAGAGCTTGGGGGACCCCTTCTTGCATTCAGAAACTTGACTAGCTTGTTCAAAGTCAGGCTTTTATATGACAATTAGGCTTTAGGGAGTAGGTACAGCAGAGTGAGTAATCTCTACAAAAGAATTTGTCACTTTATTGAATCTTTACTTAAGATTCACCCTAATTATCAAGCCCACACCCCACTCAGTGCATTGAAAATATGATTCAAAATTTATTAAGATTAACTTTGCATACCTCTCCCCTTGGAATTCCTGCTCTGCATCATACCTTTTGTAGATTGGGTTGTTGGAACAGTTAGCCTGTAAAAATTAACTTGTAAAATCGGGAGGGTCTCATGGAAGAAGTGAGGTCTTAAAAATTAAATTCACGTTTTAAATTATAAAACTGATAAGTTTTATTGAAGCAAAAAATTGTTATTAATTAACACCTGGAACTCTACCCACTCAGATAATCACTGTGTATAGGAAGTAGGCATTGGAGGGAAAGGGGAGTGAGTCAGCCACTATTACTTTGCCAAGATGGTTTGGTGTCAGGTAGAGGCAGGGAAGGACTCACAGGAAGCCTAGAGAAAACTCCCCTCCCCAAACCTGAGACAGAGGGTAAGTTACAGGCTGAGATCCTTCCTGCCAAGTAGAGACAGGTTGCTCACCAGTAGGACCTCCCAGCTGCCTCTCCCCCCACAGCTGCCTTTCGCTCCACATCTGGCTCTCCCCCCACAGCTGCCTCTCCCCCACAGCTGCCACTTTTCACCACAGCTGCCTCTCCCCCCACAGCTGCCTCTTTTCACCACAGCTGCCTCTCCCCCCACAGCTGCCTCTCCCCCCGCAGCTGCCTCTCACCCATCAGCTGCATCTCAGCCTCTACAATGGCTTTTTGAGAAACAGAGGCAGATGTAAGGAGAATTAGAGGCACAAATGTATGCGTGTATTATATGTATTTGTGTATCTGTATGAGTGTGTGTGCAAATATGTGTCATGGTTTGCCTGTGATGTGTGCTTATGTAAGTGTAGTGTCTGTGTGGTGTGAGTGCATGTATGCGTGTGTGAGCGTATGTGTATTTGTGAGGTTATATATGTGCTGTGTACAGGGTTGTGAGTATGTGGGGGTGTGTGTGCGTGTGTGTGAGAGCCCATGGAGTTTGCCTACGGTGTGTGTGTGTGTGCAGTGTATGTATGTGTGTGTGTGTGTGAGTGTGTGGGGTTGTGAGTACATATGTGTGTGGGGCGTGGAAAAGTCTTCTGTCTCTCCTTCAGCTCAACTCCTTTGTGGCTGAGAGGACAGGTTTCTGCCTGGCGCCCTGTGTGCAGAGCTTTGGGGAGAGGCCGTCTCCTCCCACCAGCGGGGGAGTCAAGGTCTGGCCCCTGGCGCTGGCTGCAGGCCCTTCTTCCAAAGGTGCCCCTGGCCCTGCAGCCCCTTCCCTCTGCTGCGCGGCACCCTGTGCCTGCTGCACTGTAGGTGGCAGTCTTGGTAAACTTGGCTCCCATCCTTGCATCTGGAGAGATTAGCTTTAGCAAATGTCTTTAAGACTTAAGCTTCTTGCCTTTTAAAAAAAAAAAAAAGCCTCTATCTTGTAAAGTTTAAAAAAGAAAAGGAAACCTAGCAAGTGTGGTTTTAACAAAGCAACATTTATCCCGCCAGCCCCCAGTGGGGTGGGGAGGATGGAGAGCGGATTTGGTGCCGGGCTGGAGTGGGATTCACAGGCTCCTTTTATGTTTGTGCATCCTTGTTTGCCTTTGAGTGGTGAGCCTGCGAACTGCTGAGAAAACAGGCTGGATGCAGGGAAACAGCTTTATGCTCCAGTACCAGAGGGCAGGACCACCTCTCCTTCTCTCTCTTTCCCACTCACTCGCTTTTTCATTTACTTGATCCACAAACAGTGGAAGCCCTTTTACTAGGCAGGCCTTGTGCTGGCACCCAGGGCACATAATAGAAGGAGATGTGGTCCAGCCTAATTTGGGGGAGACCCATGGGACATTGCACCCTGAGTCGTGGAGGAGGGGCTGGAGGGCTTCCTGGAAGAGGTGACACTGCCCCAATTTTTAAAGGACCATTTGGATTTATCTAGGCCGGGGCACATTTGGCAATGTCTAGGGGCATTTTTGGTTGTCTAACTGGAGATGGGGAGGAGTTGCCACTAGTGTCTAGTGGGTAGAGTCTGGGAAGGCTGCTGACCACCCTGCAGTCCACGGACAGCCCCGCTCAAGGCAGGGTTATCCGGACCCCAAATGACAGCAGTACCCTGGTCGAGGCAGAGCAGGAGGGAGGGGCACCCCAGGGAGTGTGATGGGGACTGAGAGAACCTGCAGGGGGCTGGGCTTGCCTGGAGGGACAGTCAGGTGTGGGAGGCAGGCTTAAAGACGGAGTCGAGACTTTGTCATGTGCAGAAAAATAAAGACCCTTGAATGTCCTCCTAAGGAGTTAGACCTGGGGTCAGGGGAATTAAAGCATTTTAGGATGGGAGTGCCATGGTTAGATATGCTTTTTAGAAAGACCATTCTGCATATTGAGAGGCAGGTGAGGTGTAGGGGGCCGGGGGTGGGTCTGAAGTGAGGGGCAGGGAGCGGGCGCCGTTAATGCAGCAAGTGGAGAGGCAACCACAGTTTCCACAGAAGGGCTTCCAAGCCGTTTAGTGAACTCAGTGCAGTGGAATGCAGTTATGTAACAGGGTTGTTTTTATATGTCATGAAGAAAGCTATGGCCAGAAAAGCCTTGGTGAAATGTGTACCCAAGGTTTCTCATGGCTGCCAATGCCCTTTCATTTAAATTCCCAGCAGGGTCAGCACATTGCATAATGACATGAGCAATTCACTTTTGCTCACCGAGCAGAATTCTCCCTTAGCCTAGCTTCTGGTGCTTGGACTGGTGACGAGGGATGTCCAAGCTGATGTGGCATCAAGACAAGTGAATTGCTTTTCTCTCCAGCATGGATTCTCTTGGGATCAGAGATATTACCTGACAGGGTGTCATGGGTTGAACTGTGACCCCTCCAAATATATGTAGAAGCCCCCAGGATCTTAGAATGTGATCCCATATGGAATGGTGTCCCCAAGTTGCTCAAGGTTGAAGTTGGGGTCATCAGGATGGACCTAATCTAAAATGACTGATGTCTTTAGAAAAAGGGGAAACTTGGACAGAGTCAGGTTCATACACAGGAAAGATGAGGTGGAGACATAGATATTTAAAAAAAAATAGTTAAGTACTGATATATTTAGTATGGTATTGGGGGAAAGTGCCATCTACAAGCCAAGGAATACCTGAGGCTACCAGAAGCCAGGAGAAGGGTATGGAAGAGATTTTTCTGCAGAGTTCTCAGAAGGAACCAACCCCACCGACATGGTGAGTTTGGGACTTCTTGCCTCCAGAGCTGTGAGAGAATAAATTTCTGTTATTTAAGCCACTCAGCTCTGGGAACTGATACAGTCGGGATGAACAGAGTGATGAGAAAGGATGAGGTCCTCGCGTTGTTCCTGGCCTGAGTACCAGAAGCCAGCAGGTGTTAGCGGGGAACCTAACATCCATTCAGTCACCACTGTCACCTGAAGCAGGAGGCAGAAAGGAAATCAGATTCCATAGCAATCTCTTGATTGCCTGATGCAGTTGTTCTCCACGTGTGATTCCCCAGACTTGCAGCATCAGCAGCGTCTGGAAATGTAAATGCTCAGGCTTCTCCCCAGAGACCCCTTGAATCAGAAACTCCAGATGGTGCTGCTGGACGCTACAGTCTGGCTTGGGTGTGGGAGACCCTGGAGAAGGCAGAGTTTCTTCAAGGGGCAGGTGGAACCTGAGATGTGCCTTGAAGGATGGGTAGGGCCTCAGGCGGTGCTGGGGAAGGACATTTTGGATGCGGCAGAGGCAGGGAGGGGGTGGAAGGGTGAGGCTTATTTAGGGGAAGTGGAGCCGTTTCCCCCGGGGGGTCGAGAGTCTATACAGAGAGGAATGTGAGAGACAGTGAGCACAGGCGCACGCTGGGAAGTGAGGCTCAAGCCAAGGATGTTATGTTGTGAGGGGTTTGAAGGCCAGGGTGAGTTATGTCTCACGGGAGACCTGGCAGGACTCTCAGGACGGTGACTATCGGATGAAGCCCCAATGTGTAACGTGTGTGTGACACTCATTAGAAGCTCCCAGCCAACAAATCCCTGAAATCGCAGCCAGTGTTTCTCAAAGTGGGGATGGCACACAGGCGCTTCCTGAGATGCATGGAGGAGTTCCACCAACACCAGATTAAACTGGCTGAATCACCCTTTTTAGTTCTTGTCCAGTTTTCCAGATTATGTCTGTTGGCGGGAGTCTTAGCAGGAGGTATCATTTCCTCAGCACCAGCTTTTCTCCCTTCCTAACAAAATGTCTGTGGGTCTCTGGCTGAAGGTTTACAGCAGGCTCCTGTTCCCACCTAGAAATCTTAGCATTAGTTTGTAATTCAGTGTATTTACTTTTATGGCTGCCTTTATGTCACAGTGAATGATACTGGTTTTACATTTACAGTGCTACGAATAAAGTTATTTTAAAAAATAAATTTATATAAGGAGTTCCCATTGTGGCTCAGTGGGTTAAGAACCCAGCTAGTATCCATGAGGATGTGGGTTTGATCCCTGGCCTCGCTGAGTGGATTAAGAATTCTGCATAACTGTAGCTATGGCATAGGCCTCAGCTGCAGCTCTGATTCAACCCCTAGCCTGGTAACTTCCATATGCCCCAGGTGTGGCCATAAAAAGACAAAAAAAAATTTTATTTAAACAATATTAAGTTACTAACAACACAGGTGGTTCACAGATAAGACGAAAATCATAGAACTGGGTTTTGAATGATGGATGTTGGGAAAACACCTGTGTCGAATGTGCAGAAAAAAGTGTAAATGTTAAAGAAGGGCATGGTTGGGGGTGAGGAAGGTGAGGTCAGATAGTAGGGGTCTTAGGGCTGGGATAAGTTTATTCTTCATGGAGAACTACTGAAGATTTTCTTAGGGTGAGCGTGATGTGATATCAGAGACACACAGGTGTATATGTGCATGTGTGTCTCTATACACGTGTGTGTGAATCTCTCTGTGTCTATACATATGTATGTCTCTATATATATTTACATGTTTGCGTGTTTTTCTATGTAAGTCTCTCTTATATAGTTATGTGTGTGTCTATATATATGCTTGTCTGCATGTGCAAGTCTATGTGTCTATATATGTATATACATATATTAAAATATGTATGTTTGGTGGGGATGCTGGGGTACCTAGATTTGGGGAACCTTTAAAAATGTCAAAGACCAACAAATCTCCTGATCAGATATTCCAGTTCTCTCTCACCTGGGCTATTAAAAGATGAGCGACTCCTTTATCTCTTGACCTTGCCCATTAGCTGGAAAGTCATGATTCTTCTCCCCAGAGCCTGGCTCCATCATATCTGAGTCCGTTTGGACTCACATTGCTGACCTCCCCTGATCATAGATGCAGCCTTCAGGCAGAGAATGACGGGCTTATGTCTGTGGGAACAGTATGATTTGGTCAGATAGAATGTAGACCTGTCTGCCCTTTACTCAGCTAGTCTCGGCTTTCACGGCAGCCTGGCTTCATGAAGACATCCATTGATGCTAAGGTTCTGGCCCTTCCTGCAAGCTCTTCAGGCAGGTGTTTCATGTTGGTTGTTGGGCCTGGGACAATAGGGAAAAATAAAGAGGCAGAAAGTGGGCCCATATATCTCTGTCTGCTTTTTGATCGATGGCCTGGCCAGGTGGGAGGAGAAAGATGCCTTCTGTCTGCCTTTCTCACGGTTGGCCGCTCGGCTGGCCAGGGTGGCCGGACGCACCTGCCTTGGTGGGCAGGGAGCAAACCTGGTCTCAGTGCACAGAAGGCAGTGTCAGGAGGAATCGGGGGGACAGAGCTCTGGAGAGGACTGATGGTGTTGCCTTGATGCTGGTGGCACATGCCTTCATGGGGCCTGTCTCCTCTCCTGGATTGTGCACGATGTCTTATTTTACACTTGAACACCTAGCACCTGGCTTAACCAAAGCATAGCTGTCATTTCTGAACATTTTACATATGCAGTAGATATGACCATCCCCGTTCATGGATTTGAAAAGCATGACTTGGAGAGGTTGAGAGACTTGCCCAAAGGCACGACACTTGTTGGGAGCAGAGGATGGCCCTATTTTAAAGACCTCTGCAACCCCCTACTCTGAATTTTATCCTGCCACAGTGATGTTTATTTCCATCATTGAACATGTAGCACAATTACCAATTTTCTGGTTTGTGTATATGTTTCACGTCGTAGTATCCGTCTCTTCCACCAGGCTCTGAGTTTCTGATGGCAGTGCCCTGAATCTTGGGTTCATCTTGAATCCTGAGGGCAGAGAGCAGCTGCATCACAGAGCTAGGGCTCCACAATATTTGTTAACAGAATGAATGAATGAGTGAACAAATGAATGAGTAGGTGAATGAGTCAGGCCTGTCTGACTAAAGTCTCACTTTGTAACTTCTGCTCTCTGTAGAGATCCATGTGGTAGAATCTTGGTAAATGCTAATGGAATTGACTTACAACCAAGGCTTGCATGGCCCCAGGTACATGCACCTGAGAAAGTCATTGGAACTCACCCAGTACGGGTATAAACATATGTCCAGGCATGCAGGACAGACTGCATGGGGCGTTTGGTGTCCTGGGAGCCTGGTGTGCATGGTGTGATGATGGGGCAAGGACATTGGACAGTGTTTCTTTCATGTAAGTGGAGGCCTTTTGTTTGGAGCTTTCAGCCGTGAGTTGGGCAGAAAATCCACTAAATCTCTCCAGGTCTCCGTCTCCTCATTTGCTGTTGTGTGTTTACCACTGCTGTAGGTGGTTCAGAGCATGAACTGGAGTTAGACTGCTGGGTTCACACCTGGAGTTTACCACTCTCTAGTTGTTTGTCTGCCGGAAAGCCCTCTTTCTCCTCCATGCCTCAGTTTCCCCATCTGCACAATGGGGACACTGATTGGTTGCCAGGGATGGATGTGTTCATTGATATAAAGCACTTAAGACACACAATAAATGCTCAAGAAGCTCCTGTGAAGTTCTGACCTTTAATAGTGCAAAAGGTTACTAAAGAAACTCAGCAGATGTGGTATGTGGATTAAAGTGTCTGCAGAAGGTTTCAAGTTCAGCAGATGAGATGAGAGACCTAGAGGTGGGTGGGCCCTAGTCTTTAAATATGTACATAATTTGTACAAATTGTGCCCATTTCTATTTATAAAGCATCATTATAATTTATCTCATGGGGGCCTCCCATCCCTCTGGTGTAGTTATTATTGCCCAAGGCTCAGCAAAATTCAAGTAACTTACTTGAAAGTCATGTACCTTTGGTTATTTATGTATTTCTTGAAAACCTACTGTGTGCTAGGCGCTGTGAGTAAAAATAGGAATAAAAACTACTCTGGAGCCTATAGTCTAGAGGGCTAGAGGCAGATATGAAAAGGGTATCACCCACATGAATATCCAGTACCCTGTAATAAGTACCGTGAAACTACAAGGCACTACGAGGGCCGATGCTGGGGGTTTGACCCACTCAGGGAGGCCAGAGAAGGTGGCAGAGGTGGTGGTCTGAAACTGGGATAGGAAGCCTTAGAGAGGGTGATTGCTTGGATAGAGAAGAGTGTTCTGTAAGGTGGGAACAGCCTGGGCAAAGACTCTGTGGCAGGAGGGACCAGGGCAAATGTAAGGTCTGAGCAAATGCCGGAGACTCTGGAAGTCGTAGGATGAGGATGAAGGCTGGCAGGTGTGAGATCATGCAGGGACTTGCAGGCTGTGTTGGGGAGCTGCATCATTATCTTAAGATCAGAGAGAAACCATCGAAGATTTCCAAACCAGTGGAGGTGGGTGGTGAGCATCTGACTTACCTTCTGGAAGCCTCCTCTGCCGACCACATGGAAGACTGACTAGAAGGGAGCAGGGTGGGTGCAGGAAGTTACAGCTGCTGAGTGGCATTCGTGGTTCAGAGGATCGGCCAGGAGGGCTGGTGCCCTAGTGGAGGCAGACGTGGCAGACATCAAATGCACATGGACTGTGCTGGGGACCAGTGTGGGCTGGGAAGAAACACCGAAAGCAGGTGTCTTAGTCCATACCAGCTACTGTAACAGATTGCCATGGACTGGGTGGCTTAAGCAGCAGACCTTCATTTTTGACAGTTCTGGAGGCTGGGAAGTCCAAGATCAAAGTGTCAGCAGATTCAGTTCCTGGAGGACCCTCTTCTTGACTTGCAGATGGCTCTCTTCTTGCTGTGTCCTCAAATGGGGAGGGAGAGCAAGAACCAGCTCTCTGATGTCATTTTATAAGGGCACTAATCTCATTCATGAGTGCTCCACCCTCATGACCTAATCACCTCCCAAAAGCTTCACCTCCTAATAGCGTCCAGCTGGGGGTTGGGAGTTTAACATATGTATTGGGGGGGCATACAGAACATAGCATCTCAGGGCAAAGGAGAGATTATTGGCCGCTATTTAGATCGGAAAGACCTCTTGAAGTGAGGGTGGCAGCCATGTGAATATCTAGGGGCTGCAAGAACAGTCAGGTGGAGGGCACAGCAAGTGCAAAGGCCCTGAGGTGGGAACAGACTCTGTCTTTGGAGAACAGCAGAGCGTCCAATGGACTAGTGAGAAGGGCTCAAGGTTGTGTTCAGAGAAGTTGCAGAGGCAGATCACAAGGGGTCTTGAAGGCCACGTTGAAAATTCAGATTTTATTCAGGAAGTGACAGGAGGCCACCAGAAGCTAGAGAGCTGAGAAATGATGTGGCAGAGGACTCCAATCTAGGTCTTTTTCCTTCTAATTCCAGGGTCCCAACCACATTCCCAAGTTCAGATGTCTCCCTGGTCTCATGAATATTAGCGTATTTTTGTGTCAGCAGCCATTATGGCAGAGCCCACCCTAGAACAGCACCTGAGACATAAAATCAGAGGCTTTACTTAAAAAAAATATTTCTGGTGACAAGTTATAAACTTGTTTATTGTCTTTCTCATTAGAATGTAGGCACCTTGACAGCAGCGACAGTGTTTTGCTCACTGCTGTATCTCTTGAGGCTTAAGTAGTGTTGCTGGAATTTGGCCTCTATCTGCCAGTGCCAAATTGAAATGCAGAGACAGTTTTAGGTAAAGGAGAAAAAAATAGCTTTATTGCTTTGCCAGGCAAAGGAGGGCCACAGCAGGCTAATGCCTTAAAGACTCTGCCCCCCACCCCCCAGAAAGAATTGCAAGGAGTTTCATAGTAAAAAGGAGAAAAATAAGTTTTCAGATGGGAAACAGGATTGGGGCAAACATGCATTCTTTCTTTTGGGAAATCTGGCTTCAGGAGATCTTGGCCTGATCCTGATGGTGGTCTTCTGGGTTATTGCCTAGAGCAACAGTACTTGTGAAAAGGGCATATTGATCAGAGATTAGAACAAACTAGGAAAGTTCCTGAAAAACATCATGTGCTTTAACCCACAGACAATTATGCTCAGGGTGCCTAATCTTTAGCTTACTGGTGATTGTGTTTAGAGTGTAACTAAGTCAGGGAGAAGGACAAGGAAGGACTGTAAGCTGTTCAGTTTCAAAGTATTCATTTCAGAAAGAAGCGTTAAGGAGTATCACTTTTCTCTCAGGGGTATGAGGCGCCCACATCAGTAGTATCTGAGATTGTAGATGTCAGTAACTGCTTGCTGAGTTAATAGATGATCACCCTGTCCTGAGGCTTCTAAAGTAATGTCTCTTGGCCCCAGAGCAGAGATTCAGCAAAGAAAGAGGAGGGGGGAGGCTAGAAAGAAGAGAAAGGTGGGAGAGGCTCCTTTGTCATTCATCAGTATAAAAGCACCCAAGAAAAAAGTCTTGTGCTTAAGACAGATTGCAAGTAGAAAGCATCCTTGACAAAACCTTTTCCTCTGCAAATGTCAGGTCCTCTATGGGACCTTTCCAGAACATGTGCATTTCCAGGTGCCCACTCAGCTCAATTCTCAAGGGCAGGAGAAAGTGCAGGTGTACCCTGTGGGTTTCACACCGCACTCCCCATGGCAGTGGAGGCCTGAGCATATGACTGGAGAGAGCAGTGGCCACACCTCTGTAGTGCCTCCCAAAGAGCAGCTTCTCCGTTGTAAAGATGCTGCTAATGCAGTCTTGTCACCGTCTGGGGCAGAGAAGAGGGAAGGAAACCCAGGATGTGTCTATTATATTTTCTGGCAGAACTGCCTCATAAAATGGTGAGTGACAAGAGAAATGCCATTGTACAACATTTAAAGGCAAAAAAAAAAAAAAAAAACCAAACCCAAAACAAAAAAAACAACAACACCAAAAACACCCAAGAACATGAAGATAACTTGGAAAGTCTCTGAAATGGTTTCTTCTTATCCATGGGCAGAGCGGCAGAGCACCCTGCCTGTTCTCCATTTCCACCACCAGCCTAAACTTGCAGGGCCCTGCATCCTCCATGGAATTTCTACTCTAACTGGCAGCATTATGCAAACAATGAAAAAAACATGGCACGAACAAGTCAGGGAACCTTTTAATCACAGACGAGGTGAGACATGTGCTTCATCCCCCAAATAAATGTTGGGGCATTAACTTTTAAGTGCTGCGTTGGGTTTTTCTATTTAATGTTTTATTCAGCATTTCTGTCCTCTTTTAAAAATGCTGTTTTTCATTTGAAACTACATGACCGCAGCCTTTGGGAAGATATGCGATTAGGCTGGGAAATAGACTGTTCTCTTTGGGCATACCCTTGTCTGATTTTACCACAGGTAGTGAAGCCTGTGTCCTAGATTCATGGCTTACCCAGGCTTTGGGGAGGAAGGATGCGGCTGGGACCCAAAGATCCCTTTGCATGTGTGGTCATGGGTGATTGAGGGACCAGTGAGGACTGTTTATCATCATCATTCCTTTCCTCTTCACCATATTACTTGATTAACATTAGCTGCCATGACAGATACTCTGCTAGCCCTGATTTCAGTGGCTTAACCACAGCCTGAGGGCCATGTCTGGCTGTCTGTTTTTATTTGTAAATAAAGTTTTATCAGAACACAGCTACACTCATTCATTCACTGAGAGCCTAAGGAAGCTTTCATGCTACAAGGGCAGAGTTGTTTTGTTGTGACAGAGACTGTATGAACTGTAAAGCTGCACATATTTGCCATCTAGCCCTTTATACAAAAAGTTTGCCGACCTCTGACTTAACAGAAAAGCTCATTTCTCACTCATTCAATGGTTCAGTGCAGGTCAACAAGCAGTTTTTTGTTGTAGAGCAGTGAAAGACCTAGTCCCTACCATTTGTGGCTCTGCCATCCTCAGAGGATCTATTGCCAGCCAGTGGAGGTGGTGGCTGGAAGGAGAGAAGACTTCTCATCTTTTAAAAACATCTGGCTCAGGAGTTCCCATCGTGGCTCAGTGGTTAACAAATCCGATTAGGAACCATGAGGTTGTGGTTTTGATCCTTGGCCTTGCTCAGTGGGTTGAGGGTACGGCGTTGCCGTGATCTGTGGTGTAGGTTGCAGATGTGGCTCGGATCCTGCGTGACTGTGGCTGTGGTGCAGGCCGACGGTCATAGCTCCGATTAGACCCCTAGCTTTGGGAACCTCCATATGCTGCGAGTGTGGCCCTAGAAAAGACAAAAAAAAAAAAAAGCAAAAAAAAAAATCTGGCTCAATCCTATTGGTTAGAACTAGTCACATGGCCACACCCAGCAAGGAATGCTGGGAAATGTAGTTCCCAGCTGGGCAGCTTCCCAGGGACAGCACTGCCCTATTTATGCAAAGGGGAAGCACATGTTTATTTTGAACAGGTAGCCATCATCTCTTTTCCCCCTATGTTGGTTTGCCCAGCTCTGAATCACTACTCTGCCACTTACTGACTGTGAAACTTTGGGGAATTTAATTAAACACCCTGCCTCAATTTTCTCACCACTGAAGTAGGCATCACAGTAGTGCCTGCCTCATAAAATGGTGAGGAGTGAGTGATATTAGATGCTGCAGTGCTTAGAAGAGGTGTGGCATGCAGCGTGCAGAGAACAAATGGCAGTCACCAATGATAGTGATGGCTTTCCAGCTACTCCACAGAAAATCAGCAACGTCCTCTAGTAATTAGTCCCCAAACACTTGTGCTTCTCTGGGGGGGAGCTGTGTGGGTGGAAAGGGGATGCTTCCTGGAGAGATTTGTCCAGGCCATGGCAGTGGGGACAGCCAGAGGTGGAAGGGGTCCTATATTCAAATACAGAATGCCTGGGGAGGAGGGAGGAGAAAGGAAGGACACACAAGCAGAGAGAGGGCTTGGTTCTTGGGTGCAGCAGCATCTCTGGTTCTGTCCTTTACTGAGACAGCATCCTTCACATGTGACACGTGGTGGGGAGCATCTGAATGAGAAGGCACTGGGCCAGCCCCCACTGGAACTTTAGAACTTCCAGTAACACACCTACCAGGGCCCTTCCTATCTCACCAGGCACCCCTCCCACCACAGAAGCCAAAATGTCCTACTGAAGCTCAAAGCAGCTCCAGTTGGTGGTGAGCGCAGGATTTATCATCCCATTTTGCAGACGGCAAAATGGAATCACTGAGAGACACACCAGACTCACACAGCTGGTCAAATGCTGCCCTGCACTTGTGATTATTTATGGCGATTGTTTCTGAGACAAGGCAAGATGGACATTCTTTGGAGAGGAAATTCATTATATTCTAACAGCTGAAGTGCTGAACTTTTCTGTGAGATCCTGGACAAGTCCCTTCTCTTGGATCTCAGTTTTCTCGTCTGTAATGTGGACAACTTCTTTTTAAGGTTCCATGTACCTTTATGCATGTGCCAGGGGCTGCGAGGATCTGTAAACAACTCATTCTTTCATGCAGCACATACTATTTTGAAAAACTTTTATAGGCTAGGAATGCTGTGGATACAGAAGTCAACAGAATAGGTAAAAACATTCCATTGTCTTTGTGGCCGCAATCAAGTGTGTGTGTGTGAAGGAGGGAAGCAAAGTATGTAATAATCAGTTGGTGATAAGTGCTAGGAAAAAAAAAATGAGAAGGGAAGGACCAAAGAAAGGGTGAGGGTGCAGTGGAGTTTCAGTTTTAAATAGAGCCATCAGAGGCTTCACTAAGATGGAGCCTTTTGAGAATAGGCAAGTCCCATAGGAGAGGGTGTGATCCCACCAGGAACTTGAGGAGGAGCATTGCAAGGGAACAGCATGTGCAAAGTTCTGGAGATTCTTTAGGCTGATGTGATTAATCTGAAAGGATCTGCTTTCAAAGTTCCCCGTTTTTTTTTGGTGGGGAGAAGGAAGAGGGAAAGAAGTAGATGTGGATGTGGTTCTTACTGAACATGTCTCTAATTGAGTGGAGTTGGTGATTTTGAGTTGAGTGGGACCATTGTTAAGGGCTGTTGTGCCCCCCACCCCCTGCCCCATCTGCTGGTGGTGCTCTGCTTCCTGTATTCTCTGTAGTCCCTTCTGGCTTGGCTGTACAGCTGAGTGGAGCATCTTCAGGTTCTCTGAAAGAAAAGAGAAGTCCGAATGTGGTCCTAAAGCTTTTCTTGGCTCAGGGTCAAAGTGATCTAAAGATTAAATTTAGGGTGTTCTTTTTTCTTCTTCTTTTTTTTAATGGCCTGGAAAAATCTTTCAATGTGTTGAGTACGTTGCATAGACCACATTCAAATGCAGAGAAAAATTGTAGAGAGGAAATCTACCCAAATAACAATAATACATCATAGCAATAGCTTCCTGTACATGCTGGACAGTGATTTTATTTTATTTTTTCACATTTTGTTGCTTCAGTCATGCCAGTGAGGTTCAGGAAGGTGAAGTGCCTTTCCCAGTCATTCATGTAGTGAGAACTGAAGTCTGGATTTGAACCCAGATCTCAATCACCAAGCAGTCCGATGTCTTAGGTGTTGCCACTGGGCAGAAGTCTTTGCATCCGTTTGCCTTAGTGTATTTCTATGGTGAGGGTACAGAGTTTCTAGAACCAGGAAGAATGTTGGACTGAGAACAGTGACGACGTGGAGCCAGACAGCTTTGTGCGAGTTGGAGAGGCTACCTTGGGGTTGACTCCAGGACTCTGGCTGCCAAGCTTGCTTTGCCTGGCTTGCTTACACCACTTGACTCACTTTTTCTTTTGGAGGAAACTTCCACTGCCCCGGATACATAACGTCATTGCAACTCTGTCCAAAGCCCTAGTCTGGAAGTCTCCAGGGTTTGCAGCAAGATTTCTCTGAAGCCAGGCTGCATCTCCACCTGTGAGCCTTTGCATCCCCTAGCCTTCCTCTCACTGCAGGTAACACACTGAGGGCATGACTCTTGTCAGTACCCTTGGGAAGACCCTGCGTCTTTATTTTCGCCCCTGGGGCAAATTGTTTTCTTGGAGTCAAATTGAAAGGCCTCCTTACTTTCACACATTCCAAGAGTCTTGCTGCTTCTCCAACCTGGCGAGTTTGCAGTGTAACACCTTTGTTAAACCCTGGGGCCATGAGTTTTCTGTAAACATGAAAGTTTTTTGATTCAGCTGCACCACCGCTAATAATTAGCCCCTCAGAATCTCTCTGCCAGTCTCGCAGTTCCCTCCTTAACGCCTCCCCTTCTCTCCCCCTTCTCCTCTCCATCCTCTTTTGTCTCTCTCTACTGGATCCTTCTTCTCTTCCTCAGGGATCCTCCCCCAGCCGTACCCCTTGGCCTCCCCAGCCCCTCTCCACTTCAGTTGTCACCTCCTTCTCATTCACTCTTTGGACTATTTCATGGGAGACTGTTTGAATTAAAAACTCACTTCATTTCCTCAAAAAATGAGCAACCAACCAACCAAATAGCTATTCTGTGTCTACAAGTGGTCTCTCATGCCACTCAATGACACTCACTTCACATAAAATTCATTGCTAAGCACGGGGAGAGCTGTTGTACCACCTTTCAGTGAGCGAGGAGCCGGGGTTTGCTCTTGAACGTGGGCCTTTCCACTGTTGTTTAGTGTTCATCTTGATAATTGCTCTAATTCTGTGCCCTGAATGGGATGCAAGATGAGAGACTGGAATCCAGGCCCACTGTGGTATTTCATGTGATTCCTGACAGGCAATAGGTGTTGGAGGCTAGTCAGTGAGGACATAAGCTATCTGAGTCTGAAACACATCTTTGCTTAGAACTGTGTATGGCATCAAAAAAGTTTTCATGAGAGTCTATAATGAGCCTCGAGTCCAAATGAATGGGCAGATATCTGGTGGGAGTCTCTTGGGCTTCATGTAAGCCCTTGTCTGTCCTGGGAAGAAGCTAGGTGCCATGGTAGTTGAGAGTGGACCTTTGGGTTCAAATTATGACTCCGATGACCCTGGGTGAGTCATTTAACCTCTCTGAGCCCCAGTCTACTCTTCTGAACAATGGGCACCATGACAGCCTCATAAGAGTGGATTAAATGATAGAATGTACAAAGTACCTGGCATAAGGGCCTTGTTTAATAAATACTTGTCATCACTGCTTTCATTGTTTTGGAATCTCATTTTCTTTTATGTAAAATAGTACCAGTGCCCACCTCGCTGGGCCGTTGGGGGGAATTACCTGAGATGTCAAATGTTGAAGACCTGTTTAGAAGGCCTACAGAAATGAGTAGATCTGTTACCACCCACGTCATTTCTGTCTGCAGGTTCAACTAGCCAGGCAAGAATAACCATTTATATCAACATACACTGAAAACTTTCATCTTACACAAGGTCATTGAACCAGGGCAAGAGGAAACACCCGAAGACTTTTTCTGGAGCTTTAATTCCACCTATTTCTTTCGTCAGTAGTTTTCGAGAACTTTTCAGTTCTTACTGTCTGTGGTAATAGTTCAAAATGGATTCATGTTGGTGTTCAGAGCCTAGTGTGCTCCCTTATTGATTTTAAGATTGATGCCAGATTACTAAGCAGATCTCAGCCTTAATTTCTCATCTGTAAAGTTGTAATCATAATACTGGCTTTGAAAAGTCATTATGAAAACCATACTTACATGCCTTCAGATTCACACAGACACAAGTACTATGGAAAATCACCAACAGACCACGTTATATCTGTCCAGTATATTCGACTTGGCTTCTGGTGGTGTTTATGGAGCCAGTGCCTTAGTTAGCTGAATTACTCCTGATTTGCCAGTACCTCATTCTCTAGCTTTGGGATGCAACTGGAATACCAGGAGCAGCTGGTGGCCGTCATTTTGTTTGCTTCTGACATGGTATAAGTGTAGTCTGGGCGAACTCAGTTGGCGTCTCCCATCTCACTGTTTAGAGGTTGTTCATTTTGTAGCAGGTTGCTAAGGTGAGAATCCTGGCCTCTCCTCTTACCAACTGCTGGGATATTGGGCCACCCTTTTGGACCTCATTCTCTTCTTTAAAATGGGGATAGTAATAGCTCTTATCTCACAGAGTTATCCAGAAGGGCTTCCAGGAGGGCAGAGCCTGACATACAATAGTTGTCCAGTAACTGTTGACCATTGTTTTAGTGAGTATGTTTACTTGCTTTTTGGTGTTCCTCCCCCTCAAGACTAAGCTCAATGAGGGCTGTCTCCAGCACCTAGGACAGTGCCCAAAATGTAGTAGGTGTTCAATAAATATGTGTTGAATGGATTCATGCTTGATCCAGTATTCAGTGCCTACATACCTTAGAGCTGGAAGGCACAGGTTTCCTGGAAGACCCAACTCTGGTGTCCCCTCTCCCACCCACTTAGTGGCTGGTCCCCAAAAGCCATGGGTATGCTTCTGTGGGGATTCTGACAGCCACCTGACCCCCAGAAGGACTTCTCCCAGAGCCCAGCCTGCTGAGTCATAGCCAATTAGAACTGGTTAGATGCTAATGAGCCTGGATCTGCTTGGTAAGCTGTTTAGCACATACTCAGAGGAAAGAAAGAAGAGCCCATGGGATATAGTGGCACAGGCTGCAGAAGTTCCAGGGGCCTGACTGAGAGTCGTGGCAGCTCAGTGATGTGTCTGGCTTCTGCAGCTGTGGTCCTCCATGCTAGAGCTGACACAGGTAGGCTCCCTGCTACACCTGTCAGGAGAGTAGCAAGGATAATAACAATGACAATTATGATAGGAAAATAACGCTATTTACTGAACACTTAACAGGGACCAAGCACTATGCGTGGTGCTTTATATGTTCTTAATTTTATTTCATCCTTTCAACATCATGGATTACACCGTTATTATTTTACCCTCATTTTGTGGCTGAGGGTTGGCACACTTAATTAACTGGTCTTATGTCAAATAGCTAGTTTGATTTCTTGGCACCAGAGTCCATGTCCTCCTTGGCTATTCAGAAACATACTATGAAAACTCTAATCTTACGTTACTTAGCACCTACTGTGTTCTATGTGCAACTCCTACCTTGTACTGAAATCATAATATATGGACCTTCAGTATTATATTTACTGATCACCTATACTGTGAAAGGCATTTTCTACATAATTTTCTGGACTTGTTGGAAAAGTGATGCAGGGAAGGTATGAGGATTTCCATTTTCTAGATAAGGAAATTGAGCCCCAGGAGCCTCAGTGAGTGTCAGAATGCATGTGGTGGACAAAGAACAGAGCCCAGCCCTGGTCACTGGACTTCAAGTCAGTCCCGCTTCTAAAACAATAGCAGTGGTGAGATCCACACTTTATTAATCCTTTATTGTTGGATATTTTTTATAAAATACAACAAAAATCATTAGAAAAAATGATCTTATATTTGGACATTGCAGCAGTGCTAGATTTCTATAAGTATGTCTAGACACGTAACCCTCAGTTTCTATTCTTCTCTTCATAACAAACAGGTGCCTGGACCACACTCTGAGTAGCTCACATTCCTTGAGATGCACACCCCACTTTCTCTTACCCTGTGGGTCTTTCCGCTACCTCCTCTTTCTTTTACCCTGTGGCTCCCACCCCAGCACACACATTGCACTCCCAGAAGGTTCTCTGAATTAATTGTTCTGGGGATGGGACGTGGGCATTTGATACTTTCAAAAGTACCTACATGGTACTGATGTGGAGCCAGGGTTGAGGTGGCCTTCGAGTGTCTATGTACATTATTTCATTTGAAATAGTCCTTTAAAGGAGGCTCCTGGGGATGACTCCTTAGTTTCTCCATTTCTTACTGACCAGAGAGTTGAAGGCCAAAGAGCTTGGGTTCATGATGGAGCCAGATCTAGTACTTATGTCTCAAGGACCAGCTTAGGGCTCTTTCTATTCTTCTGGTACCCCAGAGAAATCCCCCCTACCCCTTTCCTACAAGATCCTGGAAGCTGCTTTGCTTGGTTAAAGGCCTGATTCAGTGGGAGTCCTCACGCACTCCCAAGACTGCTCTGACTGTGGGAGAGGGAAAAGGGTGAGGATATCGGTACTGGGCGGGAAGGAAAGGTCTGAGCAGTCCCTGGAGGCCAGAGCTGCATCTGAAATTGTAAGAAAGTTTGTGTGCATCCCCAGTGACTGGCAGAAAAGCAGGGCCTGGACCAACCAGGCTGCTGAGACCCCTTCCGACTGCACAGTTTGTGATTCCAGCATCCTACAGCTTAGCTCATCCCAGAGTTCTGCAGTCTGGTTGGCAGGAGCTGCTTCTCTCTCCTTTCCTCTTTTCTTACAAACTATCTCAAACAGGTAGAAAAATGCAGAGAGCTGTTTTGCTACACTGATCAGCCTAGACTGAACATTTACCTGGGTTCCAGCCCAAAGCAGAGTCTGTTGAAAAGTTCCCTTCAAGTTTGGAGACTACGTGTTATGAACCAACCACCCCTGGGGAAAATGTACAATTTTGTGGTTTCGGATCATGAGCCCCCAGCTACAGAGGCTTTTCCTTCTGCAGGGTAGTTTCTAATTTGGCCTGGAAGTCGGTGTGAGATAAATCCAAGAGCCTCTACCCCTGATGTCTATAAGTTCTGAATCCTTGCTGACCTGGGCTGAAGCTGACCTGGCTGCAGTCTCAAAAGGAAATATTTGCCAAGAATTGGGGCATCGGGTGGGGGGTGGTTTAATCCACTTGAGAGCAAACTCTTTTCTCGCTTTGAGTAGATAAATTGTTTATATGCAAATAATGCTAATTAGAAATGCGTTTCATCTTTACATAAAATGTGCCCACAGATTTCTGCTTAGACGTACTATTTTAGCTTTCCTCTTTGAGATGCCTCTCAGATTTTACCGTTTCCTTTCTGCCACGACAATACCTACCATTTAGTATGTTCCTGCTGCGTACCAGACTGTGATGGATGCTTTACATGCATGGTCTAAGTCTAATCCTAGCAGCCTAATCCCAGTAATGGTAATAATAATAGCAATAACAGCAATGATTATAAAATGATAACAAACAGTAGCTCTCATATATGGAACACCTATCATATGACAGGCATTGTGCTGAACGATTTGCTTTACCTATGTGATCTCATTTTATTCTCATACCTGCCACACAGGAAAGAACAT
Organism: Catagonus wagneri; assembly: GCA_004024745.2. NCBI lineage: Eukaryota > Metazoa > Chordata > Mammalia > Artiodactyla > Tayassuidae > Catagonus > Catagonus wagneri. Next base: position 1,098,465 of record PVHT021183594.1, read on the forward strand.
CAATGTCCCCATTTTACCAGTAAGGTACCAGCATGGAGTGGTTCCCCTCTTTTAATTGTTGGGGCAACTGAGACCCAGATCTGACAATTTGTTCAGGATTAAAAGCATAAATCGGGATCCTGGGCTTTCTTAGAGATCCCTGCTTCCTTGGACTTATCGGAGAATGGATCATCCTCATCTCACTGATTCTTGTTAAAAACGTGTTTTCTAAAAACGGGAATTTTTTTTCCTTGGGGAATGGAGGGACTTTGGGAGAAAAACTGGGGTGTGAGCTGTGGGTGGTCACAATCACAGAACGCAGGCCACCGCCAGTGCCCAGACAGAGTGTTTGCAGCTGTAACTCTGGGTGTCAAAACTCCTTTTTGACAATCAGGGTTTCCAAAGCATCTGGGCTTCTGAGTCTGGGATCTGGTCAGTCAGAGCAGCCTAGAGATGACAGGCGAGTTTCTTTCTTGCCCATCTGCATGGTGCAGGGTGGAGCTGGGGACGCTGTGTGTCTGGGTGAATGCAATGATGGACAGGCCAAGCTCTGAGTGCCGAGGCAGCAGGACAGCCACCTTCCTGGCCGAGTTCCCCTCACACAGCCTCAGCAACAGCTGGACCGGAGGCTCCCTACTCCCTCCGTGAAAATGCCCCGAGGGGGGCAGCCTGAAATAGCCTCCAGGATCCTCTCACCTGTCTGCAAGCAGGTCTGGCTGCAGAGCAGAGCTCAGACCCAGGCCCCCAAAGTACACAAATGCTTGTGTCCCTTCCACACTTAGCTGTTCTCCAGGAGCTGCCAGGGACGTTGACGCACTGGAATTGCTGCCTCAGCCTGTGACTCTTGACTCTTTCTGGCAAACAGCAAACTCCCCTCCCCCCCACCCGCTGATCAGAATTCTTGTGTCTTTTTTTGGTCTTTCTAGGGCTACACCCACAGCATATGGAAGTTCCTGGGCTAGGCGTTGAATCAGAGTTGTAGCTGCTGGTCTATGCCACAACCACAGCAACGCCAGATCCGAGCCACATCTGTGACCTACTCCACAGCTTGTGGCAATGCTGGATCCTTAATCCACTAAGTGAGGTCAAGGATCGAGCCCACATCCTCATGGATACTAAGGGGGGGTTCTTAACCCCCTAAGCCACAATGGAAATTCCCAGAATTATAATAGTGTTTCACTTACCAAGTACTTTATCATGTGCCATTTCATGGGTTTGTATTTGAAATGACCCATGTGTTTTTGCTTTGCCTCCCAAGCTGGACGAAGTGCCTCCTGATCAAGCCTCCTTTTAACAATTCACCTCTTTAAAATTGTCATCTTATTATTATTATTTTTTTCCTAATTGTAAACGTGGCATATACTCATTGTAGAAAAATTTGAAAGAAATGCATCCAGGTCAGGATTAGGTGAGCTAGTGAGGGTACAGAATTCAAGGGGGTGCCAAAAAGTTGTTATCAAGATAAGTGCTAGTTCAAGGCAATACTTAAAAAGACTGAGGGAGTTCCTTTTGCGGCTCAGCAGGTTACAAACCCGACTAGTATCCATTAAGATGTGCGTTTGATCCCTGGCCCCACTCAGTGGGTTAAGGATCCCCAGTTGCCGTGAGCTGTGGCGTAGATTGCAGACACAGCTCAGATCCTGCATTGCTGTGGCTGTGGCATAGGCTGGCAGCTGCAGCTCCGATTCAACTCCTAGCCTGGGAACCTCCATATACTGCAGGTGTGGCCATAAAAAGCAAACCAAAAATAAAAATACAGAAATTAATGTAAAGGATTCCATGATAAACAAAATACTGAATTTTTAAATAAAAAGGGGATCCAGCAGGACCCGAAATCTGTGCCAACCTCGCAGATTAGGCAAGTGCAGGGCCAGATCCTATTTCTATTTAAAATTCTGATATTTCTTTTATTATGGATTTTCTTATATTTATTTTGATTTGTAAAAACATGGCATTAAATTCTTATCTTGATTGCTGAGTCTTTTGACACCTTCTTAAATTTTGCACCCAAAGCAAGCATCTCATTCACTTCGCCCTCCTCCAAGCCTTGATAATAATTAATGGCCAGTGTTTACTGAGCACTCACTGTGTCCCAGGCTTGTTCTCATGCCTTTTGTGTGTACAGTCCTCACGGCAAGCCCATGAACTGGGAGTTGCTACCGCTCGCATTTCTTAGCATCATTGTACGCAGCTTGAAAGAGACAGAACCAAGATGCTGACCTAGGCTGATTGTTGGCTCTAGATTGTCCATTCGGGTGACCATACCCTGTGCGAAAGTAATTTCCAGTCCTGCCTTTAGTCCTCATCTCCCCCACTTAGCCTTTTCTGACCCCCAGACTCATCAGGGGCCCTGTGATGGTGCCATCCCGGCATTTCCAAGAGCATATAATGATTATTTATTTACTTGTCTGTCTTCCTCGTGGGGCCTCTTAAAGATGGCCATTTCTTCATCTTCCCATGGTTGTCTTCTGGCCAACAGATGAGAGGATCCCGAGCAGCTTTGGGCTTGCTCATGCACTCATGATGGGGTCTGGACTCATCCTCATTTGCTCCACATAGAAGCACCTCTGCTAGGACAGAAAGAGGCCTCTTATCTCTTCCTTGGTAAACACAGCCTTTCCCTGCATTTGTATTCATCCATCATGGCCCATTAAGCAGCAGTGGCCTGGGGCCATTTTCCAGCATGACTGATGATATTTGGAGACTCAGCAGAGGAGGTGTAGGAGAGGAGGTGTAGGAGGCTCGTCTTGCCTGCCAGCTCTGCCCTGCTGCCCGAGTGAGGAACTGCGGTGGTGGGGTCGGGGCGGTTCTACTCATGTCAGACACGCATAAGCCCACGTTGCCCTCATGTGGGGGAGCAACATAATCACTCAGGCAGAGAGAAAGTATTGCAAAACTGCAACTCGGCTAAACTCCCAGCCTCCCCATTATCCATTCATCTCACAGTCACTATGCCAGACACTCTGGGTTCAACAGTGATCAAGGAGAACAGGGCTGCCTGCCCTCCTCGGGTGCGTGATTTGGTGAGTTCCATCTGCTTTGTGCACTGACCCGGATTGGTGATTGGTGAACAACTGCAGCGCCTTGGAAATCCTAGATGCAGCACGTCCATGGAGCAAGAGTCCTTTGCTTCCCCATGTGTGTGGGCACATCAGGTGTGCGTGCAGAGAAGGTCTGAACCTGTTGGGTGTGAACCGGGTGCTGAGCATTTCGTGGCGTGATGGAGGGAACACTCGCCCTGAGAAGCTGTTGGGCAGCACCCTGCAGGCCTACAAGGCCCTGTGCTTGCCCAGCTTCAAGTCCAAAGAAAGAGCCTGGAGTCAGCAACGGAGATTTGAATGGTTTAATGATTGGGAGAGCTTACATGTCCGAAACAAGGTCCTGGAGTGACACCCCAGTGCATGACAGTGGGCAGGACATGGTGGCTGTCAGTCTTTGCTCCTGGGAAAGGGGGATTGATAGTTACAGGGGGAGTTACCTCAGTTTAGCTCATTAGTTACCAGGGAAACCAGCAGAGCGGCATGCCCCTCATTGCCCCTTTGATAAACTGTCACTAGTTGGGGCCTGGAGCAGGTGCATAGGAAGGTCAGCCATGTGCTTAGGGTGTAAGTGAAACAGACTCTGATCAAGCAGGGAATGTACAGAGGACAAGAGAAGAGCCATCTTACGTGGCCTGACCATTTAGAAGAAGCCCACAGTCCAGCTGGGAAAATGAGCAACTCAAATATCCCAGATGTCTTTCCTGACTGTCCCCCAACCCATCACAGACTGAGGCAGGTACCCCAATGGCTTTCTCAGGTTTCTTTGCCTAGAGCATGCCCACTGTGTTGTTGAGTGAGGGTCTGCATGGGTGCCCATTTCCCATCCTGACCATGAACTTCCTCAGAGCAGGACTGAATTGTCTCACCTCCCCGTCCCTTGCAATTGCTGGGGCCTGGTAAATAGTACATGCTCAGTAAATGTTTGTTGAAGGAATGCAGTGAATTGATGATTGAGCAGGTGAAAAACACTTAGGAGCAAGCCTATGCTGCAAGTTAAATGTATGCAAATTAATCTCGTGCAAACTGCGTATGTAAGGACAAAATGACTTTCCAAATGTGAGTATACTCCAAATTTGAAGTGCTTTCAGAATCAGCAGGAAATCTTTTTTTTTTTTTGCCTAAGTAAGCTAGTCATTTAGTCACTACTGCATTGAAATAAGTCACCTGGAAGCAGGTCTCTGGTGGTATGCCACAGGTCTGTACTTGGGTCTGTTTTATAAACATTATACATCATTCAAGTCTGCCACTTCCTCTCCATTTTTCCTCCTACCCTTTATAAGACCCCAGTTATTTCTGATTTAGACCGTTGTAACAGCCTTTTAATGCCCTCTTACCTTTCTGTCCTGCGATAGACAAGAGAACTTTTTTTTCTGAAGTGCAAATGTCATGCTCCTATTAATAATTCAGTATTTGTGGATAAAATCCATGTCACTAAGTCCCTCCGTTCATAGCCTTCCAGCCTTGTCTTTCTTCACTTTCACCTATGTTTCAACCCCTTGAAATACTTGTTACTTCTTGAGACACCTCCATGACTTGGTAGTGCTTTTCTATTTGTCTAGAACTCCCGTCCCATCCTCACCTGTTGACCCCAGCTATTCTCATAGAGACCAGCTTTCTTTAATACTAGCACTTAACACTTGGTTACACAGTTGTCTGTGTCTCTGCTCTCCTACAAGTCTGTCAGTGTTTTAAGCGCAAGGGTCATGCTTTATTCATCTGTTTTTCTTCAGCCACCCTTTGGACTTGGCTCACGTAGTTGCCACTCAGTGCGTGTTGGTTGACTGAATGGAGACTCAAAGTTTTCTTAACAAATTATTTAGTAAATGGCAAAACCAGAAGGAAAGAACATATAAAGGCCAATGAAATCAAGCTTCGAATATGGGTCACTGAACTAGAATGTGGAATAAAGTTGTCATTCGAGAGACATGAGTATTCTTGAATTTCATTTACACAATTTATTCTGCAAGTGCCAGGTTGAAAAGGTGGTGGTGTTCAGCTGTGAAAAAATGACCAAAGGATGTTAGCAGGCTTAATTTTCCATTTGTGCTTAATAAGAAGGAAGAATATTGATAAGTTAAATTCTCCTACACCTTCATCCACCCACCCATTTTATTAGCTGGACTGGGTGCCAGGCAGGATGGTTAGTAAACATAGATTTGGGCCCTACACCCATAGAGTTTGTAATCTAATGGGGGGGGGGGTGGTCACAGGCGTTAAACAACTGGCTGTAGTAACTGTGCCTACTTATGGACAGAGATTAGTTCTAAAGGGAACGCTTATCTTGGAACCTGTGAATATGTTAGTAGTTTGGTCTGGAGTTATAACTAGTCAGAGAGGGCTTCTTTGAGGAAGCAGTGCTTGAGTGAGGGGATGAATAGTTGATCAAGAATTTGACCATTTCCAGGAATAAAACAGAGCTGGAGGGAGCAGTCTGTCAAACTACACAAGTATCATTTTAAGTGATTTTTCTCTTTGCTAGAGAAAATGTCTTTACCTGAGAAAAGGTTGACCAATTTTAAGTGTAGTTTGTACAGTCGGCATTTGAGAAGATACAGCACAGAGGCTGCCATTGTTTTGCTGTCCTTGGTCCTGACCCAGGCGGATGCTGGTTTGGTATCAGCTACTAAATTTTAGAAGGGCATGGGAAAACTCAGAAGGTAAGCAAAGAGGACTGTGATTACAGGAAGGGTCTCAAGAAGATGGCAGAGTCCACAGGAAAGCAGTGTTCAAACATCTGGAGGACTATTCTGTCTAAGAGAGACAGCAGACACTTTGAAAGATCAAAGATCTTGGGCACTGAGGTAATGCTTACGAAAGCAGCCAGCTCCCATTATGTGACATGTTTAGGCAGAAGCTATGTGGCCATTATCTGTGATAAAGCAAGGAAAATGCTTTCATGGGAGGTAGAGAAGAGGTTAAGAGGCAACCCACAGGTAAGCTCTGGGCCTCAGAGTGTTATAAAATCAAATTGGTTTTCTCTCTCCAGATTTGGGTTCCTTTTTTTTTCTTTTTTTCTTTTTAGGGCCTCACCTGCAGCATATGAAGGTTCCCAGGCTAGGGGTCTAATAGGAGCTATAGCTGCCGGCCTACACTACAGTCACAGCAGCGCCAGGGCCGAGCCATGTCTGAGACCTACACCACAACACTGGATCCTTAACTCACTGAGCAAGCACAGTTAGTCGGATTCGTTTCCGCTGCACCACAATGGGCAAGGGGTCATCAGGGCTGTGATCCTTTTGGAGGCTCTAGAGGAGAATCTGTTCTCTTGCTTATCCCAGCTTCTCCAGGCTGCCTGCATCCCATGGCTTGTGACCTCTGTCACCATATTCAAAGCCAATAGGATAGCATCTTCACATCGCTTTCTCTAACTCTACTTCATTCTGTCTCCTTTCTGACTCTTAAGGACCCTTGTGATTACATTGGATCCACCCAGGAAATCCAAGATAGTCTTCCCATATCAAGATCCTTACCTTAAGCACCTCTGCAAAGTTCCCTTTTGCATGTAAGGTAACATATTCACAGGTTCCAAGGATTATGATGTAGACATCTTTGGGGACCATTATTCTGCCTACCCACGTGGCCACTGCTGGATGGGCTTTGTGTAGTTTCTTTAGATGTCTTTCCACTGTAGACATTTGCATTTATGATCCCGAGTTCAAAGGCTTGGATGGATGACTAGTCTTCCTACAATTACTATGTAACTAGAATAATTGAGATTTAGCATATGAAGGAGGGTTAGCTGTATTAATAAAAGCTTTCTTTATTATGGGACTGGAACCAGGAGAAAAGGAGATGAGGGAGAATTTTTAAAGTTTTTTTTTTTTAGAAGTATTGATTTGTATTGCTTGGGAGATGTCCCATAATCAGTTCAGTTCAACATATTATTGAGCATGTGTTCTCTTCTTTGCAGAACTAGAAAATATGGAAGACAGAGGGTAAAACAGTAGAAGTCTTTTTCATTTCTTTCCCACTCAAAGCATTTCAGAACACAGGTACACAAGAATGATGCAATTATAGAAATGACTTTGAATAAGTTATAATTTACCCTGAAAAGCTGAAATCACTGACAAGTGCCATTGTTTGAAATGCGGTTCCAACAAATTAGTTGTGTCACATCTTGTAGCTGACCACTATCCATTGGAAGTAAGGATCTCATCTGTGGTATGATCTCTGGCCTTCAGGAAGATTTTTGGCTGCAGAGGTGAGTGTCACAGGTGAAACTCAGAGCAATATATCATTGTGTGCAAGTAAGTACTTACATGAGTGGTCCAGACAATAGGTGCTAAGTGGCTTTGAAGGGCATCATGGTGAACCAGTCCTGAAGGATGCCTGGTGAATATCACCACGCTACAAAACAGATACCTGCTTTCTGGTTCTGTAATAGTAGAGCAGGGAGAAGAAAGCAACTCTGGGGAACTTGGGTTGGAAAATAATTCATTGCAGGTTTCAGGGATGCTCTGGAAAAACAAGAAGAGGAAAGAGGGTCTCTCAGGGGGACTTAGGAAGCAGGATCTGATGGGCAGTTACTTCAGTACACAGCACCCAGAGCGAATCAGCTCTGACTGTGTGTCTTTCCCTATGAGATTGGAATTATTGGAGGGAATGAGTCTGATTGGTTGATCTGGTCCCACCTTGACCTGGGGAGGGCTTTTTCTTGCATAAGCATACAGGTTAATAATAAAAAAAAAACTAGACATACATGCTGAAGTGAACAGCTAGATGATTAGTAATAAAATAAGGACACTGAGCAAGTAGGCCTTGTTTTTGTCTACCTGGAGGATAGAAGCTGAGAGACTTTCATCCATATGCCCCAGGGCACAAAGCTAGGAGGTAGAAAGCAGGAATTCTGTCGGAGTTCACAGTTATATGCGTGTCTGCTCAGAGAGGACACTCAGAGAGCAGAGGGGACTAAGCCTGGGTCTGGCCCAAGGTAAGTGGCCACTCCATGCCAGGTCAGTGTCTTTAGAAAACTCAGGTCCAAGCTCCATGAGTTTGGCTGTCATCCAATCTGTTCCTGCCTCTTGCTCATCTCTGTCTCATAAGACCTCTCCCTGCTGGGTTTGCCTCTGGCTGTGAGACCTAGCTCCCTGGACGCTTCTCCATTCTGTGTTGGAATGACACATAGGTGCTCATTTTCTGCAGGAAAGATCAGGTTAGCAGCTTTTGCTCATTTGGGGTGGGGGCACTGAGAATGTGGAGGGTGGCAATGGGAAGTGGCCTTTTGCAGTCTGTGCTTGTATCAGACTTGAGTGCAGGTAAGAAAGACCGACAGGGGTCACCTGGGGCAGGTGTGCTGGTGAGTCGAGGCACGGATTCCGTCGCACCTCGTCCTATCCAGGTCTCTCCCTGGTTACCAGTAGCCTTTCCTGATCTGTATCTAGGAATTGAGTTTTCCTTGGTGATTGAGTTAAATCAAAATAAAAGGCCACTTATGGCTTTGAGCTGAGCACGCCCTTCTCTGGTATGTCACTGTTACATGCATACATTTGCATTAAAAAAAAATCTGCCTCCTCTTAGCTCTTAATCCTCACTCCATCCTTATCTTTCTCTGCCTCTGTCTGTGTGCCAACTCTGTTATGCTTCTGTGGTTATATATTTTAAAATATTTATCTGTTTTGAATAAGCAGTACATGCATGTAATTAAAAAAAAAAAAAATCAGCCCACCATGGATAGAGCCAGCATTTCCCCGCCTTAGTCTCTCTTTGTGGAGGAACCACTGTCTGTTTCTTTTACATCATTTTGTCTGTGTATGTATTAGGTTAGGCCTTAGGAAATTACTCTGTTTAGAGGTCAAAGTGGTCACATATTGGCATTTTCACATGGTTTAGCCAAACTCATGCGTTAAGAGGGGACCTGTATCTTTTTTTTTTTTTTGTCTTTTTTTGCCTTTATCTAGAGCTGCACCTGCGGCATAGGGAGGTTCCCAGGCTAGGGGTCTAACAGGAGCTGTAGCTGCCGGCTTTCGCCACAGCCACAGCAATACGGGATCCGAGCCGCCTCTGTGACCTACACCACAGCTCATGGCAACGCCAGATCCTTAACCCACTGAGCAAGGCCAGGGATCGAACCCACAACCTCATGGTTCTTAGTCGGATTCGTTAACCACTGAGCCACGAAGGGAACTCCTTGTACCTTATCACCAACTAGTGATATGAAAGTATAGCCTATTTTCACATGTATTGGCTGTGTCTCTCCATTCCATTGTTTTGTTCACTGCTTTGCTGTGGCTGTGGTGTAGGTTGGCAGCTGCAGCTCTGATTCAGCCCCTAGCCTGGGAACCTCCATATACCACAAGTGTGGCCCTAAAAAGCAAAAACAAAACAAACAAACAAACAAACCTTCCAGGCTTATTCCTACCCCTGGGCTTTTGCACTTCTACTTCCCTCTGCCAAGAACATTTAGCCCCACGTTCTACACCCTTGGCCTCTTCTGACCGCAGTGCAAATGTCACCTTCTCAGGGGTGACACATCTTTCTTGCCTCTCCCATTCATCACACTCCCTCTCATTGCTCTGTTTTTATTGCGTACAAGTCCTTCCATGATCCGAAAACACTGTTGTTTGTTCGCATATTTTATTTGTTGCTATGGTCTCTGAGGTCTCTTTTTAAAAAGCTGTGTCTTAAAATCTGAGTCAAGGCTTATATATGATTCCATTCGTGTGTTGACTTTAGTCTGGTGGGATGTGGCCCAGTGACCTGTCTGGCTGCAGTTGAGATGGTATCCCAGGTTCCTGGAACCATTTTGCTTAAATTGACCACTGAGGCTGGTTACACTGCCTGGGGTGGGGGAGGCTTGTCTTCTCTCACATGAAGGAGGTAATTGCAACGTCCTGCAACCCTACGTAAATCTTCACTGAAGGGAAGACAGTTATTGGTCAGTGCTGGCCAAAGCTGTACAATGAAGTTAAAAGCTATCCTTTGAGAAATAACAGTTTCATCTACGGCCATACCACCCTGAACGCGCCCGATCTTGTCTGATCTTGGAAGCTAAGCAGGGTCTGGCCTGGTTAGTACTTGGATGGGAGAAATAACAGTTTCCAAAATAATTCACTCACAATCATAGGTTTGTATCGTTGTGTGTATGTATGTGTATATATGCAAAATATACAAATTCAATGCAGATATGACCATATCATGCCACTGGGTGAAACCTTCCCCTTTTTGCCCTCAGGTTGGAAAGTCAAAAGTACTTAACGGAATTTATAATGGAGTTTTGCAAGGTGTCAAGTCATAGGTTGCTTGAACTTTATTTGGGCTGCATGGTGTGTTGAATTCATATCCAGCATTTTAAAATCTGGAAATGTTCCATGAAATTCTAGGTGTTTGACTTCTCTTGAAAGTTTAAAAGCTCTGGTGATGCTACCTTTTGAAGCAGCAATAATGAGACATAGGAGTAGTGGTTTCCTTCTCTAGGAAGGGGCTGTACCCTCCAGGTTTCCACTTTTCTCATCTAGACCACTTTAGTCACTTGTGTTTCATCCTTGGCCCCTATAGCATTTGGTTTTGTGACCCTCCTTCTGAAATTTATCATCCATTTCCCTTTAAAATGGGAAATAGCAGGTAATGTGAGTAATAAAAAATGATATATTCGTGTTTGTTAATTAGTGTAATTGCCTTAGTTTATGGATGCAGATAGCAGGTGTGTGGGGGGAGGAAGGGAGAGAGGGAGAGAGAGAGAGAAAGAGAGAGAGAGAGGGAGAGAGAAAGGGGGAGAGGGAGGGAGAGAGAGAGAGTAGGTGAAGAATCAAAACTTAAGATTACATTGACTCGCAGTATAAATACCTTTTGATATCTAAATCTTCCCTGCTAATTTATGCATCAATATTTATTTAAAATAAGTACTGGCAAAGAAGTAATTACTTGAAATGATCACTGTAAGTGATGCATGTTGCCAGTTGTGATTTTTTTCAAATGATTATTTTAATTGGTTAATGCCTGTAACCTACATATTGGCCAATGCCCCTTGTGGTCCAGTCTCAGAACTGCCTCACATTCAGAGAAACACAGTTGCCAGTTATTTAAAAGAAATTCTAATCTTATTTGTATCTTTTCAACAACATTAATGAGGGTCTAATTTATAATGCACTTTACATAACAATTCTTAAACTTGCTTTTCCTCTCCACTTCTGCTCTCTTTTGCTCCATATAGTAGACTGGAAAATAACCCCCTAAGATGTCCATGTCATAATCTCTGGACTCTGTGAATATGTTACTTAATATGGCAAAAGGAATATTTCAGATTAACTAAATTCAGTTTTTTTTAATTGAAAGATTATCTTGGATTATTCAGATGGGCCCAATGATATAATCACAGATATTCTTTTGGGGAAGGCAGAGGGAGAGTCTACTACAGGAAAAGTTGAAGGCATTGATGGTTGAAGAAAAATGCTATGCTTCTTGCTTTGAAGATGGAGGAAGAGGCCATGAGCCAAGAAATGCAGGGACTGAGACTCTGGGAGGGAATGGATTTCCACTCCCCGCCCCCACCCTGCCAGCCTCCGGAGAGATTATGCCCTCCTGATACCTTGATTTCAGCCCAGTGCAACTAATTTAGGGCTTCTGATGTCCAAAGCTATAAGGGAATACATATGTGTTGTTTTAAGCCATCAAGTTTATGGTAGTTTGTTACGGCAGCCAGAAGAAACTAATACATCGCTGAACTGGCCTCTTCCTTTGAGTATTTGCAAGCCTCTCCGTGAATCTTTTCCAACTTGCCTTTGATTTCCTTTTAAGGGCCACAGTGAGGCAGCCCACACAGGCAGCTCGGAGAGGAAACCAGCTTCATTCCCCATTCCATGATTTCTGCCCAGGAGGGACACGGACAAATGGGTCAGATAAGGCAGTGGAGGATGTGACCACATGATTGATCTGTTATCCATAATGACTTGACCCAAATCAATGGGAGAACCAACAAGTCAGTAGAACTCAGTCTTTCTCCAGCATTTATCCCTTTAATTAATAACTCACATTCTTAATTCTTGACTCAGCTTCTTTGCTTTAATGACCTCATTCTTTGCTGCGCAAGCCCACCTAGTCCCTAGACTTACCTCTGACATGGCCTTATCTAGACTCTAATTGCTGTGTGCTTCCTTTGTGTGGGGTTTTACTCATTCTTCTGTCATTAGTGTAAAGTAGGAGTCTCATTGCCAAGGCAACCAGAAGTGGGAGCATGTAAAATTTCTGCCTTGTCTAAGATCTCAGATCTGCTTGATAATACTCCCACTGTCTCCTGGGCTCTCCTGTCTTCCACACCCCAGAGGAATGCAAACCATTCCACGGCCATTCCAGTTCATTTTTCCTCTTTTTGTGAATAGTTTAACAAGTCTATCCAGTCTTTCCTGAGTTTGTGAACTTAGTTCTTTAATTTCTCCTACTTCATCTTGACTTCTTTTCCTTTTTTTGTGTAATAGATTTGCTACCTGAAATCCCTCGATGATAATTATTAGGGTCTATACCGTCCACCTGGGCTTTCCTCTTTCTTCCACTCTGCTCCTGATCACTCCATGCCTCTACTCTTGGGATTAGAAGCCAGGGTTTCTGTTTCTGCCCTGCATCTTGGTGGGACCATTCAAAAGTGATGGAAGATCAGTGACTCCATACTCCCCATACAGAGAGACAGATGGGGGCCTCCAGGGAATGTGGTCCTGACTTTACACTGATGGCTTTTTATTTTCTTTCCCTTTAAACATGCACCAAGAGCTCTTTTAGGTCCTAAAGACCATAATTGTTAGTCACTGCAGCTATACACTCACTCAATGACAGCATGCCAGGTATTTTTAGTAGTTAATGCTTAAAAGTTTATTACATTTTATAAAATGTTGATGAATTCTGAGATGAATAAAAGGCCTCGCAGTGTTCTATAGGGACATTGCCTTTCTCAGGGGCCCATTGGGGGATTCTTGTTCACAAATGGATTCTTTGACCTACCCCAGATCTTAAATGTGAGTGAGTTTCCAACTTTTAAAATAGGAATACTTCACACAAAACCCTGATCTCTGGATTATCTTGAAATACGGAAAGATCTAGCAACATTAAGGTTGTTTCCTTGTTTCTTAATTAACGTTAAGGCTGTGTCTCCTGCAGACAGCTGGGGTTGAGTAGTCACTGCCCCTGGGGATGTGGTGGCAATCTCTGGTCGGGTTTTTCAAAGAACAATGCTTTGCTTAATTTTGTAGCCTGCCTGATTTCAGTGGACATCTGAGTTTATAGCTTCTCTCATAGCATTCCAGGCTCACAGGAAGAAGGCACAGTATGGATGGCTGCACTGATACCTCCCTCATGTAGCTGATCTGTGAATGTCTTTTTCTATGTCTTGATACTGATCATTTGATCTCCAGAGAAGAAGTGTGCATTGTATTCCCAAAAGCTACTCCATCTGTAATCATCTCTTCCTGGGAGGAAGTTCTTCCACAGATTGAAGTAATTCTTTCATCTCTTAGGTCCTCCCATACGATGTGGGGCATCTGTCTGGACAATTCTACCCCTCCCAGATTTGACTTCCACTGCATTCCCCAGGGCTCAGACCCATTAAGGGCTCTCAGTTCTACATTTGTAGTGCTCAAGCACCAGGGACCTTGATGCTACCTCATCCTGTAACATCCTTTATCTGGTTATTTTATTCCATTTGAAAGCTTATCTGTTGTGTGAGGGCATCTGAGAGGCTCACTTGGATAGACTCAAAGGAAGGTAGATTAATTTTACAGTGATGATGATGTGGATAACAATGATGATATTAATAGCTACCTTTTATTTGAAAACTTCTACCAGGGTAAACCATATTCCAGGATAAATGATTCATACGCATCATGGTATCTAACCCTAATTCAAGGCAGGTGTTATTCTAATTTACAGATGAGTAAACTGAGGCTCAGAGAAGTTAAAGGTATTCTCAGAGGTCACTGTGATGGACAGCATTTGCCTGTTGTGTTTGCCACCTCCGAATTCATTCCTCTATCTTTTGATAATTGCCATAATTTTCCTTTGGATATTCACCCCTGCCCAGTGCAGTTCAAGTCCTTTGGGGAAGGCAGACCATGTGCCTCAGGCTTACACGAGTCAGTATTATTCCCATTCACTGGCCATAATGACTGGGTCATTGATTAGTCTGGTTCCTAGTCGGATTCGTTAACCACTGTGCCACGATGGGAACTCCCTTGTTGATTAGTCTGGATCACAGTTAAGAACAATGAGATTGAAGATTTGGTGGGGAAGCAGTTTCTGAGAGCCTTCTAAGAGATTCTGTTCTTATTACCCAGGACACAGAAGAGCATGCATGTGGCTCCTGGAATGGTCGACATGTTCCTATCTTATTTTCATAGGGTGGTTTTAACATAAAGAATGCAGAATAGTGTTCAGAAGAACATTCTAGCATCATTGGCCAACAACTCAAAGTAATCCTGAAACTGTCTTTGTCACTGGTCATTCCAGTCACTTGAGCTAATAACTGTCTTCTCTGTTGTTTGAATGGTTTGAAGATGGTTTGAATTTTCTGTCAGTTGCAACCAGTTGAATCCTAACTAATGGATACATTTTGTCTACTAAGTAATGAGGCCATGATTCAAACCCAAGACTGTCTGGTTCCAAAGTTGCCGTTTCTGCTCTTCTACACCTGGTTTGAATAGACTTTCTTATGATAGAATCATAGAATCTCAAGGCTGGAAGAGACCCCTGAGACTGTAATGCTCAGCCTCTGATGTTACAAACAAGGAAACTGAGGCCCAGAAGGAAAAGTAACTTGTCAATGTAAATTGGGGTTCCAGGCTAAAGTGGGCTGACCTCAGTGCACTGACCTCAGTGCATTCCTCTTCATATCACAGCAATTTTTCTGTTAAATGGATTTTTCTCAGGTATTTAGAGCCCTTGCCTGCAGATCATGGATACAGGGGGTGATGGGGCAAACTTCCTGGGGACTGCGCAGGAGTCTGGAAGTCACTTGGGAAGTTCTGCCTTTTGTGTTGCAACTAAGACCAGGATCAAAACAGTGGGGGGTGAAAAGGCCAAGATACCCAGGATTGCATGTGTTTCTAGAGTAAGAGAGAGAAGTGAATGAGTGAGGACAGGAGGGAAGGAAAGGAGTAGAAAAAGGAGAGAGAAAGAGGAAAAAGGTGCTCACAAGATGGTGTTCAAAATGAAAGAAGCATGAAGGATAAAGGAAAATAATCTTTGTCTTTCTCCTCAACACCGTGAAATCTGTGTAGGTCAGACTAGCCAGCGTTACCTAGAATGCTGCTTCTCTCTCCCCTGTTTCCTTCGCTATTCCATGCCAAAGGGCCTTCAAGAACCGCGAGGCACTTAATAGTGCTTTAAAACATAACTCAGTGCTTAATACTTCGAACAAGTGGCCTGTTGGTGAGAAAGAAAAGAGATGTTCTATCAAGTGATTTTAGAGGAATTTTAAGAAAAGGATATTGGATTTTTTTTAAACCTTTTCTCTTGGCTGAGCCACAAATGCTTCTCATTTTTGTTTCAAGAAGACAAAAAATTTTCCTTTTCCCTACTAGCAGCTATAGCAAAGAAGCAGCAGCAGCTAAACCCTGAGTCTCACCGCATGTGGTCATGGTCGTGTCTGTGGCCGGCAGCATAATGACTCCCCAAAGATGTCCTAATCATCATGTTTTATCACACATGGCAAAAGGGGGCTTGGAGGATGTGATTCAATTAAGGATCATGAGATGAAGAGCTTATCCTGGATTTTCTTAGGAGGCTCAGTGTCATCACTAGGGTCCTCATAAGTGGAAGAAGGAGGTAGCAGGGTCAGAGGCAGAGTAGGAGACCCATGACATAGCAGAAGGAGCGGAAGTTGGAGTAATGAGATTGTTGGGAAGGGGACAGGACCCACAGAATGTGGTAAATCTTAGAGGCTGGAAAAAAATCAAGGTAATGAATTCTTCCCTAGAGCATCCAGAGAACCATCCCTGTGGACACTTTGATTTTAGCCTGCTGAAGCTCATTTAGAACCCATGACCTCCAGATTTGTAGCATAGTGAATGTGCACTGATACAGGCCACTGGGCTCATGGTAATTTGTTACAGCAGCAAATGGAAAGTAATACACCTTGTGGCAGGTCCGAAGCGCATTTGGCATACATTCTTGCTTGATTTTGATCAATGATCAATCCTTCATTATAAAGATGACAAAATATTGCTCAAAGAGGTAAGTTAATGCACATAAATTCATATCATTAAGTTAAGTGGTTGAGTCAGGATTTGAACCCAAGGGATCTGATGCCAGAACCTGGGTCCTTAATCACTTCTCTCTACTACCTCCCTCCTCTGGCTGGAAAGCTGTAGACATCAAAACATCCTTCCTGGTCCAGAAGGTGCCTGGGAAGAGGCCCTGAATGTGAAGCTCTATCCTGTTCTGAGGGAAGCCCTCCACGTGTATAGAGTGGGGTTATGGTACAGTGAGGTTGTGGGGTCTCTAACTTAACTTTGGTTGTTCTGTGGGTTCAGTGCTTCCACTGGCTCTGACCTGACTGCAGGGGTAAAGACGCCATGCATTCCTACGCTCCAGCCACCCCAGCATGTTTATGCCCCTTGGGTAGCCCCCCAGGAAGTCAACCATGAGCGGCAGAAAGGGGAAAGCCATGAATGTCGCTGGAACTGATAGAGCACCTGAATTTGGGGAGGGGGGCATTGGGGGAGCATTTGTGACTATTGTCAGAACCATTAATGGAGTTGGAGAATGTCAAAAGGGGTCCCCCACAATCCTGAAAAGGAAATAGAACATTAGAGGGCAGGGAGGGAGCAAGGGAGAGGAGAGAGAAAAAGAGAGGATGGCAGAGAAGGAAAGGGCTGGGAGATGGAGGGAGAGGGAGGGACAGATAGTGAAATTAATTGAGAGTGAGACATAGAAAGAGATACACTACACAATGATACAAACACAGAGGAAGGAAGTAGGATTTTGCAGGACGATTTGCCAATCTGTATTAAAATCAAGAGGGTGTATATGCTGTGATCTAGCAGATCTACATTTGTTTTACTTTAGTAAGATACTCTTAGTGTAAAGCTTATCTGTTCACTTCAGTGGCACCAAGTCTGTTTATAGTGTTGTGCAACCATCACTGCTATCTAGTTACAGAATGTTTATTTTTTTAACCACCTCAAATAAAAACCTTGTATATATTAAGCAGTCACTCAACATCCTCCCTCCCCTTACCCCTGGCAGCCTCCAGTCTGCCTTCTGTCTGTATAGATTCACCTGTTCTGGACCTTTCACCAGTGGAACCATTCGACATTGTATAAGCCTTCTTTCACTGCTTCCCTCCGTGGTGTGGTATGTAGCAATGGCAACAAAAATAACTAGACATGGACTAAATATTAATTATAGGTACATGACTCATCTGAACCATGGGGAAAAAAATCGATGGGATGAAGTAGCCTTGCACTAATGCGGAGAGGTCTCTAAGACATTGTTATAGAACACTAAGATAAATTATGGAACAAAAGGATGTTCTGTTATCTATAGTGATGAAACAAGGTAATACAATCTATGTATGAATATAGGCTCATAAATGCACAGGCAGAGGTTTGGACAGGAACATAACAAATTTATAACATTAGCAGCAGTGACTGTAGGGATGGCCTGGGATTAGGAGTGTTTGTCAAGGAATCAAGAGATCAGTGTTTGGATTTGCCAAAGGAGAATAAAGCCATATACTGAATGTGTACATTTCAGTGAAAGGAATGGAAAGAAAACAAGAAAATGAGTGAGAGAGAGAGAGCAAGAGACCAACAAAAGAGGCACAGAGCGATATCCACAGTGAGGGCAGAGATGCCCTGGGGTGGAATCTGGGTGAAATTGTTCATGACACCATTACTTTGCCCTGCAGAGCGTTCTGAACAGCGTGAGTGGGGAATGTTGAACAGTGAGAGATTTTTAGTAGCTCCCATTCTGGCTCAAAGGTTAATGAACCCGACTAGCATCCATGAGGACACGGGTTCAGTCCCTGGCCTCACTCAGTGGGTTATGGATCCAGCATTGCCGTGAGTTGTGGTGTATGTTGCAGATGCGGCTCAGATCCTGCATTGCTGTGGCTTTGCTGTAGGCCAGCGGTTACAGCTCCGATTCGATCCCTAGCCTGGGAACTTCCATATGCCGCAGGTGTGGCCCTAAAAAGACAAAATAAAATTAAAAAACAAACAAACAGTGAGAGCTTATAGACTTTGTCTTCTCCCCATTGTGATAAACCAGATTTAATTATAGCATCTCAAATGGTAGTGATTATTGGCTTGTTCAGTGTTAGAAAATCTTAGACGCCAGTTTAGAATGAAGCTACTCGGCAATTTGTGTTTCGATTTTTAGAGTAAGTTTCCCAGGCTTAATCAAGTTGTTCTTTCGATGTTGTCAGGATGATAAATTTTGAAGAGGGTGGTGATAAAAAAAAATCCTGGTGTGCTTAAAAGAATGGAAGAGCATAGCTTAAAGTATTGTGGAAGGATTGGTGTCTTTTGTTTGAAACTTCATAGCAGTTAACTATTCAAGGGGTGAGAAATACCTTTATGATTTTTTAAAAAGCTGTGTGGAGGAATCAGCTCAGAAAAATGAGCAGCTTTTGTTTACCTTCTTAAGAACTGTGAGTTCTGGTTTGGGATACTGTCCCCCATGCATTTATCCATTCTTCAGAATTATTATTTTTATTGAAGTATAGTTGATTTACAATATTATGTTAGTTTCAGGTGTATGGCAGAGTGATTCAGTTATACATATTTTTTAAAGATTATTTTCCCTATAGGTTATTATGGTATTGAATGTAGCTCCTGTGTTACATTCTTGTTGCCTATCTGTTCCATGTATAGTAGTTTGTATCTGTTAATACCATACTCTTAATTTATCCCTCCCCCCATCTCTTTCCCCTTTGGTAACACCAAGACCTTTTTTTTGTGTCTGTGAGTCTGTTTCTGTTTTATATATATGTTTATTTGTATTCATCTTTATATTCCACATACAAGCGATATCATATAGTATTTGTCTTTCTCTGCTTGACTTACTT
The DNA here is from genome assembly GCA_004024745.2 of Catagonus wagneri. Lineage (NCBI taxonomy): Eukaryota > Metazoa > Chordata > Mammalia > Artiodactyla > Tayassuidae > Catagonus > Catagonus wagneri. The sequence continues at coordinate 1,117,476 of PVHT021183594.1, forward strand.
TACTTACTATGATATCCTCTAGGTGCATCCATCAGAATTATTTAATGAGTGGTTACTATGCACCGAATGCTAGAGGATTAAGAAAGAGGTACGGCCTGTTTCCACGGGTGGAGTTTGTAGTGCATCTGGGATGACAGGTATTCAACAACAACCGCAACAGTTATGTATGTATGACAAACCCTGACAAGGGAAGTTGTGTGCAGACAAATGAATTTGGAATATTACTTACAGGTGTGCCCACCAATATCCACTCAGGGACCGATCATTTGGGAAGAGATGTCTAGTTGGATTTCCACATTCTGGTCTCAGGCAGTTTATATTCTCTATTAATGACCGTGGTAATGCGTAGAAGCAGGTCGTCTGGAGTTCAGTTTGCATTTAGTTGAACTCAGTTTCCTTGTGTTCCTGAGTCTGAAAGAATCTGCGTTTGGGAGAGCTGGGGAGCATAATGGCAGTGGAGAACAGAAGCGCTCTTGCCCAGGGCAGTACCGTGGAAAAGACTGAGGCCTTCTCCTTCCGCCGCCAAGTCATCAGGGCAGAGAGAAGCAAATAATGATGCAGTTGATGCAGTTGTTGGAGAGAAACTTCCACTTTGTGTCCCTCTGCTGTTTTCTGGGTTGTCTTGCTTCTTCCCTATCTGCCGTCCTTGTCTTCTATCCTTTAATTTTCTTTACTTTTAATTAAGATATAGTTGATTTACAGAGTTTTGACAATTTCTGCTGTACGATACAGTGACCTACTGTACACATTCTTTTTTCTCGTACTGTCTTCCATCATGCTCTATCCCAAGAGACTGGATATAGTTCCCTGTGCTGTACAGTAGGACCTCATTGCTTACTCATTCTAAATGTAATAGTTCACATCTACCAACCCTACATTCCCCATCCATCCCACTCCCTCCCAGCTCTCCCTTGGCAACCACAAGTCTGTTCTTTGTGTCTGTGCGTCTGTTTCTGTTTTGTAGATGGGTTCGTTTGTGCCATATTTTAGATTCCACATATAAGTGATATTGTATGGTATTTGTCTTTCTCTTCTCTGACTTATTTCACTCAGTATGAGAATTTCTAGCTGCATCCATGTTGCTGCAAATGGCATTATTTTGTTCTTTTTGATGGTTGAGTAGTATGCCATTGTGTATATCTACCACATCTCCTTAATCTATTCATCTGTTGATGGGCATTTAGGTCGTTTCCATGTCTTGGCTATTGTGAACAATGCTGCAATGAATATAAGGGTGCATGTATCTTTTTGAATTATAGTTTTGTCGAGTCCATCCTTTTATTACTTTATTTCCACACTTGTTTCTCCTTTTCTTTCTGTCCTTTCTAAACCCCCTTTCTCCTTCTATTTTCTTCTGTTCTCTTCCTTCCTTGTCTCCGCTCTCTTACGCTTGCTCTCTCGGTCCCTCCCATTCATCTATTAATTTTTACCTCTTGGCTCACTCTTGTTCAATATACTTCTAGCTCTCCTTGTTTCTTTTATTTCTCTACCTCCTTACAAGACCCTCCCCCATTATACCTTAGATCCACAGAAGGTACCACGTGGATTCTACAAGCATTATTCCCTTATCCCTCTGTAAATGACAATTAGGATTGTAGGGAACCACTTACTCTTTGCACTGAAAAGGCATTCTGAGGATTTAGGATTGGGGGACCCACTCCAAGGAAAGTGACTGGGGGATGTAGAATGCAAGAATCTTTAACTTGTAAGCAGTGTGTGTGTGTATGTGTTGTGTGTATGTGTGTATGGGGAGACAAGGAGGTGGGAGTTGTTGTTGTCAGATGACCCAGGATCTTGGTGCACTGATCTGTTTACAGTATTTAATTCCGGGTCAGACTAGTTTCAAGCTCTTCTTTATTTGCTCACATATATCCAAGCCTTCCTCCCACCCTGTTAATCTCTGCCAGTGCATCTGGAAAGAGCAAGACTTCCTCATGACATCTCAGCCAACACAATGACAAAATTCTAGTCTTTAATGAACCTTCTGATGAGCAAACACTAAGAAAGTCTTTTAAAAATCCTAGTTCGTCATCCACCCCCTCAAGAACCTGCTTAAAAGTCTCTCATCTCTAGTTTGTTCCCCAAATTCTCTTGACTATTTTATCACCTACATTAGCTTCCCTGGTCCTCCCCAAGTCTTCACGTGCCCTGTTTCTTCTTGTCATTTGGGTCCTCAGAGTGGCCTTGTCATGATTCTCCCTTGCAGTTATTTCTAACCTTTGGTAGGATAGAAAGGATACCTTGAAGAATTTGTTGAAAACCCATGCTCTTCTCAAGAACATGAACGTACATGTCATAGTTTTCATTTTCTCCAGTTTCAGGAGATTTTTCGGCTCCCTGGAGCCCACCTCTCCCTACTTTTTGGGCATCACTACTGCCAGCTCAGTCTCCAAGGGTGCCTCTCCTTTGTCACACCCCATCACATCAGCTTGCATTTATTTTCTTCTTCTAAAACTGAAATTAGGTTGTTTGATTATTTGTTGTCATCAAGATCTTGGCCAAGAACACCTCCATTACCATAGCAACTGTAGGCAATGGAAAACATCTTCAGCATAAAGGAAATCCAATGACCTGGACATGCTGAGTCCAGAATGTTGCTTAATATTCTTTTGTGCTGTGATGATGTAGGTGCCCCTAGCCTGAAACTTCATCCAGACACTCTTAATGTTATACTCGGTGGTTTGCTTTCGTATTCAGATCCTTCCCTGTCCATGGTTCTCTTCTATATATCTCTTTGTCTATTTTGATAAAAATCAATAGTTCCTTCATCTTGCCCCTGCATTTAGAGAAGCAAATCAGCTCTCCAGTCTCCCCATTCCATTGACACACAAAGACTAGCATCTCGGGCAAGTTGGTCCTTAGGATAGAACTTAGTGAAGAGAATCTTTACTTCCTAATTGATTGGATCCTGTTGCTGAGACCCTCTCATTCCACCTCTCACCTCAGGACGTGGAGGGCTCCACCATCCCCCAAACAATGACATTTTGCTTTATTGCCTTGAAGAGAAGGAGGTAGGAGGCTGGGGCACGGGCACTATGAGGTAGGTAACCCACACCACCTCTTCCAGTAACTGAAGGAGCTGATTAATGGGTTTTATATTCTGACAAGTGCCAGACTCTCTTCAGCAGTTCGCCTTGGGAACTGGAAAAATGAACCTCTTAGCTGAAGATCTCGAGTTTTCATTTTTTTTTTTTTTAAGTGGGAAAGGAAGGGTTACACAGCCTGACCCTTTGGCTGACCATTTGTGCCAGAGATATGAGATGATGGCATGCAGGATAAGATTCCATGAGATGAATTTCTTCTTCCCTTGCTCTAGAATGTTCAAGACTAAGTAAAGCCATCTGCAACTCCTGTAAGATAGGAAAAGACTCTTTGCAAGTGAGTGGCGTGGTCATGTAGCAGAACACCAAGAACTGCAGTGATGCTTCTGAAATCTGGGACAGCAGTGAGGACAAGGACTGCATCCTCTTCCTTTCCTGAGCCATCTCATTGGTTGGAATAGAGTGGGTCGGATTGAAGTTTTGGCCTTAGTTCTTCCTTTTGGCAGAGTGATTGGGTGCTTTTGAGGAAGCCACCCAGTGACTCTGTGTCTTTGCTTCCCCTCCTTTGATACAGTATGAAGACACACCCCATGCAAAGGAGAGATTTGAAAGGGAAGTATCTCAATTCTTAGGGACAACAAAATAATTTTTTAGATGTCTAAGAATTTATAATCATTACTCAATGAAGAAAAATGTAGCACTGGAAGCAAGATTGGAAGGAGATGCTCAGGGGCCTGAGAGTGGCTCCCGTTGTATTCCTGTTGTGTCCTGGACTGAGTCTGGCTCTGTCCCCACTTCCTGTCATGTACCATCACTTAGTCGAGCAGTGCCTCTCTGTCTCAGATTTGTCCAGTATCAACATTTGCCTGTGAACTGCATTTCACACTATTGCTTTGATTCCTTTTTGGCCAGCTTTATTAGCCCTGGTTGATGCAAAGCGAACCTCCACGTGAAATGAAGAATGATTTATAACCTGCCCCATCAGCAAATATCCAGAACATTATTCCCAATAAATGACCTAGTTTGTCCTGTTCTTTGCCTCTGGTTGAGGTGGCTAAAGCGGAGCAGGTTGTTTTAGCCACAGATACCATTTCCTTAACTTCAGGAACTGAGAAATATATTGACCTGCTTCTTACCTTTGATGGCTCAAAGAAATAGGATGCAAACAGTTTGCAGTCATCTGGCAGAGTGAAGCTGTTCCCTTTTCTGCTGAGCAAATAGGATATCTTATCCCTGTTCCAGCTTCACCTGGGAACATACAATCCCAGAGCTTCTCGACAGAGAAGTCCCTCTTGTCATGTCTTCCAGCTTCTTTATAAGCAATCTTATCACCTGCGAGGCTTTCACACTGAGAACTGTAGTTACAACTTGAAATCCCATCATTTATTTTACCAATTGGACCATTTAGTAATTCAGAGCAAAGACTTTGAGGTCAGATGACCAGGATTCAATTGTTTCTCTGCCTTGGGGTATCATTTCCTCCTTAGAACCAATTTTCCTGATCTGCAAACTGAGTTACTAGTAGATGATATTAGATTTTTGGGAGCATTAAATTTAATAATGCCCATCACAGGCTGAGCACAGTGCCTTATTAAGAAATGCCAGGCATTTGCTTTTTTCCCTTTTCCTCTTTAATAGGACATCGGCATCTTATAAATATCGGGTCATTGGTTAAAACAAGAAAACTATTATCCAAAAGCTACCATACAAGCTGTTAGCCAAAATTTCTCTTATACTTGACCTTTATGAGAAAGAGAGGTGAAAGAAAGGCCAATAATAAGAATGTTTTCAAAATTATCTCTACGCAGTATCAAGGATCAGCATTCATTTTTACCTCAACCCTATAATTTTGATCTCTTGGCAAAGGTTATTATGTTCAGGGTAACAGTACCCAAACTCTGCCAGGATCTCCATCACACATCAAGATTGCATCTCCTGGAGTTCTCATCATGGTTTAGCGGTTATCGAACATGACTAGTATCCATGAGGATGTGGGTTCAACTCCGGCCTCGCTCAGTGGGTCAAGGATCTGGCATTGCCATGAGCTTGTGGTTGGGTTGCAGATGCGGCTCAGATCCCGCGTTGCTGTGGCTATGGTATAGGCTAGTGGCTACAGCTTCATATGCCGTGAGTGTGGCCTACATTGCTGTGGCGGAGGTGGCCCGGCAGCTGCAGCTCCGATTCGACTCCTAGCCTGGAAACTTCCAATATGCCACAGGTGCGGTCCTATAAATCAAAAAAACAAAAAGGAAGTGGGAGTACGGGGGGGGGGGTGCTCTGTGGTCTTGTGTAAGTGTTCTTTGTTCTTTATCCTTGTTAAAAGTGTGTGTGTGTTTGAGAGAGAGAGAGAGAATAGAAAATAACCATTAGGGGAAATAGGCTTGGTCTAGAGGGAAGTTAGTTTCTGGTGATGTTCTGTATCTTGATTCAGGAGGTAGTTTCATGGGTGTGTTCAAATTGTAAAAAAATTAAGTGCAGAGTATTCCATAATGATTCGCCCCCTGGTTTTATGTACTAAAATTTTACTAAAAATGTATCTTTGAGATATGGGTACCCCCACACAGGTGTTATAACAAGAGCCTCTTTCTTTCTAAGTCCATGGGAGACACAGTCCCAGAAAATTTTGGTGTCTCCTTCCTTCCATATTGTTCCTGCCCTGACTGCAAATCCAGATGTGATTTAGGCCCACATTTCTCTTTGGACCTGGTATTTTTCCATGGCTTCTGTTAGTTGGTATGTTGGTGTAGTGATGGGCATATGGACTTTGGAAGTGAGAAGCCAGGGTTTGAATCTTGGGTTTAATATTTACAAGCCTCAAATTTCTTGTCTGCACAGTGGTTGCTTGTGAGGATTAGCGATGATTCAGGTAAACCGTTCAGCACAGTACCGAACATGCTGAAGTATTCACCTTGCCCTTTTCGGATTCATTTTTCAGGCAGATGCTACTCCTTGGCCCCAATCTGTAAAAGCACTGAATTTTGTAGAGCAGTCTTTTGAGAGTTACGAAACTGGCTCCATGCTTGAGAATCTCTCCCTTCTAGAATAGGTGTATCTCCTCAATGGGAATCTGTGTTCACCTGTATCCTCCTAGAACCATTCAAGGCCATTGCCTCTGAACTGAGTAAGCAGAGTAAACAGAGCTCGTGTAAACGTGAACTTCTTTCTTTGCTGTTATTTAAGTGAAATGTATACAACTTAAATGTCTAATAATTTTCTTCTGTTTGGGGTCATTGGTTTTATTTTCACAGCTTAGCTCGAGGCAGAGGTGACTAGATACTTTTAGTGTGCCACTTTTTAAATTTGTGTGGGCATATTGGTTTACTTTCAGATCCCCTCGTTTGTTTTTACTGCACTGGAGCAGGACATAAAGGAGCCATTATCAGGTAGATACTATTCTTAGTGAGCAGGCATAATTCCACAGGGGTGTCTAATGGTATACGAAGAAAACATCTTTGTTCTTGTTGCCGTTTTTCCTCTCCCTTAGTTTCTGAATAACAGATATAAATGAAGACGCAATGACAGGCAACTGCATAATGAATGTTTTAAAAAAGGAAGAGGTACCACATGTTTGGGTCATCTTTATTGGACCATTGCTGGAATCAGTTTAGAGAGCTCGGGGACAAGTCATGGCTCTTTCTCCATAATTAGTCACCTGGTGTCAGGCGCCAAATTTTGTGCCCAGTGAAAATCCCTAATTACAGTGCCTCAAAGTGGAGTCCATGCAACACCTGAATCAATAAAACCAGATACACTGGTTCAAAATACAGATTCCCAGGCACCATATTCAGAGATTCTGATTTAGTCAGGCCGGAGTGGAACTCAGGTATATGCCTTTTAAATGTATACCTGTGTGTGGCTGGGTCACTATGCTGTACAGCAGAAATTGACACAACACTGTGAATCGATATGCTCTAATAAAAAAACAATTTAAAAAATTTTTTAAAAAGCTAATTTAGGTGATTCTTGTGCTCACCAGACTATCAAATAACTTGCGTCTGACACTCTAAAAGTTTGGAGAATGGAAAAGCCCTGTGTGAGGGTGCAGGGATTCTGGGAGAGAGTAAGTGATATCTGGATGTTGAAGGATGAACAAAATTAACATGTTTATTTCTTTGAAGAAATCTTTTGGTTATTATCATAAATGCACATTTGTTTAACACAGAAAACACTATGAAATGTAACAGAAAAAGACCACTCCTAATCCCATCACTACCATAACAAATTTTAAAAATTTTATTGGAATATAGCTGACTTACAAAGTGGTATACAATAAAGTAGATCAGTTATATGTATACACATGTCCATTCTTTTTCAGATTCTTTTCCCATGTAGGTTATTTCACAGTATTGAGTGGATTTCCCTTTGCTATATAATAGATCCTTGTTACCCATCTATTTTATGTATAATAGGGTGCAGGTATCAATCCAGCCCCCCAAATTTATCCTTCCCCCTCACGTTTCCCCTTTGATAACATGAATTCGGTTTCAAAATCTTTGAGTCTATTTCTTTTTTGTAAGTTCTATTGTATCATTTTTATTAGATTCCACATATTAGTGATCTCATATGACACCCATCTTTCTCTGTCTGACTTATTTCACCTCGTATGATAATACATGTGACATAGTTTTTCAATTTTTTTCTTCTTTTGAGTGTCTTTTAAGATCATCTTGTGTGTATTTGTGTCCTGCTTTTATTCATGCTCTGTCTCAGAATCTCCTATGTTATTACCACCTCTTCAAAAACACTTTTGTCTTGGTTATAGAATATTCTATCAGGTGTATTTCCTTTCTTATCAGTGTACCTTGGTACCCAGATAGAAAGGACAGTTGTACTGATGGTTTCAGTTTCCAAAGGAAGATGAATGCTGCTGGTTTTCTTTCAAAGCTCTTACCCCGGCCAAGTGATTAAGACCACTCCATCGGCCAAAATTAAGATGACTGAGATTACCTATGGTTTTGGTCAGGTGTGTTTACCTTTTAAAACTTGAGAAATCACTGCTTCTGATGATGAAGAAGATAGGAACCAGAAGGATTAATGGAAGTTTCTTCCCATCCCATATGGAGAACCATATAGAAATGAACCTGGAAATTATTTGGCCTCACAGCTGGATGTTGCAATAATACCATTCAGTTTATTCTTACTGATGGCCAGGGAAGTACTCTTTCTAGGGTTGAGCTCAACTCAACTGAAGAGCATATTCAGAGTTGGGCAAATCAGGCAACTTTTGTCAGTAATTGAGTTTCTGGCAGAACCTCATTGAGAGTCAGGTTACCCTTGTGTGTGCATGAGTGTACACATAAGGGAAGGTGTGAAGACTGATGTGTGTGTGTTCATTTGCAGCAGAAAGAGTGTCACATCAAGAATAAGCCTGTCAGGGAAATCTACTCCTTGGCTTGTGGACGTGTTACCCTCATCTGTCTCTTCCTTCAGCTTCACACAGCGTCCTCTGGTGTGCGCCTGTTTTCAGACTTATGCTTTTCATAAGGACAGCAGCCATACGGGATTACCGCCCACCCTAATGACCTCATTTTGACTTGATTACCTCCGTGAGGACCCTGTCTCCAAATAAGACACCGTTCTAACGTAATAGGGGTTAAGACTTAAAACTTAACGGGTTTTGAAGGTGTGGGACACAATTCAACTTCTAACAAGCATTGTTTAAAAATAGCGCTCAACCTGATATCCCCACTGGCCAGTGGTGGAACAATTTGGGCATCAGTAAGAAAGCTAATGGCAATAACATCAGAGTGAGTCTGTGATTTCACTTTCTGTGTAAGGTATGTGTGTGTATATGTATATACATCATAGATGTGTGTATCAAATGTCTTCTCCACGTATACGGTACTTTGCAGTTCCCAAGTGTTTTTGAACATTCATTCAGTGAATATTTTTGAATGTTTAGATCACTGGCACTGCACTAGATGATGAAGATACAGTATGAAAAGAACAGCTTCAGACACTGATACACAGGTGAAGAAACCTAGTCATAGATTTTGAAAAGTGCTGTGAGGAAATAAAAACTAGAGAGCCAAGGTAAAGACAAATGGGCCAAGTTCCTTGTCTAGAAAGGGGGAGATATCTCAGTGCAGGTAACACTTAAGCTGAAATCTGAAGGATGAAAAGAAGTCACCAGTGATGGAAACCATCAGGGGAAAAGCATTCCAGCCTGAAGGCTCAGCCAGGGCAAAGATAGTAAGACCAGGAAAGCTGATCACAGTCTGGGCCGTCAAGATTTAATATGGTCAGGGAATAAGAAGTGAGAGGGTGAGTAGCCCAAGGTATGGGATCTCATCTGGTCTTCAGAGTAACCCCATGGACTGTCCTCATGGTTCCTCTCATATCATAGATGGGAGAACTGAGGCAGCCCTCTTATATTATTGCTAGTAAGTCTGGAACAAAATCTTGGATCCTTTTCATCAGACTGCAGAACAGGTGTTGCTCTAGGCAGATAAAATAAAACGTGTTATAGTCCTCATCTCTTATTGCTCGCTCTTCTCAGAACCAGAGAGGTCCATCAAGCTGTGTGCAGCATGACCAGGGGGAGGGACTTGCATTGAAAAGAGAGGCGAGATCCCACATGCTCCTCAGACTGACTTCAGGATTTCCTCACAGGTATTGCTGTAGGAGTAGGAAATGTGGGTACAACTTTTTATGTCTTACAAGTGTCTGTGGGTACATAGCAGAATTTACTGTCACATCCATCTGCCACTCTCCCTCTGTCTCGCTGAGTAATGTGCCATTTGAGATGAGGAACCAGAGCCACGTCATGTCATCAGATCAGAGGTTAAGACATCACTGCTTCTGGTGGGGCACTGGCTCAGCAACTTGGAATACAAAGCTACTGGCTTTCATCTTCTGAGGGCCACCAGCAGCTGATACCCTGTTTTCTGGTCTACAAAGAGAAAGGTAATGAACAGCCTTCTGGAGGAATGTTCCTACTGGCAGAACTGTTTTCATGATGAACTTGATCCAGGTCACAGAGTGGGAGAAATTTGATGTTATCACTGAGGATAGACCCTTTATTTATGGAGGAGGATGAGAAGGAGGAAGAGGAGGAGGAGAAGACCCATGGAGCACTTTACAAGCTCATGTTAATCATTACAAAAGCCCAGCCAGGCTAGGAATTATAATCACCTTTCTACAGATAAGCACATTGAGACTAAGCGAGGTTAGGAGACCTGCCCAAGTTCAACACAGACAAGAAGATGAACCAGGCCTCTGCATCTCCATCCCCTGAAGCACACAATTTCTCCATGGATGCTTTGAAATGTGAGTGGTTGTTGCTGTGCTTATACTGTAGCATCGTAATATTCCAGAAATGTAGCAGCCAGGAAATGTAATGCCCAGCTGTCTCATGTTGCACAGGAGACACTCAGAAAGGTGAAGAATATGTCCAAACTCACCCAGCTAATAAGAGCCAGGCTCCAAGTTCTAAGTCCAGGTCCACTGCCTTCTCAAACCGTCCCTATCTCATTCTTACCATAGCTCCTTTTCTTTGTTACCTCCCTGGTCAAACTCTAGAGTCAATGTAATTGAGAACATTCTTCTTTTGGGAACTAGAAAGGCTTTTCAGTTTGCTTAGAGTTGGTATTGAGGCTAAGAGAGGTGTGTATTCACCAAAATCTACTTACCTGGGGAAAGCCAACTGAGTGAACTGAAGTAAGACATAGAGAGAGAGAGAGAGAGAGAGAGAGAGAGAGAGAGAGAGAGAGAGAGAGAGAGAGTGTGTGTGTGTGTGTGTGTGTGTGTGTGTACGTGCCTGTGATACAGGGTGGAAAGAGGACTGGGCACATTTACATATGTGCTAGTGTTGGGGAAGGAAAAATCCTCCTCTACTCTTTCTAGGTTCTTCTGGCTGGTCTAAAATTTAAACTGACATGAAACCAATGAATGAGAGAAAACCAAATGTAATTGTGTACATATGGGGCTCTATAAAAATACGGACCCAAGCAAGGACAAGTTAGGCAGGTGAGGCTTATGTGTTATCTGAGAGAAGAGGGTTGGGATTTGGGACTTCAAAGAGGAAGGCAATTGAAGATGCAAAAGAACAAATGTTTGACAAACAAATGTTTCCTGGGCCACCTAGAAACAATGGGACAGAGAGAGAAATTTCATCAAATAGGCTTTGCTAGGTTGTATATGTGTGTGTGTGTGTGTTCTGTCTACACAAAGTTCATAGTTATCTATGGTGATAGTTCTTCCTGGAATTAGCTCCTCCATTTAAATCCTTTCAGGCAGTTAGGGGGAAGGTCAAAGCAACCCATGTGCCAAAGAGACACATTTTAGGGGCGCAAATTTTGTTCCACTCCGCTACTTGAAATTCATTGTCATGTTGCCTAAACATGTGCTTGAGTTCTGCCTTCAACTCTCAGCCCTGGAGTGGGTGGTACCCTGTGCACTAGGCACTTTATGTCCACACACACAGCTCTCCTTACAGCCTTCATGCCTGCTCCAGGACACTTAATGGGCTTCAAATAGTATCTGGCAGATGTCATGTAATGCGTGTTATTAATTTTTTATTATTAATTTGCTCACTTAGAGTGAGATGAATAATATTTCCTCAGTTTTACAGATTAAAAAATTATTTAGAGATTTAACTAACTTCCTAAAGTTTAAGTTTTGAAACTGGAGTTTTGCAGGCCAGCTTCATGTTGAATGGTGGCCATGTGACTTGTTGATTAGGGATTAGTCACTGTGATCAATTAAGGAATGCAGGGAGTTAACTTCTTTGTTGTTGGAAGCAGAGGCAACATTGGACAAGGTTCATTTACTGCAGGAGCCGAGCCCAGGCAAGATAAGCTATTTTGTATTCCACTAACGTAGCAGCCTTTCCCTGATAACACGTGGATTCCGAGATCTCATTCCTCACCCGGTGTGGCGCCAGGCTGGCCACCTGATGGACAGTGGCTTCCCTTCCAGGGGTGGATTTACAAGTCATGCCAGCTGAGCAGCTTCAGAAGACCTGCATCTTTTAGGAGGCTCCTATGGGGCGGGAGCGCCTGCCTGAGCGTCTGTTACTGGAATTGGAGTGCTCCCTCCCCATTTTCTGTAGCTCTACAGATGACATCCGAGTATCCTGAGATGCTGATTGCTCCCAGCACACTGGCCTGTGCCTGGGTCTCAATTTATGAAGGTGACTGATAACATGGGGATGACAGTGCCATGGAAAGAAAAGGTTCATGTTACTCCTGGTTCCCCTGAACCAAGAGATGCAGCAGGTCCCCGGGGGGAGAGCCACAGGGTTTTGGTCAGGAGGCAGAAGCTGGGAGGAGCAAAACATTTAGGTCAGGCTCTTTATTTGGGTTTCTGACGGAAAGGCAAACAGTACACGGTACAACAGTTTGGGACTGGCCAATCTGGGTAATTTCCATGGGCTCTAAACTATAGGGGTGGATTGTAGTTGCTGGGCATCTTGTCCTTGGGTGATGAAGGCAGAAGAATTTTGCCCCCTAGGGTATATGGGCCAGATGGAGGCAGTGTGGCTCCAGACTGGTTTGTTTGCATATCAAGGTCATTCTCCTGCTGGGTCCTCTACCATCTCTAAGAACTGAAAGCCCCAGGAGGGACAGTCTCTCTACCCTTAAAAAGTCAGAAAGGCTTTTTAAGACGTTCAAACATCATAATAGGTGCAAAATTTAAATTATGTGTAGTATACAACTTAACTCTCTGAGTTGGTTCAGGATTTGGACCTTTGGGTTCTAGCAAAGGATCAGAAGACAGTCTGGCAGTCGCTTGTTTTGTGACATGAGACCAGTCCTTTGCATACATGAGAGGATTGGGTTACATCAGTGATTCCCAGAACTTGGGATGGATCGGGTGAATGAGATGGTTTTAGGCAGTACAGCATTAAAAAAAGTGGGCTCACCTAGTAGGCACGCACTAATGCATGAATGCCGAAATTTAATAATACAGTTTGCTTTATTTTTATGGTGATTATTTATGTGAGACAGTTTCCTATTTATGCTAGCTATAAAATTTCCCTTAAAATACCTTAATTACGTTGTAAAAGTTGAGTTGATTTACAGACAAATAGTAAGTAATTGCAAATATCTGTGATTGAAGAGAAGCTGTGATTGTGGTGGTGTCTCTTTTTCCCCTTAGCACTATCACATACTTTGAGATTCTATTATTAAGTGCATACACATTTATGATTGTTCTATCTTCATGATGAATTGACCCTTTATCTTTATGAAATGTTCCTGTGGTAAATACTCTTTGTCTTGAAGTCTGTTTTATCTGATGGTATTACAGACACTCCAGCCTTCTAATGCTTCCTGGCTCTGTGTGGTATATCTTTCACTATTAATTCACTTTCAATTTGTCTGTGTCTTCATATTTAAAGTGCATCTCTTGAAGATAACAAATGCTTTTTTAAATCCATCCTGATAATCTCTGCCTTTTAGTCCCCTGCCGCTATGTGTAGATGTGTGTGTGTGTTTAAATATGCCTAATATTTAGGTTATGTGTCTTCTGTGTTTCTCCGGGTTTTCATTCCTCTCTTCACTTCTCTATTGGTTTTCCATTCTGGTTGTAACAAATTCCCATAGACATTAGGGTGCAGGACTGAGGTTTGCATTTCCTTGTTGGCTAGAGGCTGGTCTTTGCTCCTAGAGGCATCCACTTTCCTTCTCAGGTTCCAACATAGGCCCCTTCCAGCAACGGCTGGTCCTATTTCTCTCACCCTTTAACTCTGTGAATTTCTGACTTTATGATTCTAGCTGGAGAAAGTTCTCTGCTTTTGAGGATATATGATTACATGGGGTTGATTATATGCGGTTAATCTCCCTATCTTAAGGTCCTTAACTACTTCTGCAACCTTTTTTTTTTCATGTAATTACATACTCATAGGACCTGAAGATTAGAGCATGGGCATCTTTGGAGACCATTCTGCCCACCACAGCTACCTACCTTAATTTTTTTTTTAAGATATTTTAGAATTCCATTTTAACTTACCTATTGGTTTGAGCGAGATGATTTGCCTTTTTAAAGTGACTGCCCTGGGGATTACATGAATCATCCTCAGCTTTTTACAGGCTATGCAGGTTTAATATTGTACCACTTCACATAAAATGTAGAAACCTTTTGCCAACTTTGCCTTTTACCACCCCTCACCATCCACCCCTCACCATCCTTTAGGCACTGGCATGATGTCCACTGCATCTACATAGATTAAAACTGCAGGAGATAATGGAAGAATTTTTGCTTTAAACAGTCATATGCATACTCATTTTTTAAATTAGGAGGAAAAAAATCTTTTACACTTGCCCAGATATTTGCTGTTTCTAATGCTCTTCATTTGTTCCTGAAAGAGTCTGGGTTTCCCTCAGGAATTATTTCCCTTCAGTGTGAAGAACTTCCTTCAGCATTTCTTAAAGTGTTGGTCTATAGGCAACGAATTCTCTTAGTTTTCTTTTATTTGAAAAATTTTTAATTTGCTTTCATTCTTGGGCATTTTCACCAAATACAGAATTTATTTCAACACTTTAAAGATGTTATTCCACTGTGTTTTGGACTCTATACTTACTCATGTTAAGCCTGTGGAAATTTTGAATCATCGTCTTCTGTATTATATATAACGTGTCATTTTTTGTCTTGCTAATTTCAGGATTTTATTTTTTTTCTGATTTTCATTAGTTTGTGATACCCTTAGAATGGTTTTCTTCACATATATTCTGTTTGGGGTTGTCTGAGCTTTTTGAATTTATAAATTTAGGACTTTCACCAAATTTGGGAATTTTTTAGCCATCATTCTTCACTATTTTTTTGACTCTGTTCTCTCTTTCAGAAACCTTGCTCCACTAATTTTTTAAAGTCTTTCTTTTTCAGATTGAGTCATTTCTATTGATCCTTCTGTGGTTCTTTGATTCTTTCTTATGTCATCTCCATTCTCATTTTAAGTCCATCCTGTAAATTCCTTTTTTTTTTCTTCTTTTTAGGGCTGCACCTATGGCATGTTGAGGTTCCCAGGCTAGAGGCTGCATCAGAGCTATAGCTGCCGGCCTACACCACAGCCACAGCAATGTGGGATCCAAGCTGCATCTGTGACCTACACTACAGCTCCTGCACACCAGATCCTTAAGCCACTGAGCGAGGCCAGGGATAAAATGATGTGATCCTCATGGATACCAGTTAGGTTCATTACTGCTAACCCACAACAGCTACTCCCATCCCTTGAATTCTTTATTTCAGATACTTTCTACTGGTCACACAGTCACAAGGCCAAAAGGTTCCAGAGGAGGATTAAGGACCCATCTGCCAGTGGAGAGGATGGCAAGAAATGTGTAGCCACCTTAATCCATCCCGCTTGACCCTGCCTGCCCATCTCTATCCTTTCCACCATGTCCTTTGTTCATAACCTTGACATCTCTTTACAGGGCCCCTTAAATAGCTTCTAGCCTGTCCCCCTCCCTTCTCAAATGTCCCTCCTTGTCTGGCCTCTCTCAGATGTCTAACTGCACAGCTCCTTGCCTTCCCGAGCAATCCTTCCCTCATCTCCCAGAAGGAATGACTTTTCTGTCTCCATAGTTTGGTACTTACCACGTTGTTCTGCAGTTATAAGATGCTTGTCTTCCTCATCAACGAGTCTGAGTTTCTCACGGGTGCGGCGGGGGACCGTATCTGATCCATATCTGATCCATCCAACATTTCTCTCACTGTGAGTTTACCAGTTTGTGACCTCCCTAAGTCTGGAGACTGGCTGCTTTGTTTATTATGTTCCCGGTGCCTAGCCTCGTGCCTGGCTCATCAGAGATGCTTAATAAGTATTTCTAAGACTGGAATGATTTTAAAAAAAGCAAAAACCTGTAAGTCAGCTAAGGCAGAACCAGAACTGGATTCCAGATTTGTTTTCCCTCTAAATTAATTCTTTCTAGGGCTCTTTAGCAGCTGAGTTAACCTCAGCAACCCTTAAGGCCTCTTTTTCTTAATATATCCAGCTTATATCTTTATCCACATATCTCAAGAGCACTTGCTTTCATGTTTTAAAACATAAACAGAGTTTAACAGAATGAAAAGCATTAAGGGTTTTCCTGCAATGGTCTCTACTCCAGTCTCTGTAATGGCCAGTGCAACAAGCACTGCTGTATTTCTTGGTTGCAGACTTGAAGAAATCTGCTCTGAGCTCCAGGACTAAGAAGCATTCTCTGTACTGTATACTTGTTGCTTTGGGCCATGAATTTTATAGGTTAATTCCTTCTGGAATAATGTCATAAAGGGGAAAGAAGAATTAAATGATTCATCTGGGTGTCCAGGAGGTTGGATCCTGAAAGCTGAAGTCATGTGTTCTCTCAAACTTTGAATGTGAGCTTCCTTATCTGTATCAGCTATTCTGGTGCTTGACACCGACAAGAACTCAGTGGGTATCATTGACATTAAAGTTGTCTCTACCCAGAGCAATGGTTCTCAAGCTTTAATGTGCATAACAGTCACCTGGAGAGCTTGTGAAGACACTGACTCTGGGCCTCACTTCAGAGATTCTAGTTCAGTAGGTCTGGTTCTAAGACTATGCTTGTTCATTAGGCTCTCATGTGATGCTAATGCATCTGGTCCATAGCTACTTTTTGGGTGGCAAGGCTATAAAGCAGTGTTTCCCAGCCATGGAACTATGACATTTGGGGGTGGATAATTCTTTGTTGTTGTTGTTATTGTGGAAAGAACAATTAACATGAGTTCTACCCTTTTACAATTTTAAGTGTACTGTGACAGTATTGTTAGCTCTAGACATTATGTTGTATAACAGATCTCTAGAACTTACTCATCTCATGTAACTCAGTATACCTGTTGAACAGCAACTCCCCACTTCTCCTCCCCAACCCCTGACAACCACACTACTCTACTCTTTGCTTCTGTGGGTTTGATTATTTTATTTTATTTTATTTTATTTTTTATTTTTGCATTATAGCTGGTTTACAGATTTCTGTCAG
>PVHT021183594.1:1135438-1253201 GCA_004024745.2 Catagonus wagneri
TTCCCTTTTCTGCACACCCCCTCCAGCATTTGTTGTTTGTGGACTTGTTAATGATGGCCATTCTGACTGGTGTGAGGTGGTATCTCATGGTAGTTTTGATTTGCATTTCTCTAATTATCAGAGATGTTGAGCATTTTTTCATGTGCTTGTTGGCCATCTGTTTATCTTCTTTGGAGAAATGTCTATTCAGGTCCATTGCTGTTGGGGAAATTTTTTATTTCCCCTTCTATTTTAAATGATATTCTTGCTGGGTAGAGTATTCTAGGTTGCAGGCCATTTCCTTTCAGCACTTTAAATATATCTTGCCATTCCCTTCTAGCCTGTAAGGTTTCTGTAGAGAAATCAGCTGACAGCCTTATGGTTGATCCGTTATACTTAAGGGTTTGATTATTTTAGATTTATCATTTAAGTGGTGTGTCATGTAGTATTTGTCCTTTTATGTGACTTGTTTCACTGGCATAATGTCCTCTAGGTTCATCAACGTTTTCACAAATGACAGAATTTCCCTTTTTAAGGCTGACTAGTGTTTCAGTTTCTCTACTCATTTATTTGTTGGTGGACACTTGGGTTGTTAGCGTATCTTGGCTATTGTGAATAATGCTTCAGTGAACATGAGAGTGCAATAACTTTGTCCAGTTTCCCAGAAGTGGGATTGCTGGATGATATGGTGATTTTATTTAAAAAAAAATTTTTTTTTTCAAAACCTGCATCCCGTTTTCTATGGTTCCTGCCTCAGTTTACATTTCCATCAGCAGTGTCCAGGAGTTCCCTTTTCTCCACATCCTGTCAACACTTGTTATCTTTTGTTTGTTTGTTTTTGATAATAGGCATACAAATAGGTGGAAGATGATATTTCATTGTAGTTTTGATTTTTCATTTCCCTGATGATTGGTGAGGTTGAGCATATTTTCATGTACCCGTTGGCCTTTGGAGAAATGTCTGGTGAAAAGTCTATTCAAGTCCTTTGCCTGTTTTTAAATCAGGTTATTTAGGTTTTTTACTATTGAGTTGTAGCACTTTCTTATATATTTTGGAAATCAACCATTTGTCAGACATAGGTTTGGCAAATATTTTCTCCCATTCTGGAGGTTGCCTTTGCACTCTGTTGATATTTATCCCTTGCTCTGCAGAAGCTTCTTAGGCTGATGTGGTCCTATCTGGTTTTTTTTGTTTTTGTTTTTGTTTTTTTTCATTCCCTGTGCTTTGATGTCATATCCAAGAAATCATTGCTAAAACCAATGTCATGAATCTTTCCCCTGTGCTTTCTTCTAAGAGTTTTACAGTTTCAGGATTTACTTTTAAGCTTTAGTCCATTTGTAGTTGATTTTTGTGAATAATATATGATACCCAGTTTCACTGGATTTTTTTTTTTTTTTTTTTTTGCTTTTTAGGGCCACACCCACAACATGTGGAGGTTCCCAGTCTAGAGGTTGAATCGGAGCTACAGCTGCCAGCCTACACCACAGCTCACAGAAACTCACAGCTGGATCCTTAACCCACTGAGTGAGGCCAGGGGTCAAACACTCTTCTTCATAGATGCTAGTTGGGTTCGTTACCGCTGAGCCACCACAGGACCTGCTCACTGGATACTTCGTTGCTGTGAGGCATTTTCTCATTTACTGTAGGATGTTCCATAGCATCTCTGTTCTTTACCCATTACATGCCAGTAGCAACCTCTCCCCTGAACCCATGACGACTGAGTATGTCTTCAGACATTGCCAAATGTCCCCTGGGGGGCATAATCACCCCCAGTTGAAAATCACCGGTCTAGGGTTCTTGGTCTGGATGGCCCATAGATTGATATGTCTGAGCAGGTTCAGACAGTGGATTATAAGGTCAGTTGTAGCGTCTGTTGAATTTAACTGGCTTATATGGTACCATGAATGCATGGCCAGTCATTTGGATATAGCAACCAAATGGAATAATCAGACCTAACTATGGATTTGAGATCCATCAGCATATAGTTAAAATCATAAAGAATGGATAAAGTTTCCAAGTAAATGATGCACTAAGACAGGAACCACGGAAGAAAATAGAACTTTGGGGAAAGCCAACTCCTCAGTTAAGTGGAGGAAGAGGTGCTCATCAAAAGGAATGATCAGGAATGTAGGAGGAGGACCAGGAGAAGAAAGTGTCTCAGAATACAGTAATGAGGAGTTCCCGTCGTGGCTCAGCATTAACGAACCTGACTAGTATCTATGAGGACGAGGGTTCAATCCCTGGCCTTGCTCAGTGGGTTAAGGGTCCAGCGTTGCCGTGAGCTGTGGTATAGGTCGCAGACTCAGTTCAGATCTGGCATTGCTGTGGCAGCATCAGCATCACTTGGGATATGCCTAGAAAGTAAACGTTCTCAGATCCATACACTTCCTATTGGATCAGAAACTCTGGGAGCAGGGCCTGTTGATTCCTTTCAGGTGATTCTGGTTCAAACTAAATGTTTGGAACACTGCCCTAGTGAAGTCAGGTCACTACCGTTTTGGTGGAGAGATATGTTATAAAGTAAGAGTCAGTAAACTTTTTCTGTAAAATGCCAGACAGTAAGTATTTTAGGCTTGGGCAAACAAGGAGGCCACATTCTCTACTCTTGTAGTAGAAAAACTACCATAGACAGTATGTTAAGGAGTGAGTGCGGCTGGGTTTCTGGGGCTACCAAGCCTGGTGGGTTTGGCTTGTGGGTCATCAGTTGTCAACCCCTTCTTTAGAATCTAGGTATCACCCTTGGGTGTGATACTAGTGTGCTCATCTTCCCATCAGTCATTCTCTTTCCATCTACTCATTCACGTATTCATTCCCTCGGTTCTTTAACACTTTTTACTGGATCCTGACTGTGTGTCAGACACTTAACTAGGCACGGGAACACTAACAGCTGCTTTCCTGGAGAGGTCCTTGCTCTCATGGAGATTGGTGTGTCACCTAGTGTGGGGGGACTGTTAAGAGTGTCAAAATCTATTGCAATGTCTGGTTGAAATGGGGGAGGAAGTTTCCTAGCCGTCCAAAGAACTTCTGTTCCATAGCCCAGCTCAGCAGACTCTGTGTACAGTTTCCTGGCTTCCTAGCCACCCAACTTTTAATAGAGTTGAGGCAACTTTTGGGACAATTTTTGGTTCCACCCCACCAGTTGCCAGGAGTTCTTTGCAAATGATTTACAGAGCCCTTGTTACCCACCGCCAGGTGATAGCCGTTAATGAGTCAGACCAGCTGGTTGATACGGCACAGAGGCTTAGGAGAGGAATCTGTTCTAGCTGTTGGTATGGAGATGTCGAAACACCATGCAGTGTTTGTTCTGCCATCATACAAACATGCAACAGATAGTGTTTAGTGAGAAATTTTTTATTAGGAACGTTTGTCCAAATGGGAACTCTAGATTTGTGTCTTTCAGAGCTGTTCCTCAAGATCTGAGCAGTCTTAGAATTTACAAATGACTTGGTTCAGATTTGCATGCCTCCTGGCCCCAGAGGCTCTGGCATTTCCTTCTCATATGCCTTTGATCTGCTATAATAATAATAATAATAATAATAATAATAATAATAATAATAATAATAATAATATCATGGTAACCATTCCTAGGCACATATTGTAAGCCAGGCATTGTGCCAAGTAATAAGTGCATGGTGGGCAGAAAAATGGCTCCTGAAAGATGTCCTAATGTGTTATGTGTTACTTTAATGGCAAAATGGACTTAGTGATTGTGACTAAGGTTAGGGACCTTGAGAGGGAAAGATTATTCTAGATTATCCAGACGGGCTCAATGGAATCACTTGATTCTTTAAAAGTGGAGAACCTTTCCACTTTGAGAAGACAGAAGAATGGTCAGAGGTGCTACCCTACAGGCTTTGAAGGTGGAGAAAGAAGCCATGAGTGGAAAAATGCAGGCAGCTTCTAGGAGCTCAGAAGCTGAAAAAAGAAGTAGATTTCCCCGTAGTCTCCAGAAAGGAATGCAGTCCTGCCAGCACTTGATTTTAGGTCAGTGAGACCCGTTTTTGGACACACACACCCCCAGAACTCTAAGATAATTGACACAACACTGTAAATAAACTATACCTTAATAATAATGAAAAGAACTTAGAGGGCTTGTTTCTGGAATAGAACTATGAGCAGAGATGTCTACAAAGAATGTGGACCAGGTGTGATGGGGGATACAGCAGGGCCTGGAGATCAGAGTCCACTCTGGGTCTCACTGTCTGCCTGGCCCAGCAGACTCTTGTTTACAGACATTGGAGTTTCACGTCCATGTCAGCTGTCTTCCTCTCCTCTGAAGTCCCAAACCACTATCCCCAGCATCCTCTCTTGTCTTTAACCAAAGGTGATATTTAAAGGGAGGGATTTGGTCATTTGGGTGAATGAGTCACTTTTCCTGGGCTTCTCACACGTATACACATTATTAAAGTCTTATGTGATTTTCCTCATGTGAAAAAAATAAGCTTGTATTATTTAAGCCACCCAGTTTGTGGTCATTTGTTACAGCAGCAGAGGAAACTAATACACCACGAACTCATTAAATCCTCCAAGGAACCATATTTTAGTTAATTACTAAGAATTAGTCACAATTGGAAGAGGAGGAGGGCTCCAAGGCTGAGTCACTGTACAGAATCACATATTTATCCAGGGGCAGACCCAGGACTGGGCCATTGATTCCAGAGACACAGACTCCACGCCAGCTCCTCAGTATTAAACTGCACGCAGATCCCTGTGCATCCCCTGCTACTTCACGCAGATGTACTTTTGCCCCCATGCCTTTGAGTGCACTCTGGCTTCCTCCTAAGACCCACCTGGCAGCTCTACTCTGCCCTGCAGCTCTCAGGAAGTGTCCGCAACTTCACCATCAGGCCCCAGGGTCCCTTCCTCCTGTGCACCAAAAGCACCAAAGAAGTCCAGACACCCCATCACAGCACTTCCCACACAGTATGGCCCCAACTGCATCCGTCTTCTCACCAGACTGCAAGGCTTCTCAGTTCCTGCGTCGCACCTCCTTTTTCACCAGGACGTGGCACTGCATCTGGCCTGGAGCCTACTGAAATGCAAGCCCCAGGAAGGCAGGGAGATTTGTCCAGCATCACTGTGCTCCAGTGCCTAACACAGTGCCTGGCACATTAGTAGGTATACAATCAATATGTATTAAGTGGATGAAGTAGTGAATAGCAGGTGCTCAATAAATATACAATAGAGATAGACTGAGTTAAAAAACTTGTAGAGCCTTTTATTCATTTTTTTTTCAATAGTACTTTATGGTATAATTTACATATAGTATAATGCAAAAATATTACATGTACCGCTCAATACATTTTTACATGTGTTTCCAACTGTGAGTCCACCACACACATCAAAGCTTAGAACACTTCCAGTTCCTCAGAAAGTCCTCTTTTGCTTCCTCCCCATCAACCCCAAGATGACTATGACTCTGAAATCAATCATGGTAGATTAGCTTTGACTGTTCTTGAACTTTATATAAAAATTCTGTTCTGTTGTTCTAAAGGGACTGTGGGTGTGTGTGTTCTTTTGTGTCCAGTTTCTTTCACTTAGCATAGTGTGTTTGTGGTTCATCCATGACGTTATGTGTAGAAAGCTCTTTACTGCTGCATTTCACCAGTGACTCCCATATCATGAGGTGAGATTTCAGCCTGGAGGGTGGGCTTCCAACTGGATGATGGCTCCTTATTGACATCGAAATGGTACCTGGTGATTCAGGCTTGGAATGTCTTCCTCATGGGCTACAGCTTCAGTGGGAAAGTGGTTCCTGGTATGCAGCAGGAACTTCATAAAGGACCAGTAAATACATGAGCATGTGCAAGGGCTTCGCCTGCCACCTAGTATCTGTTGAGGGTTCCCTGTATAGCAAGCACTGGACAGCTGAGCATTTTGCATTTGTATCTCATGTAAGTGAAAACAGCAGTTTACTTGAGTGTTGTATTAGTGTCTCTAGTATA
Source organism: Catagonus wagneri (assembly GCA_004024745.2). Taxonomy (NCBI): domain Eukaryota; kingdom Metazoa; phylum Chordata; class Mammalia; order Artiodactyla; family Tayassuidae; genus Catagonus; species Catagonus wagneri. Next base: position 1,141,363 of record PVHT021183594.1, read on the forward strand.
TGCATCAGGAAATTGAGACCAAGAAAGTTATTTATTGGGCCCAAGTCATTTGGTTAAAAAGTGACAGATTGGTTGATTGTAACACAAATACGTTCTCCTCACCTATTTGGGCTAAATTTAAAGTGAGTTGATTTTTTCCCTTATAAAGTAAACATAGGCTAATTATAGAGAATTTGAGAAATACGGAAAAGCTGAAGGAAGAAAGCATAAAGGCATCCGTGCGCCAGCACCCTAGGATAATCACTTTTAATATTTTGGAGTATGTTATCTTCTTGTATTATTCTCTGTGTATGGTATATTATTTATTTGCTTAATATGGTTATGATCATGGTACAATTGTCAAATTATATCTTACTTTTTCATGTAACTTTTTCTCAGCTTGTTATTAACTCAGTGGTTGTAATGTAGTTCACTCAGTATTCAGTCAATTGATGTTTATGGATTACTTGCTGCAAAACCTTATTTGTTGAGCCTTCCTATATGTTCAGGGTGCTGTAAAGCTTGTACTTCTTACCATTCCAGTCTGCTGTCTCCTACCTAAGCCAGGTTTGTTAGGTCCCACCCAGGAAGCCACAGTGTCTCTCTCTTAGAGTGTTTACACTGCTGGATTCTATGACTTTAATAGATTCCTTGGTTAGCTGCTATATGCTACTTTTCTAATTAATAAAAGAAGAAAACCACAAGAACAGCATCCGCAATTCCCTGCAGACTGCTTGGGCCTCTTGCTTTAGCACAGCAGGAATCCTGTATAGCAAATTGGAGCAGGGACTCCAGGAATACATCATCCCAGGTGAGGGGTTCAGATATCACATACTCAGAGCTCCAGTTGCATATTTAAATACCAAGGAGGCATGCTCTGCAAATAGATTGAAAGGATTTCAAAACTGGAGTGCCATAACTTGATTGTCAGAGTCAGGCGGAACCTGCAAGCTTGTTAAGAGCTCTTACTGGGGGATGTGCAGGGTATGAGGCATTGAAATAGGAGAAGGAGACACAATGTCAGCTAATTTCACCCTGAGTTCAGAGATGAGAGCTGGTGGGTGGGTCAGGGATGGGCACATGAAGCTAGCCTTTAGATCTCTTGGGAGGTTGGACTAGGTGTTTTCTAAAGGGCTGTGAATTATTTGAGGCAGTTTTGGAGCACTGCAGCAGATGAATGCAAATCCAGCCTCTTTCTCTGGTCCAGATGGTTTTTTATCCTTGTGATGCTCCAAAACTTTAAATGGAACAGGACTCATGGGACAGCATCTTCACCTCCTTGGTAGACATTGCTTATGTTGGGGATCCATGTCACACTCTGGAAATAAGAGGAGGGGGTTCAGGTGATGTTGTCCTGTCCGGGTCTCAGGTAGTTCTCAGGTGAAGTTCAAAGAGTACCAGGCACTACCTCTCTGAGCCACCTAGCCCTTCAGAATTGTCATCTGGTCATCTTTGGGTTTAATTGGTTTTAATCATCCTATCAAAGAAGAGCTATGATTGTCTCACCCCTTACCTCCTCCCCTGGGGTTGGGAATTCTGGCCCCACCTCCAGGTATGATGTGATTATATCATTCTAGTCATCTTCTTCCCTCCAGGAACTGCTCTCAGGGTTTGTATTTGCCTCATTTCTGTTACTCTGGCTGCCTGGTGTGTGCAGAGTATAGCTGTGGATGGCAATTTTGTTCCTGATAATGTCTTACAAGGTGAATTGATGTTTCACAAGGGGGGGAGGCATAAAAAAAAAAGAAGGTTCCTTAAAGGAAACTGCAGCATCTGGACCAAAATGCTGAGGAATGGTTTTAGAAGTAAAAGACCTTGTTCCTCCTTGGGTGGCCCACGGGGCAAGCAGTGGCTGTGTCGTGCAGCAAAAGCAGCCCTGGGTTTGCAGTTTAGTCCTGGATCCACCATTTGGGAGCCAACCCTGGAAAGTCCTTTTAACTCATCTTTCTCGGGAGTAAAACCAGGGTCTGGTAGCAGGTAGTTTTGGTTCCCCCAGTGGAGAACAGGCCAAGGCAAGGAGCACACAGGGCAGAGCGACAGGCCAGAGTGGAGGAAGTTAAGAGCATTTTGTGATCACGGAGAAAGAAGCAGAGGAGTGCTAATAAGGTGTAATTAGCACCTTTTCTCTAATTAGCGGCCAGGGAATTATTCAAAGAGATTAAATAGAAACTGTGGAAAGATCCTTGGGCAACTGAGAAGCCAGTGAAAGGTAATCACCTCTTCTTTATTTATAAAAGGATAAAATACGACTTATAAGCAGAGAAGGAGTCTTTCCCATCCTTGTGCCAATGTTTTTCTTTCAGACCCTCACACCCTTCCTACCGCAGGGCCTTTGCACATGAGGCTCCTTCATCGCCAGAGCACTGTTTCCTCTCCTGACTCCGCCCAGGTCCCTGCTCCAGGGTCCTTTCCTCCGGGACCTCTGACCGTCTGCGTTACTCACTTTCCTTCATTACGGGTTCTTTAGGCACCAGAAACTTTTCTTTCAGAACACAGATGCCAATAGCAATTTTATGTTGATTTATGCTCATCTGCCATCTGGACCATAAGCTCTGTAGGTGCAGGTTCCAAGGCTGTTTTTTATTCAGCACTGGAGCCTCAGCCTTCAGCACAGTGCCCGGTTTGGAGGTGAATCAATAACAGGATGAATGAATGAATCAATTAAAGAAAGACACAGTTAAGTGATGACTGGCAGCCGGTCCTTTGGCTGGTTCTAGGAGTTGGTAAAGCTGGTGCTGTCTGTCATTCCTGTGAAGAAACGGAGGCTCTAAGGGTCAGTGAAAGAAATGAAGTGACTTCCCGGATACACACACCCCAGAAACAAGGACTTGTGGAGAATCCAAAATTTTATTCACCTTTGCTTGAAATATGGGTACTATGTTGCTTTTTCATCAAAGTGGTTTTAAAAACTTAGGAATTAAAATGAGTAAAACGTCAACAATAAAAACAAAAATGAAAGACAGACAACAAAGCCCAGGGGACGATGGATTCTGTTCCAACTCGTCGCTTAGTGTCAGCTGCGTTTGAAGAAAGTTCACCTGTTGCACTTAACTTCCTGGTGGAGACCTCCGTGTTAAACCCAGTTCCAGCCCCCGAGAATAGTTCTGCATCTTGAGGCACCAGTAAGAGCAAGAAAACCTTCAACCTTCCTTGGAGGTTGGAAAGAGGGGGAAATGAGAGCAGGAGCAAGCACTCAGTGACTGTCTGGGATCTGTCAGTGCAATGCACAAGCCACCCAAAGGTCCAAGCTTCCTGGCTTGTTGAAATTGGAGGTGGAAATATACTATGAAACAGAAATGTCTTCCTTGGTGCTGGGCGACAAGGACCTAATTCACGAGGACATACCTGGTCAGGACCCCTAAGCTCATTCAAAACAAGCCTGTAAATCAAACCCATACGAAAAATTGAATCAGGCTCCTCTGTGTGCTGGGGACCCAGTGATGAGTAAAACAAATAAAATGAGTAGAACAGACAAAATAAGACATTACACATAGTTCCTGCCTTAAGGAGTGAATGTTGCGGTGGGCACCGCATGGATGGACACACTCCAGAAAGCCTAGTAGTAGACCTTAATCTAACCATGTGAAGTGCTATGAAAATATATGAAAGAGCAGAGAAAAACAGACATTTACTAAATCAAGGAGGTCAGGGAAAACGTCCCTCAAACAATGATAATCTGGCAATGAAATGAAGGGAGAGGAAGGGATTGAGAATGAAGGAGATTCCAAGGGAGCTGGACCAGCACGAGCAAAGTCCCTGTGGTGACCTCAAGGGGCTGAGCAGTCACTGCAGTGGGAGGACAGGAAGCAAGGCAGCAGCATGTAGTCTGATTCCAGCCTACAGAGGCGACAGGGCCCAAACCCTGCTAACATCTATAGGACATGTGCAGTTTGTGGCCTTTGACACTGAGTGACCAGTGTCAGAGTGGAGATTAATTCAGGATATAGAAGGTAAAACCATTTCCTGATGCAGGCAATCAGCTCTAAGGATTTATTGCAGGCCCCCGGGAATGACGGCAAACTCATTCCCAATACCACCCTGATAGCCTGCTGTGAGGAAGAAGGCAAGGTCCCTCACCTGCTCTCCACCTGTGTTAGTGACATCACATTGACCTGGCTGCCTTCCCCAAATCCTCTGTCTCCTCCACTTCCTCAACCTGTCAGTCCCCTCGGTTGGTTACCAAAGTCAATAGGATCTGTCTCCGAAACATCTCTTGAATGTTTCTCCTCCTGGCTTTATGTCCATTGCACGATCCAAGTTCAGGTTTTTCTCCGTCTTTGCTGGGACTGCTTCTGTGGCTTCTTGACCTGCTCCTTCTGATTCTGTTCTTTCCCCCCTCCAAGCTCTTCTACATGCTCTAGCCGGGGTGGTCCTTTCAGAAGACAAATATTTGATCATGTCACATCTACTAAAATTTTAGTAGATGCAAACTATTATATTTAGAATGGATGAGCAGTGAGGTCCTACTGTACAGCACAGGGAACTATATCCAGTCTCTTGGGATGGAACATGATGAAAGATAGTAGGAGAAAAGGAGTGTGTGTGTGTGTATGAATGACTGGGTCACTATGCTGTACAGCAGAAATTGGCAAACACAAACACTGTAAATCAACTGTACTCTAATAAAAATAGTAAAAAAAATTGAAACAAAATTCTTCAATGGATTCTTCTCTTCAGCTGCAGAAAACCTTAGCTCCTTGTTTCTTCTTTTTTTTTTTAAATCTCACCTCATGTCTCTCCATCCTCCTCCCTCTTTCCCGTCCTTCCTCCTTCGCTCCCTCAATTTGCTGACTGTTACTTCCTTTGTGTTCGTAAGAGCAGAGCATAATTAACTTCTGTGTGTTCTCTGAAAAGAAAAAGGGACATTGAAGCACTGGGGGCCTGTCACCGGCGGGCTCTCTCTCTGGGAGAGGCTAGGAGATTCGTGAGCAACCCAGCCTCCAGCCTCAGTTTTCTCATATATGAAATGGGAAGAAAGCTCTCTGGTTTCCGCAGAGGTTGCAGCAAGTGTGAAATACCTAGGGGTGAAGGGGATCTTGGAGCTGGGAGGTCAGTGGGTGGTGTGTGTCAGGACTCCCCTCACCCCAGGACCCTGAGGCAGGAGTCCCTCCCGTGTTCTGTGATGCTGGAGGGGACAGACCTCTTTGAGCGTGAGCCGCTGGCTTGGGCTCCCGTGGAGGCTGCACTGAGTGTGGCTGCAGCTGGGGGGGCCCTGGGCCTGAGCAGGAAAACGAATGGCCCATCATCAGTTGTGTTCTCCTTTCAAATAGTGATTGGGAACCCTTTTCAGAGGCTGACATTCAATTTTCTCTTTTGTGTCATTTCTCCAGAAAACACTCAGACCATCCATTTTTTCAGTTAAAATCTCTCCCTTCTTACCCCTTAGGTTCCTGATTCCTTTCATGCTTGGAGTTCAGTGGTGGTGATGAACTCTGATGGCAATTAATCCATCCTCTGTTTTTTTGAGCTTCACATGGGTCTTGGCTTAGCCCTTGTTGGACCCACCAAACAAGCATTAGCTTTTTGATGTGTGTGTGCCCAGGCACAAAGGGGCACCGGCGGATTGAGAGTTGCTGTGTTAAAGGGGCTGCTGGTATTCTGTGTTTGGTCTGCTGGTCTCCAAGCGTGTGAGAGATGAATGAGCCCAGTGCTCTTAGGATGCCTCCTAGATCTACATACACTCCAGGAAGCTCTGTGTTCTGTTAGCTTCACAGGGAAGTGATGAGTAAGGAGAATATAATGCCCAGGTGAAACGAGGCAGACTGGGCTGCTAAATCACTTGGCATCCATTCAGGGCTCATACTTCTGCTGTGGAAGCGTTACTCCTAGAGGGAGAAGCCGGCAGTGACCAGCACTGTGCTGGGAAGGGGTGATTGCTAGGCGATTTTTGAACCTGTGCAACAGGAGCCTGTTTTAAGTCAAGGAAAAAGCTAACAGGGGAAGCACTGACAAAGAGGAGGGTGCACGTTGCCTGTTGGGGAGAACAAGGGCTTTGGAATCCAACATGAGTCAAATTAATTCACTTTCACATTACTGTCACCAACTCCATGGGCTTGTGCTAATGAATAAATCAGATAGTGTGGTGAAAGGGACTGGCATGTACTCATCATCGGCAGATAGTGGCCACAGTGGGTTAGGCTGACAGATTCATACACGTGACCTCATCTAATCCACAAGGTTGGTGGCCACTGCTTTTCCCATCTCACAGCAGAGGAACTGGAGGCTTGATGATGCTGAGTGGGTTTCTCAAGGCCACAGAACTGGTATGCTGCCAAAGTGAGGTTTGAACGCAGGGGTGGCTCTGCCCTAAACCCTGTGTGTCTTCCGCTGCCTTCCTTGGGTCACCTCCTGCGATTCCACAGGGTCTGTGCTTTTACAAAGCCATCATACCACCCTGCTTGGGTCTGTTAAAGAACAGGAAGAACGCAGCCTGCTTGGTAGCCGCATGTGGAGAAGGCTGTTGTCATAGCCCCACAAATGCATGTTCCACGAAGTTGGGGGTGACTGGTGACCACAAGGCTCTGGAGGACTTTAGGTACCTGGGAGGAGCAGGAGTGTGAGGATGGCCACCTGCTCCTCCTTCTCCAGGAGACCCTTCCTTCCAGCTGGGTCAGTGCCTCAGGTGACCATGAGGTCCACAGGCTCCCTAAGGGACTCCCCTCATGACAGATCTCAGATTGAAGGAACCCGAGAGAGGCATCTAGCCTCAGCCGCAGATCCTGCTTGCTTGCTTTATTTCTTTGTTTGTCTTAGCATTTTTAAAAATTGTGGTAAAGTACAGGTAAGAGTCACCATTGTAATTCACCATTTTACGTTGTCAAGCGTACAGTTCCTACTGCCTTCACAGTGTTAGGCAAGCACTATTTCCAGGACTTCTCATCACCCCACATGGAGACCCTGTGCCTGTTAGCTGTCTCTCCCCATACCATCTCGTCGCCAGCTCCAGGCGACCACTTCTCTCTGTCCCTGTGGATCCACCTGTTGTGGATCCATGTAAATGGACTCAAACAGTAGGTGGTCTTTTGTGTCTGGCTTCTTTGGCCCAAATACCCATGTTTATGGGGAGGGTGGAAAACGAGGGTTGGGAGTGAGGTAGGGATTGGGAAGAGAAACCATGTTCCTGGGTTTGGATGGAGAGGGTTATCATTTTGTCTGAGTCTGTTTGGTTCCTGAGTTCTGAAGAGTTAAGTAGCAAGAGTTCAGAAACAGCAGCATACCTGCCCAGGCCTCCCCAGTTTCTGCCTTCAGATCGTGAGAGTTTGGGTAGCAAAGGATCCCTGTACTTCAGACACTCAGATTCACCTCCCAGCTCCGTCATTTCACCCCGCCATCCATGCGTTACCCACTGACACCCATCGACACCCATCACCCTAACTCCAGGGACTGAGCTGCTGTTTCTCATTGAACAGTCATTCATTCCTTCCCTCTCTCATACCCACGCCCTCCTCCCTCCCCCTTCCCTCCCCCGTTCTCTTCCCCCTTCCCCCCCCTTACTTGTACCTTCAGCTAACATGCTGAGCTCTGAGCTCCACCATGTACAGGAGCTGGCCTGGGTGCTGTTCCTAAAGAGGAATTAGCATTAATCTAGTTGTGTGGAGACAGGTACTTAAATAGACGCTTTAAATACCTGGTGATGAGAGAGCAACAATAGAGGCCTGGACAGTATGTTCTGGATGCACAGGGTCAGGGGGAGGGAGAGAGGAGGCGGCAGCTGCTCCTTCTGTACCCGTGGGCGGCACCGCTGCCCTCACTGCAGTTCACAGAACTCCAGGGCGTCACTAAGTCACGGATGACCCTGCACCCCTCCAGGGAACCGGGGCCCTACTGGGTCCATTCTATAGACGGAAACTCAGAGGCTCAGAGGGACTCAGTGACTCGTCAGAGTTTGAGAGCCCCAAGGCCACGGTGCAGGAGGGGGCGGCTGTGTTCCCAGTGGCATCCTCCTTTTCATCTGCAAATGGGCGTGGGCACCGCCTGGTTTAGGGTGGCTTCAGTTCTCTCCCGGGAGTGGGGCGGTTCATCAGGGCGGCCCCTCTTCCTACCTCTCATACAGTTCTGACTCACAGCCTCTCCCTGAAAGGGCTTTGTTGGATAAAATGATGGGAATGACAGGCTGTGACATGTGACTGTCTCAGCCGGGGAGGCCGATGGAAACACACAGAGTTGACGATGTCAGACAACAGACACCGTCTTGCTTTACTCCCCACTCTTCCTGGAGGACAGAGGCTGCCCTGCATCAGAACCGAAGGCTGCTTGGGAAGGGACCCGCAGGTCTGAACCTCTGCTCTGGCAGACTCCGGGGGAGCTCAGGCATGTGACTGACCTCTGCAGGGTTGCTACTCAAAGCTTGGTCCCTGAACCAGCAGTATCCGTGCCACCCAGAAGCTTGTTGGCAATGCCCCAGTCGGTTCCAAGCCCGAATCTGCAGTGGAACAAGAGCCCCGGTGGTCCCTATGCTCATTAAAGAAGCATCTCTCTATATGTCAACTTCCTCGACTGTAAAATGGGAACAAAAATGCCTTTTTTGAAAGCTTAGTGTGAGGATTAAATGCACCTAAAACTCTCTGCTTGGCTAAGGGGTCATCCTGGTTCGCTCAGGACCTAAAGGTCTCCAGGGATGCAGGGCTTTCAGTTTTAACACTGGAATGAGTTGGCACCTGCTCCCAGCTCATGCCTGGCACACAGTAAGAGCTGCTCTGAAGAGGTGGGGTGGTTATTAGGACGTTTAGGAAACATGTGGGAAAGAGCCACAGAGGAACTGTTTGTGTTTTCATTAATGCTGTGCGGTGGGTTGTTGTGTTTGGGGTTTCATTGCCGTCATTGTCGTTGATTCTTTCCTGATGACAAGAGCCACAGTAAACCCAGCTCTCAACAATCAAGCTCTCGGTATGTGCTGAGAGCTATACATGCATTATCTCAACCACAGCAACCTCTTTAAAGTAGAGGCTGAAATTCCCTCCATTTTAAAGGGGAGGAAACGGAGCCTCAGAGACAGGATGTATCTTGCCCAGGGCCCTGGCATCAGCAAGAGGAAGAACCAAGACCTGAACACTTGGTCTATTTGGCAGCAACGTCTGTCCCTTTAATAACATAGACCCCCGGATCCCTAAAGGGAGAATCAGTTCCTCCAGAGACTCAGCTCTCAGAGCCACCTGTAGACATTTTACGGGGAGCTGTGGGGAGTTTGAAGAGGACTTTTCTGCTATCACACTTACCACCAAGGTGGGCCGTTACCAAGTGTAGGGGAAAGCCTGGAAGTCTCCTTTTTATAAAAAATAAAACTGCCTCCTTCAGTTCACCGGCATCCCCTCTATGTGTGACAGCTAGAGACGGGAACTTAATGAATGGGACCTGTTTGCTTTTGCTCCTCGCTGGAACAGCTTAATGACAAGCTATTATTATTGGTGGCAACTTCTTATGTCTTCCATCTAGGTCATGGCAGTGTGGCTCTCAGACTCCCTGAGGAGACCAGTCTCAGGGAAGGAAAAAATAGACAGCACCCCCCCCAACACCATTAAAGGAAGGATGAAGAGCTTATGCAGGGAAGAGTTTAAGAAAGGTGGTTGCCCCCCTGGGAGAAAATGAAGGATCAGAAAAGGGAAGGGTGGTGAAAGGAGACGCTCCGCTCTGTGGCTTGGATTCTTCTAAGTTCGGAAGATGAGTGAAGAATGAGTATCATTGTTCCTCATTTTTGCCCCTAGCCGTCTTTTGTTACCAGTGTCAGAAAAGCTCATTCAAAGTGGCTCAAGCAGAATGAAGTAATGAATTGGCAGTTAATTGGGACATGCTATGATAACAAGGATACTTGGCTTCAGGCATGGCTTGAATAAGGCGCTGACAAGGATGTCAGGTCTCAGTAACTCTCCATTGTTCACCCTTGCCTTTGGCTCTGACAATTTCCTCCCCAGGGTGGTATATGGTGGCAGGATGGCTGCCAGAAATTCTGGCTGAACGTACTTCCAGGGTCAAGTCCAACAGTAAGAAAAGCTGTCTTTTCCTAATAATTTTAACCACACATCCTGAGAATCACTCTGATTGTACCATTTAGAACATGTTCCTACTCCTGAACTAACTGCTGATAGTATGGAAACTGGATGGACCAATTGGTTTGACTATGAGAAGGGGAGGATGTCTCCCCATGGAAATTCACTCTGACCAGTAAAGGGAGAATGAGGGGCAGAGTGACTGATACCCATGACGTGACTCAGGGAGGCTCATGCTTCTCTAAGAAAAGGATTCTGAAGAAAAAAAATGGCTTTAGGTGCACAGAGCAAGGTCAGTAGCCCTGTCATGGCTGAGACCTAGAAAAAAAAGGATGCTCCCACGTACTTGAGTTTACCAGCTCCTCAGAGACCCGACTTTATCAGGTAGGATTTCTCTGTGAGAATGGCTGGACCTAGCCTCAGACAATCCGTAGTGACTAACGACCCTGTTCAGAAACTTTGAGTCAGATGCCAACCCGCAGGTTGACAGAGCACCGAGTGAAGCCATCTTGGGCCTTTGCTGTATCCTTGCATGTAAATAAGGGTCTGAATCTCAGCAGGTGTCTATTCTTGGCCAACCCTGCTAATGATCTAGAGAGCAGGGCTGCATCCAAGAGCTGCAGTCCCCATGTGGTTCTGATGAATGTGGGGGATGTTGGGCTGTCCTAAGCTAATTGCAGCTGGAATCAAGGAATCTGTCTCCCCATGGGTTTGCGTATTCTGTCCTCCAGCATTGTGTTACATGTTAGAGGGAGGGCTTGGCTGTGAGTGGTGTACTAGGACGAGGTCTGGAAGGCCCAGGCAGACACAAAGTCCTGGCCACACTCTTCAAGGTCAGGGTACCAGCAGACTAAACAGTGTAGCCAACTGCATCTTCAAGGTAGGCTCCCCTCTTGGCACAGATCAGAGTCCCAAAGGGAAGAACCTGGCTGGCTCACAGGAAATTCCAACACCCTCCAAGTTTCGGATTCTCTCCCAACTGCTCTGCTGAAAGATACCAACAGTGCATTTAGCCAAGAAACTGTTTTGGAGTAAAATTGACCTAAGAATTAAATGGAATCAGACCCCTTGCCTTGATCTTCAGAGCACACCCTGTGTGATATGGCCTCTGCTTCCTGTCCTAACCCAGCTCACCACTCTCTCCTCTTCTCATTAAACTGCAGCTGTTCTGATCTTCCTTCGGTTCCCTGAACCCGTCAAGCCCTTTCCTGCCTTTGCGCAAACTGCTTCTTCTGCTTGGATGGCTCTCCTTACCCCCACCCCCTCCTCAGTTTTGCCTATTGGACAGCTGACTCCTTCTTGACCTTCTTTGGATCAGCTCCAGGGTGGCAGACCACTCCTCCTCTGAACTATTGCATCATTTCCTGGAAATCAGCCTATTGCTTGATTTCCTTTTTCCTTGTCTGTCTGCTCCCCGTAAGAGTGTCATCCTCATAAAAGCAGGGATCTTCTCTTTGGGAGCCTCCTTCCCTGGATTCCCTCCCTAGAACAGTGCCTGGCACATAGCTGGGGTTTGTTCTAGCCGCCGAATGAACGAAAAGCAATTAATAGATGAATGTTTCTTCCTAGAGCAATAGATCTGGCAGGTCTGCTCAATTACATCAAGCATTAGTATCCCTTTCTGCTTACTGGCAGCCTTGCAGACTCTGAATGCTACTCCGAGTTTCATTCCCAGAGTAGTGGACTGGTGCCAGGCAAGGTGTTCAGAAGGACTAGGAAGGTCAGGGGGTCCTGCCCTCGAGCATTCTAGTCTGAAAGGGCAGGTGAGATGCATGCCTCTCAGCAACTAGGCTAACACACACAGGGCTGAAGGATGGGCTGTAAAGATCAAGGTGCTGGAAACTCAGAAAGGGAGGAATATGTAGAAAGTGGGGGCAGTAAGGAGTCTGTGGTGGATGTGAGCTTGATCATCAAGGCTACCATCTCCACGACTCCTACCACCAACTCCACTTGACTGAGCACCTATTAGGCACCAAGTGCTTTATGTGCATTACCTCTCAAAACTTGCATAGCAACCCTTTAAGGTGGTGACTGTTATTATCATGTCCATTTTTCAGATGGGGAAAATAGAGGCTTAGGTTAAAAAACTTACCTGCGGTAAGAAGCAGACCCCAGGCAGGCTGTCAGCAAAGCCATGTTCCTTCTACACATGCCCTGGATTCTCTTTGCAGAGAATACTTTACACATGAGGACCTCTTAACACAGCAAAGAGAGCACCGGACTAGGAGTCAAGAGATCCCATGTCTGTTCCTGCTGTCGCACTGATTTCTGTGAAACTTGGAGTAAATCATCCGAGATTCTGGCACTTCAGTTTCCTCCCCTTGAAAATAGGGAAGTTGGACTTGACAGTACCAAGTCTTGCTGTCCATCAGCATAGTCAGGGGCAGATACCCATCCTGGGGCGCCTCAGCGGAGATTGTGACTCATTGAAGGTGGGTGAGCAGCCTGAAAATCTGAAAGTACAACAGATTCCACAGGTGAGCTGATGCATAGCTACAGGGTTGGATACGGAGAGTTTAGACTAGTGCTGTCCATCCTGGATGCACATTAGACTTCCCAGGGAATTAGAAATCTCCTGGATCCCCTCCCAGACCAGCTGGGATTGGCATCTTTAGGGGTGGGGCTGGTAGGGATGGGAGAGTAATAGCCTTAGGGTTTAAAGACTGTTGGACTCTTCAAATGTGGCCAGTGTGACTGAGAAGCCAAATATTAATTTTACTTAGTACTTTAAAATTCAGTTTAAATAGTCCTATGTGGCCAGTAGGTGCCGTATTGGAAACCCAAGCTGGAATGAGATTGAAGGTTTGGTGGCTCTATGCGGCTCTTTCTTTGCTCCACCCCAAATCATAGCTCTTTTCCTTGTAATTATCTAACCTCCATCCTTTCCACTCTAGTCTAAGAGACTAGTGCCCAGACTCTGGGTTAAGCCTGGTATTCTTCACCTGGTCTCTGATTCAGAGCACTTCAGCCTACCCTAGCCGGGAACCCAACAGTCACCAGAAGCTTAAGACTAAACTTCTCATTTGAAGATAGTGGAAGAGAGAGCATAGAAAGGTATTGTTGGGTCATTTTAGACGAATGGTGGTGGATTTGCTCCTGAGAGCAAATGGTCCAATGAATGGAGATTGCTTGGAGTGGAATTCTGTGTTTTGGGTGATGGAGCTGGTATGTTTTGGGGGAATGATGGACAGGGGAAGATATGAAGATTTCCTTTGGGTTTCCTTCCAAGCATACATTACTTGGCTTCATTAGCTCACTCTGTAATTCAAGTTATCACGTGTTCATGGAGTACTTGACCTCTCACAGGTGCTGATGTAGATGCTGAGCCCTGAACACTTGAGTCCAGACTGTGATGAGGTTGCTTTGTGTTTCTGCTGTATCCTGAGGGCTGTTGGAACTAACTGCTGAAAAAATTAAGAAGGAGGGCCCCATGTTCCAATTTGAGCTTTAAAAAGATAGCTCCAGCAGAAGTGTGGAGAGTGGATGGGAGAGGAGCGCGATTGGGGTAGGCACTCCAGACAAGAGGCTGCTTCTGTCGTTTGAGAGAGAACTGCCAAGGGTCAGAACATGAGCAGGTGCAACAGGAAAAAGAAAATAAAACCTGTGGGGCGATGAAGATGTAATGGATGCTGCTAGACTTGGATGGTGGTGAACTGCAGTGGTAAACAAGGGAAGAGACCTGTCCTTCTTTCCTGAGAGGAGCCAGATGAGGAACAGAACATAAGTCATAAAATGGCCAATGAGTGGAGGTTGCTTGGAGTGGAATTCTGAGTTTGTGGATGATGGAACTGAGGTGCTCTTGGGAAATGGCACCTGGGTATGAGTTCCCCACTCAGCTCCAGTCTCCTGCATAAACTGATTGCCAGTTGACAAGAGATTGCCCATTTCTGAGACATTTTTTCTTTTTCTAGTTGGATGCCTCAAGAAAAAGTACTTGGTAGTATTCATCATACACACATGTATATACACACATGCACACACACACGTGCGCATCCGTGTGCACATATAACTTCATTTTCCTATTCTGCATATCTGGAACCAGTGTTTCTCGGTAGCTAACCTACCAGATTCTGGATCTGGATTGCCTGGTCTTAAATCCTGCCTCTGTCATATCCTAGCTTTGTGGGTTTGGGCAAGTTACATTCTCTGAGCCTGTGTTTTTAATTTGTAATACAGGGATAATAATAGTACTTCCTACACATAATGTATGCCATGTTGGACTACATATAGACTGGACCAAGTAAGTGTTAGCTATGATGGTGACCATGATGATGGTGATGAGGCTGAGGATGATGATGAGTAGGAGGACGGATGGATGTGATGGCCATGATGATGAGGGATGATGATGATGAAGATGATAATGGTGGATGGTGATGATGATGGTGGCAGTGGTGAATGATGATGGGGGACAGATGATGATGATGATGATGATGATGATAGAGGAGGTAGAGGATGAATGATGGTGGGATAGAGATCCTCTAGTGAAACAGATCCAGCTTTTAAGTATGTGAAAATGCTATTCATTTGAATCCTCAGGCTTATGTTTGATGCTTTTACATTTCCTCTCGTCCGTGGAAACTGAACTAAAATATGTTTAAAAGCTCAACTGATGCACAACAAGAATAGGAGAAAGTACATCAGGGCTTATTAAGGTAGAAAACAAAATCCCAAGTTGCCCATCTAGGTCTTTGCTGGGTCCTCTGTATCATTATCCCTTATTTTTTGGTGCCCCCCTCCCTGGCAGACAGAGGAAAATAAGCTATGGAAATGGGTACAGGCTTGACAACAGCATCCAGTTCTCTCTTCCTTCCTGAGGATGAGCTTCCTGTTCATTTATTTTCTCACCAGATATTTGTTAGACCCCTAATCTGTGTCAGACATGGTGCGAGGCTTTGAAGATACTAACTTGAATAACACTCATCCTGCTGTTGAGACAAGACAGAGAAAAACAAATAAATTAGCTTTGGAGTTCACGTACTCAGGTCACAGAAATTCAGTTTCAGTTGGACTGGCTTGGCGCACAAGCATTAGTATATATGTGTGTGTGTGTGTATATATGTGTGTATATATATATACATATACATATATACATATATACACACACATATATTTATTTATTTATTTATTTATTTTTGTATCTCTCCAAGTGATTCTGTTGTGCAGCCAGGAGTGAAAGCCACTGATGTGTGCAAAGGAACATTGGATGACATCTTGCAATAACTGAGCTGTTGTCAGCATGGGGCCACGTGGATTTTAGGGAAATCATTTAACCTCTTTTCTTGTGTCTTTATGATAATTGCCATCCATGAGAGTTATAACCACTGGCAACATTTCATCTTTTGGATAGTTAGAATCAAAAGAGATAATGGGTGTAGATGTCCTTTTTAGCCTTGTAAATGGATAAGTGAAATATAAGTTGGTTTTAGACTCTATTAAACATCAGACCTGATGCTCATAGAGTCGGATCTCTCCTATTCAGCAAGCTCTGGAATATTCTAGAGCTTCAGTTATGGCGCAACTGGAACACAGAGTTGAAAGCAGACACCCAGAATCCCACACCTCTCTGCCTCCCTCGCTCTGTGTTTAAAACAGTTTGTTCTGCTTCTGTAGAGCAGTGAGCATGGGGAGGGAACTGCTTTTGCTTCAGAACCAAAGTGGGTGTCTGAAATCTGTTCCTCACCCCCGGCTGCACACTGCCGAGGAAGCCAGTGCCAGAGGTGGTCAGGCTGATCTGTAGCATCTGAAAAGGGCAGGCTGAGTGATGGCAGGAGGAAATAAATATCAGAGCGTTAGGCTCTGCCATCCAGGTGGGAATTGGGAAGAATATTTCAGGGCCTTGAAACAAAGGATGCCAGGTCCTGGGAGTGTGGCCAGATTCCCCCATCACCTCCTGCCAGTCCATAAAACCACCTTAGAAAATCCCAGAGCTAAAGGTGAGCCTCTTTGGTACCTTGCTGTGCCATTACGTGTTGCAAGTAACTTCTTGCATTTGGCCTTCCGAGAGGTATACCTTGCCTTTGGTCCAGAGTGATTTTAGAAGTTTAAGTTTCATATGCCAGTGGAAATGAAAGTGGTGTAAGGTAATTGCATGAGGTCCATAAAGGCTGTTAGCGATGCTTTCTCTCCGAAGCGTGATTCATCACTTGCTTCTCTTCATGCAGCCTCCTTGGGCTCAGAATGGATGGGGTGTTTTGAGGTGAGGGGGAGGGAATGTGAAACTAGTGTGTTGATAGATCTGGAGATGCCATGTTTTAAATAGGATGAGGATTCTTTTGGGTTTCTGGCTGTGTCTGTGTGGTCTAGAGGACAGAGGACATGGAGCGAAGTTGTTAAACTGTTGGAGTCAGACATGGACAGATGAGCCTTTTGCTCCTAGTTCATCCTGTCCTCACAGCAGCCCTGTGGGATGGTGCTCACGATGCCCATTTCATGGGCAAAGAAACTAGGGTCCAGACATGGAGAGCCAGGATTTGAACTCAGGTCCAAGAGACCCCAGAGCCCATGCTACTTCAGTTATGAAGTTTGACTGGTATGCATGAAAGGGGAGGCTGGAGAGTCTAAACTGAATGTGGTAGGTCTAAGGGAGCCATTGATGACTCTAGAGGAGAGGTGTAGCATGATGGAAGCAGCACTTTAGGAACTGCAGTCAGGCCACCATGAACAAGGTCAGTTGTTGAGATGCTTCAGTCAAGAACAAGTTACCTCTTTTGGGGGACAGAGACGCCTGATGTGAGACACCTGGAGTCCTGACCGGGGGAAAATAACAGTGACCTGCATTTGTGGAGCACTTGCTGTTTGATGGGTGCCTCACTGGATACTTTTATACAGAGAAATCATTTAATCCTTACAACTTGATGAGGAAGTGCCGTCACTGGCAACCGTGCAGTGAGGGGTGAAAAGCTTGGAATCCTGAAGGCAGGCAAACCTAATTTGTGACCCTGAAAGTCATTTTCTCATTGAGCCTACTTCTGCATTTATAAAATGGGGCTCATACTAGTACCAGTTTAGGAAGATGGTTGGGCTGAGATTAAATGACTACATAGGAAGTGTTGAGGCTCTGGTATTGGTGAAGAGGGGGAGGCCAAACATGCTAGATGTGGGACTCAGTGGTGTTTGGAATATTCTAACACCCCTGCTCTCTGTACTGTGAGTTAGACATTATTCTATACATGTGCCTGTACCCCTGAGCACAGAGCAGAACTGTAAGCAAATGCAGTCTTACCTGGCTCTCCACCTGGAGAAAGGAGGGCATAGCTGCACTGCAAGCTTATAAAGGAGAAAGACAATTCTAGGGCTAGCTGTTCATTAGCCAGGAGCTGGCTTGGCACCACCATCTGTGAAAGACTATGTATAAACCCCTTGCATTGTGCCATCCCCACTGCCCTGCCTTGTAATACTTAGCCTAAGCCAAATCTCTCCTGTTACCCTCTTCTGGTCCCCATTAATCTCTTCTCCCCATAATGGAAAGCGGTGTAACCTCCAGTATCAGACTGCCCAGGTACCAATCAGAATTGTGTGACCTTGGGGAAGAAAATCACTTTACCTTTCCAAGCCTCGGTTTCTGCACAATGGGTATGGCAGTGGTAATTATACCAGTTAACATGCCAGAAGTGCTCACTCCAGCCACATCTTCACCAATACCAGTTATCTCAAGGCAGTGTGTGTATGCGGGTTGTCCCAGATGTTTTTCATTGAGTGCCAGCGGTGCCCTTAGCCTATGCTCTCCTGAGAACTTTCTCCGTTCCACGAACTTTCTCCGTTCCTCATGTGCTCAGTGCAAGAAGATGCTAATCCCATTGCCTTTGGCAGCGTCATGTAACTCTGGTGACCAGCTCCCTCAGAGGCATCTTTGCTCCATGGAAATTATTACGTCTTTTTTACAAACTAAGGAAGTTGGAAACTTTTCAATTCCATCCCAAGAGGTGCCTGACAGTCTTGAGGCTGAGACTTTACTCCTGCGCCTTCTTCTGTTGGTGGGTTCTTCATATCGTTGCCTGTTTGGGTATTTAATGAGGCCCTGTGGGCAGCTGTTGAGGCTTATCAGACCTCTATATTCTCCTCCTTAGGAAAAGAGGCACACTAAATGTATTTTGGGAGTTGGAGGGTGGAGTGATTCCTCAGGATAGTAGGATGATGATGGAAGTTTTTTTCGGACATGACATCCGGGAGTCATACAGAACAGTCTTGGATACGGAATTCTCCCCTTTCACTTTGCGTTTAAACCAAGGACATTTCTCTTAAGATTCATTCCCACATTTGTTCACTCGTGCATTCCCTCACCCTGTACTTAGTGATGTGTCATGTGTGGAAGCTCCTTCCAGGTCCTGGGGACAGAGAGACGAGGACAGCAAAGTCTCTGCCTTGTTGAGGCATGATTGAAAGTGATTAATCAATCCAAGAATATTGGATTTCTCCAAAAGTTACTGTAGGGGAAAAGATAATTATCCAGAGTCTTTAAATCTGTTACCCAATTTAATTGATTTAATTAGGTAAAATTCATAGAACTGTAAGGTTGGAAAGAGCCCAGAAGACATTTATTCCTGTTTCTTCTCTCTGCCTTCAGGCCATGCTGCACTGGAAATATCCCCCAAGCCCCATGCATTTAGTAAAGGGGAGTATTTCTAAGAACTATAGCTTTCAGCTCTTTCAGATAAAACTTTCTATTCAGTGAGCATCCACAGGGGAAATTATGCAGACTTGTTGAAAGAGTTGACATGCACAGCTACCAAGCATTGTTCTGAAAGACATGAATGAAATCATTTATTCTCCCTACAAGCATGCGTGCGCAAACACACACACACACACACACACACACACACACACACACACACACACACACGTCCCCATATTTGTACTCTCGAGGGTGTATTAAATTAACCTGCTAAACACAGAATGCAAAGGGCAAGCATGGCTACAATATGATAAGGGCCCTTTGAGAATTCTTTCAGATCCCAGTTAAAAAAAATTAGACCTCAGCATTTGTCAGATCCTCTTTTGCTATGACACAGAGCCATACCTTCTGTTTAGTTGGCATTTTTGCACCATGCCAGTCAGTCAATGTCATGTTTTAAGCATCTGCTCTGTGCAGATCTGCAGTGGTCCCAAGAAGGCTGTGGTGATGTGCTGGGAAGGGGGCCGGAAGTGGAATCAGAACCTGGGTTCGAATGCTGACTAACTATGTGACCACGTCGAGTTGTATAGCCCCTGCCAACACCACCAACTTCACAGGGTCATCGCTGGGATTGGGCGAGTTAAGAGGTGTGAAGGTAGCTCAGAGATGGTACAGTGATGTGCATCACCCAGTATTTTTCTGTTTTTTTTTTTTTGTCTTTTGTCATTTTAGGGGCGTACCCGCGGCATATGGAGGTTCCCAGGTTAGGGGTCTAATAGAGCCGGCAACGCCACAGCCATAGCAATCCGGGATCCGAGCCGCATCTGTGACCTATACCACAGCTCACAGCAACGCTGGATCGTTACCTCCCTGAGCAATGCCAGGGATCGAACCTGCTACCTCATGGTTTCTAGTCGGATTTGTTAACCACTGAGCCACAATGGGAACTCCACCCACTATTTTTCTAAATGGAAATTTGTCCTCATGGTCAAATCATGACCTGGGGAGATGGCTAGGACTATGAGAGGCCCTATAACCCTACACAAGTTACCGTGTCACTTTCTATGTAGGAGTGACCAGCGGCTCTCCATTATGCTCAGAGTAAGGTCTGATGCGGCCCCTAAGTGGTGGGGTTTCTGCCAAGCTCTTTAATATCCTCTCATTCCGCCGACATCACAGGCCATCATGCGTGTATCTCCAGTTCTGGGCATAGTCAGATTGTATCCTCAGGGCCCCTCTGGCTACGCTATCCACCCTCTTCCCTGCTTCTGTACCTGGATACTCTTTCAACATCCCCTTATACCTCTCTCAGCTCCCAGTCCATAGATGTTGCTCTTCCTCCTATTCCTTCCAGAGCCACAGAGGCAGAGACCACGTTGGTCTGTTTCGTATACCATCATTTCCACAAGCTCCAACATGCTGTTGCCCCATAATAAGGTGTTCAACCAGTATTGTTGATTGAAGAGACAGAGGTCCACCTAGCATTTCTCATGCTCTCTAGCACACAGGAGCCTAGGGTTCAAGTGACAGAAACCTGGCTCAAATTGGCTTAAGAGAACACAGGAACTTGGGGGTTTGCATAACCGACAGCCCTGGAATAAACGGCTCCTGGGCGACTCCAGGAGATCCAAGCGAGTCATCAGGAATCTCCTGATGTTGTTTGGTTTCTCTTGGCTCCTTTTTCCAGTCAATAGCCTGGGGACCAGATAGAGTTCATTTTATTGGAACCATTTGGACCCAAAGGGGCGATGGTGGGATGAACTAGAGGAAAATGAAGCTGGCAAAATACAGATGTCCTTCACGGTTCCAGGCTGTGGGTTGGTTCCAAGTTTGGGGGCCTCGCTCCTTTCTGCATTTCTGGTATCGGTTCCAGAGTCTGGCACATAGTAGGTGCTCAGGAATGTTGGCGAATGAACAGATGTGTGATTTTATTTTCCATCACGTCTAGGAAGGGGCTTCTTTAAGCCCGCCAAGACAGATGGTTGTATATAAGCTGCCTTCTGCCTCATCTTCTGTTTGCTTTCTTTCTACCCTTTGGCAGGACCCGACATCTACCTTCTTCCAGTTTGGAGCATCCATCCAGCAGCAAGCCACGGTCATGCTGAAGATCATGCAGGACTACGACTGGCATGTCTTCTCCCTGGTGACCACCATCTTCCCTGGCTACAGGGACTTCATCAGCTTCATCAAGACCACGGTGGACAACAGCTTTGTGGGCTGGGACATGCAGAACGTGATCACGCTGGACACGTCCTTCGAGGATGCGAAGACACAAGTCCAGCTGAAGAAGATCCACTCCTCCGTCATCTTGCTCTATTGCTCCAAAGACGAGGCCGTCCTTATCCTGAGTGAGGCCCGCTCCCTCGGCCTCACCGGCTACGATTTCTTCTGGATTGTCCCCAGCTTGGTGTCGGGGAACACAGAGCTCATCCCCAAAGAGTTTCCATCGGGACTCATTTCTGTCTCCTACGATGACTGGGACTACAGCCTGGAGGCGAGAGTGAGGGACGGCCTGGGCATCCTGACCACTGCCGCATCTTCCATGTTGGAGAAGTTCTCCTACATCCCCGAGGCCAAGGCCAGCTGCTACGGGCAGACAGAGAAGCCAGAAGCCCCGCTGCACACGCTGCACCAGTAAGTGGGGGCTCTCTGCTTTTCTCCCAAAGTGGGGTCAGAGTTTTGTTGTTGATGTTTAAATACTGAGAGTAATACGTACTCATTGCTGAAAATGTGCACTGACAATAGAGCGTGTTGTGTGTGTGCCTGTGGGATTTGTTAGTTCTCTCCCCTCTTCCTCTCATCTTTTGTTTTTAAGTAACATCATCCTTATTTTCTACAGCTTACATCTTTGCTCCACAATACACCTGGGAAACCTTTTCCTGAGATCTATTTATCTGTCTATCCATCCTCTATAGCTATACCTTAGGTAGGTATGTGCATATACATATGTGGATAAACATGTATGGATATATGTAGATGTGTGTATGCATACATGCGAATACATATATGTGTGTATGCATATGCACGTATAGGTAGCTTTATATAGAGCTACATGTATGTATGGATATTTACATTGTTGGTAACTGACTGCGTTGCATTCCTCAGCAGGGCTATACCATGATTTGTTTATCCAGTCTTCATAATAATAGAAATTTATGTCGTTTCAGATTTTTTTCCACTAGAATCTAAACTGCAATGATAATCATCCTTACCATCTCTTTATGCACATGTGCAAGTATTTTTCTAGGGTTGATTCTAAGTAGAATTTGGGGGTCCTGGAACATGTGCTTTTTAAAATTGAAGTATCTTTTGCCAAATCGTAACTGTGCAATTTATAGTCACACTGGCAGTGAATGACATCTTACAATTTGGGAAAGGGCCCACACCGGTGCTCTTGGACTCTGAGTTTGTATCTGAATTTCCTCCCTTCTTCTGTCGTAAGTATTTTTGTAGGTCGTTGGAAATCTTGGCACACTACTTTTAAAGCTGCATTGTATTCCATCATATGGTTGTATCATAGTTTAGTTAACTAGCCATCTTGGTGGACCTTTAAGTTGAATTTTATGTGTCTGAGGAGTGTCATTGGTCTTCGTGGGCCATCATTATGGCTCAGTTGTTGGGACTGAGAATGATCACTCCTACCCCCATCTTGCATGTTCCCCTGATGTTCACTGATTTAATCCACGCTCATTCCTTAGATAATGAGCAGTATAGCACTGTGATTAAGGCACTGGGCTGTGGAGTTAGATGTGTTGGGATTCACATCCTGTCTCATCCACTTTCCACGGGGCTTGGAAAGTCATTTCACCTTTCGGGGCCTCCATAGTTCATTGCAAAGTGGGGACAATAACACTACTTCCCAGGTGGAGCTTCTCACACTTCAACATGCACCAGAGTCACTGGGAGGGCTTGTGACCACAAGATTGCTGGGCCCACGCTCAGAGTTTCTAATTCAGTAGAATTAGTTTCTAAGAACTTGCAATTCTAGCAAGTTCCTGGGTGATGCTGCTGTTGCTGGTCTGGGGAACATGCAGTGAGGACAAAAGTTCTAGGTGTTGTCAGGAGTGTTAAATGAGATAGTGCATGAAAAGTGCTGCCTAGCAAAGGTGCATGGCACCTGGAAATCATTTAGTGACTGTCAGAATGAACAGTGACAATGTCCTGGTCATCAGAAATGACAGCCCACCAGGTTAGTTTATCATCAGCAGAATAACTTCACTCTAAGGTGTCTCTGGAAGCTTTAAGGACTTTGAATCTGCTACAGTTCAAGGATAATCTCTGAGGCTAGGGTGTGTGTATGTGTGAGTGTGATGGGGACAATTTAAAGATTTTGCCTGAAATTGAATTTACTTGAAAAATGAACTCTTGAGTTATGAAATCATGCCCCTCTGAAATTTTCCCTTGTCCCCTCCTCTTCCCCTCTTTAAAGATCTTGTTTCTGCATTGCTACTTTCAGCATTTTACATCATTGCCCGAATATCAGGAAGGAATTCAGGTAAATTGGTCTGAGGCACAGGAGCATCTTACAGAGGCAGGATGGCTGCCGGCTCAAAGACAAGGGCTGTGCTAATGAATTCTTACTTCCCATAATAAGCGCCCTGCAGGTGGAATATTCGTGTAATTTTGATGGAAATATAACTCAGTTGTGGGGCAATTGAAATATAATATATATAGGAAAAGGAATTTGAGAAGGATAATTGGCAAAACATTCATATCTCTTTTCAGTGACGACCCTGAATTTCATTCCTTTAAAAAAAAATTCTACTGGTATGAAATGCTGATAAGATATTTCCAGAAGTTACGCTTTGAATTCAGCATACTCATAGGTGGTATTTCAGTCCCGGAGAGTAATGCGATAAGCGTGGTAAGCCGTCATCCACTGCCTGGTGTTTAATGAAACACCTCTCCATCCGTGGAAGGCTGGTGGGGCTTGGGTCATGGCATAAGCAGTGGGTCCTTGCCACGCTTCCCCACTACCACAGAGATCCTTAAACCCACTCAGGAAAGAATGGGACCTTGCCAGGAAAGGCAAGGACTAGGAGCTGGAGAAAGCCCAAAGAAGGCAGTTTTTAAGAAAAGGATTAAGGGCACTGTTTGTCCTCCAGCCATCACTCCTCCCATCCAGCAAGCTCCCATCCTCCTCCCTGTGCTAGCCTCTGGAATCATACAGGAATTACAATATAACTTCTCAAAGAATGTGCCTTCTGATGAAGATGGGGGGAATTTGTCTAAAGACAGACTCAGGTAACAAGGACTCTCTTTCTCTCTCTCTCTCTTTTTTTTTAATATGGATCAAAAAAAAAAGAATGGTAGTGAAAAGTACAGTCTGATGAAATACCCCCATACTCACTACAGAGCACAAAATGAGCAAGTCGTATTTGTTTAAAAAAATTTTTTTTTGGTCTTTTTAAGGCTGCACCCACAGCATGTGGAAGTTCCCAGGCTAGGAGTCGAATCAGAGCTACAGCTGCTGACCACAGCCACGGTCACAGCAAAACGGGATCTGAGCCTCGTCTGTGACCTACACCACAGCTCACTGGATCCTTAACCCACTGAGTGAGGCCAGGGAAACCAGGTCCTCATGAATACTCATCGGGTTCATTACTGCTGAGCCACGACAGGAACTCCTGTTTCAAAATTTTTAAAGAAAGAAAACATTGTTGATAATATAGAAGTCCTGATTATATCTCTCTCTCCCCATTCCCACCCTTCTCCCTTTTTCTCCTGGTAGAGAAAAAGGATTCAGGGCATTTGGTATATACCCAAATCTGAATGTATACTTTGTACTTTTGATATAAGTGTGTGTGCAACCTTAGACCCAATAGGTTGTCCTTCTTAATAAACATAAATGAAATGGTATTTGATATGTTAGAATTTTCTTTACTTCAACTCTAAGATTCAAGTATAATTTATGAAGACACAGGTGATTCCAGTGTGTTCATCTTCGTTGCTGTTTTGTATTCCGTCGTATAAGCATTTCATCTTTTAGTTAATCATCCCCCTTGGATGGACATTTAGGTTGTTGACAGTAAGGGATCTTCAGTCTGGGTAGCTGAAGGCAGAGAACAGATGCCTCTGCCACTTGACTTGTACCCATCCGCTTGCTCACTTGCAAGCCCTGGCTCCCAAGTTAGAAGTTCTCACTTCAAGCTTTACAAAGTTACATTTTCAGCTGAATTGAAAAGTTTTATTTTGCCACGCATTCAGTAAACAAGTAGCTCTCATCATTCCCACTATGTAGTAGTGAGGAGGTGAGTAGCTTCTGAAGAAGTTCAGATGAAGTCACCCCCAACAATTTCCTGATGAGTTACTGAGAGATCTGGGGTCTCGCTTCGGTTGAGTTCAGCATCTTGGGGCCATCTAGGTGTGTCCCTTGGTGGTCCTCATGGACGTTGCTTGTAATCTTACAAGTTTGTAATCTTACAAGTTTGTGTAGTGAGGATATTGTCACAGTGGTTTACTGCTCACAGTGCTGGACCAGCACCCAGGACAGCGTGCCAGGTTAATGATGCTACCATAGACCTGTGCCTGTTCTTGTTTCAGACAAAACAAACAAACAAACAAACAAAAAAGTGGGGAAAAGGGGAAATGGTCTTGATGTTGAGTATTCCTGGTTTTACAGAAGGCACTTTGAAAAGAGCAGTCAGCGTTTTCCAAAGTTCAAAAATAGCTCAGCCGTGTTATGTAACCTGTTCCTTGCTACTGCAAAGTTATTAAACATCTGTTCCTTTGCCAAGCACAGAGCACATCGCTGGCAACTCCTGGAGCTGTGAAGGTAAACCGTTACCTGTTTTGTTGGTACATTATCCAGGCTGTGCCATCCAGTTCTGTCCCAAGAATCCGTCTGATTCACTAGTGGTTGGGCCCCTCCGGGAGGCAGCACAACACCAAGTTAAGAGTGTAGGCACTGGAGCCAGGCTGCCTGGTCTGAATCCCTGATTTTAACTCTCCGAGGTCTAAGACATTGGGCAAATCACTTGATTCTTCCCGGTCTCTTCCCTCAGAAGTATATAGGGACTGGACAAGTTTTGTCTCTTAGCCTAGAGCTTGGCACATGGAAAGCAGTCTATAAGTGGTCATTCCAGATAACATGTATGTGCACGTTCCTGTGTTTCCTCTTCCACTTTGGAGGGGACCCATTTTACGTTTATTGAAGAGAAAGTCATAGACGGGAGAAGGTGGGTGTTTTTTAGACCTAAATGCTCTTGCCAAAGGATTACCTTGGGAGGAACATGGCCAGTGGGCAGAAGGGCAGTGCGAAGGAAAGTTCAAGAGCTGGGGAGTCACCAATTCGGTTTTGAAGTAGCCACATTTTTACCAAGTGTAAGTTATTAACCACTCTGAACTCAGGCTGTTTTTCTAAAATGCCCCTGTTGGCATTGGGGAGAGACAGTGACAGAGAGATAGAGTCCTTTCTTCGTGTTGTAGCAGAATTAAATGAAAGTATATATGTAAAATGTTTATCATTGCGCCTGGCACATAGTAGGCATTTCACAAATAATTGAAGTCATTATTGTCTTCTTAGGATGGGAATGATCATCATACCATCTTTACTGCCTTAATTTATACTTGTTACACTACACACTCTACACAGACAGGGAAGTGAGAAATGGTAGTATATTTCAATGTGGCTTCTTACCAATTGAGTTATGAATCTGTATCCTGTGGCTCCCATTTCAGTTAGGGGAGGAGGATGTGGCAAAGGTATTATACGCCTTGGGAGTCAGACAGAAGCTCAAGCAGATCTACAGCCCAGACCAGTGGACAGAAAAAGTATCTTCTCTCAGGAGAGCTATGAATTAGTATTGAAGAGAGGTTATTTGGCTGTAATTGATGATACCTGGCGTCAGTGACCACTTATGTGTTTTACATTAACTTCTTGATTTATGAAGTCCAGCTTCTGCTTTAAGAAGCAACACTGTAAATCATTACCTTGATGGGATGGGAAATGGAAGGAAGCTGTACAAGTGAGTTTAATTTATATCCAAGTTACATTGATACTTTTTTCAATCTTCCTGTCCAAAAGAACCACAGGAAAAGTTTCTGGTTTAATGGCCCATTAAGAGACTGAGCTAAACCTGGTTGGCATATTTTTATTTGATGATCAGAATTATCACTGTTGGTTTCTTTTTTAATGCCAATAAAGTAGCCTGTTCAGTTAATTCTCTGAGCTTGACTGGAGTTATAACTTCCCTGGGTGAATGTGATAACTCTTTGCAAATATTTGTCTGTGGGATCACCATATGCTTGACAAACATTTCTGGCAATGACACCAGGCACCCAGGAGACCAAGCCATCCTCTGGGCCTGTGTTATAAATCTGACTGGGACTCTGGACATGGGAATAGGGAAAAAGGCTGAATCTCAAAGAAATACATAGAGAATCCATGTGCCAAATTGAGAGCCCAAAGCATATTCTGCAGAGCTCTCTGATTCTATGGAATATGGTTTGATGTTTTGTTCAGACCTTCCCATTATCTGGGTTATCATGGGCAAGTTACTTAACTTCTTTGAGCCTCCATTTCCTTGATTATATTCAGAGGTAATTCCAACCATAGAGGATTATGGTGGCACTCAAATGTATGTAATATGTTTAGCCAGGCATCTAGGATGCAGTCTGCATCCTGCAAATGTTAATTCTCCTTTCTCCCTCGGCCATATGCACAGCTTGGTCTGACCCGTCTTGTGTCCTGATGGATCCATGAGAGGTGAGCTATGCCCCCGGGGTGCTTAGCCTGAGAGTTAAGTCAACAGCCTCTCTTTAGCATCATCTCTGTTTGTGGCATCTCTCCTGGAACACAACCCTGTCTTTTTTGGCTGGACGTCAAGAGTACCGTATGCCAACCTGCAGTGCAAGTCAATCATTTCCAATTGGCATCCAATGAATAGCTTGACAAATGGTGGAAACCTAATACAACTTGAAAGGATCAGAAATTGTCCGTGCTTTTACTTTGAGGGAAAGGTGGTTTGGATAGCTTTGGGATCACACGTAAAGCATAAATTTTTTTTCAAATTTGCCTTAGGCCAGATGCAAATCTTTGGATTTTGGAGCCAGCATGCCAACAAAAGTATGTATTGATCTTTTCCCTCCAGGTTTCAAGACTAGGGATATTTTCATTTTGCAACTTGTTAATTTGGTGACGTGTACTAATGATTTGCTACAGCCCTCTTCTGAAGCAAAGAAAAGCACCATCTTCATTACGCTAGTGCCTGCTGACAGAGAGTACACTGGAGCCACAGGGCCTTAATGTCTAAGCATAGGGACCAGTGAGGAGACCATGACATAAAAAATCTGTGTAAGGCTATGGATTCAGAGAGAAGTGAGTGGCTTTATGTGTGTTTTGGAGGTAAGATTAGCAAAACATGATGGATGAATAGGAAGTGATATAAGAGATATAATAATACTTTTTCACTTGTGACAGCTGAATGGATGGTGGTACCTTGTACAAAACTGGAGAAGAAACAAATTGGGGGCAAGTGCGAAAGGAACAGCATCTGGTTTCAAACATGTTCAATTGAATACACTTTTGAGACTACCAAGTGGAAATCTCAAGGAGGCAACTGGAGAGAAGAGCCTCAGTTCAGACTGAAAGTTCCACGCACAAGTTTTGAGCTTATGATGGCAGTTAAAGGCCCAGGATTGGGTGAGATCACCTAGGGGGAAATGAAGAATCAAAAGAGGGACTACGTTCCAAACTTTGACATTAATTGGTTAATGATCACTGAGGGGAAGGTGAGTCCTAGAGAGAAAGAGTTGAGCTGTGAATTTCAGCTGCGTTTTTCCCCTTGAAGACTCTATTCCCAGGCTTGATTGTGTTGCAGAGCCTGGTGGTTGTCTGTACGGTGTCTGCTATATGCTAGACATCGTGATAGGAAAGATGGGCCTTCCAAAGTGCTAAAACCTATGGCTATTGCTAATCTCTCAGGGTTTAGTGTAGCCTAGGAGAGTTCAATAATCGTACCAGCAGTTTTAATCAGTATACAGAATACACAGTGTATCAAATGCCAGGCAAATCATCAGAGCCGTGAATGCTTTGAGGTAAAGGAAACCAATACCATACAGGGCTGGAGCCATGACATAGAAGGTGAGCCAAGCTTTGGATCTGGAGATATGAAGGGGTCATAGGAAGTGTGTGGGGGGGGACCTCTGCTTTTGTTTCATTCTTGACGTGATCTGGGAAACATCTGAGGCTGCACAAAACAAGTTAAAAATCCTTTCTACCACAAGGGAAGAGCATATGGCACAGTGTGAAGGGCCAGTTCATTTATAAGCTGTCCTTTTGCTTGCTTTCCTGGAAGCGTGTCTGTCTATGCACCTCCTCCTCGTATGTAGGACAGAAGCCCTTCTTGTCATTCTTTCCAGGTGGGAGCTAGACAGCCAGAACGGGCTTCTCCACCTGTTCTCTGCCTTTGTCCTCTTGCTTCCGTGCTTCTCCCTTCTTGCCTCCGTGTGGTTGCTGCCTGGCTGCGGGTGTGACTGAGCCCCCGTGCAGGCTCCCTGTGCCTCAAAGCCTGGCGTGGATCCCAGGGATAGAGGAGTCACTGTCAGCTTGGTGATGCTGGCTGGATTCTGCGTGGGCGGAGGAGGCCAGCCACATTTTTAAACAGGCCCCAAAGTTTGGTGAATGAACTGGCCGATATGCTGGTGTCTAGTGTACTCTTGTCCAAATCCCCATAGCCAGTTCCTAAGGTTTTGCTTCGTTTGATTAAATCCTATCCAAACACAAGGAATAAACATATATCGCTCAGTTTCCTACATGATGGAGGACAGCTCTCCTGAGACACATGCTCATTTCCTTTTTATTTTCATCCTTATTAATAAGAGGAAGTTTTTACAGTTCAATTAATACATCATTATGTGTCTGTGTGGGGGAGAAAAAGGAAAGTCCAAGTTTTATAAGTTACATTATAGAAGCATACACACACACACACATATATACACATATATATGTGATTTACAGTGTTGAGTTAGTTTCTAGTATACAGCAAAATGATTCAGTTATACATATATATTATTTTTTAGATTTTTTTTACATTATAGGTTGTTATACTGAATGTTGTTCCCTGTGCTGTACAGTAGGATTTTACTGTTTAATTTGCAGCCACATGGATAGACCAAGAGATTATCATACTAAGTGAAGTAAGTCAGACAGTGAAAGACAAATATATGATATCACTTATATGTGGAATCTTAAAAAAATCATAGAAATGAAATTATTTGCAAAACAGAAACAGACTCACAGACATAGAAAACAAACTTACAGTTACCAAAGGGGAAAGGGAGTAGATATAAACTGAAAGCATATAAATTTTAAAATCGAATGTAATGGAAATGTCAAAGTACTCTAGTTATACAACTTACCATGTATTAAGTGTCTCCTATGTACCAGTCACTTTAAATACATTATCCTTAGTCCCTAGGTGTCAATTAGGATGTTTTTGCTGCAACTAATAATCAACTGAATTCTGTTGTGGTTGAGTTATTCGATTGGAATTCCAGAGACAGAGGGGGCTTCAGGTGCAGTATGATCAAGGTTCTGGCTCTTTCTCCTATGAATTCTTGACTCTGCTCTTTGAGGAGTATGGTCCTTGTTCTTAAACTGCTTCCTTCATGACCTTAGGTTTGCTATCAACAACGCCTTATTGGTGGCCAGTAATAGCCACTTTGAAAATGCCATATACTGACTGGCTTAATTCTGAACTGCTGACGCAATCTCTGAGAGGGCAAATAGGATTTCATTAAACCAAACCAGACCTCCTCTTAGAACTGAGAACTTCCATTCCCCTGTGGATTTTTAAAAAAATTTTATGGCTGCACCCACAGTATATAGACATTCCCAGGCCAGGGATTCAATCCGACCTGCAGCTGCAACCTATGCCACAGCTGTGGCAACACCAGATCCTTAGCCCACTGTGCCAGACCAGGGATTGAACCTGTACCTCCATACCAATCCAAGCTGCTGCAGATTCTTAACCCACTACCCCACAGTGGGACCCCCCCCCCATTGATTCTGATAGGTAACGTGAAGTCTCAACAAATGTGAGTTCCATTAAGAAGGAAGAAGAAGGAAGTGGATGCTGGATAGATTACCAGCAGGTCAATTATAAATCATAATAACTCGTATTATAGATGAGGAAACTGGGGAACCAGGGAAGTTACATAACTTGACCAAAGTCACGCAGCTAGTATAAAATAAAGTCAGAATTCAAATCTAGTTTTGTTTGAATCTAAACTCCATTATACTGCTTTAAGAGGTTGCAAACTGACCTTAGGTTATGCTATTTTTTCTTTTACTTGTAAAATGTTTTTAACTGTTTTCACAAGTCAAGTAATTCCCAACATTTCACAAAAATTATATTTTTGGCTAATCTCGAAAAATTTGAAGAGCTGATGATGATAATCCCACATTCCTATCTGGGAGTCTTAAAAGTTGGGGCTCTTCCAAACCCTTCACTCTTCAGGGAGAAGCTGTTAGCTTTGAGTTCCCTCCTGATCGTATGTCACCATGCTGGGGGTAGGGTTTATGACGAGAATTTGTCTGTCTTGTATTCCCATTTTGATGTGGGTGTTTTCTTATTCATTTGATGTGTAGGAGTCTCTCAGCTAGTTTCTGTATTTCTTTCAGAAAGAATTGCTTCATAGTTGTAGTTTCGGTGTATCCTTGAGAGGAAGTGAGTTCTGGAGCTTCCTGTGCTGCCATCTTATACCAGAACCTTCCTCCTACCTGAAGATGGTCAACTGGATGTGGAAAGTGACCTTTAGATCAAGAAGAGCCTGCCCAGTTCACCTTAGTGCCCATCTGAACTACTTATTCCTCTTACTTCCGTGTTCTCTTTAAGTATTTTGTTTTGTCATAATATGTCATATTTATTTTATTACTTTTATTATAATCATCACTATTTATAAGAATTACCAAAACAAGACCTTGATGAATCTTAAGACTGGTAAACAGTAGAATGAGTGATGATGGGAAGTTTTGCTCTTTCACTTGGAGGGATCACCTCTGGAACTAAGTGGTGATTTTATATGGCCCTAGGTCATAAATCTACTTTTCTGTTCAACTTAAAGGTGAGAATTTAAGTTGTTTTTGCCTAGAGTGGCTTTACCAAAAGCAATAAATTACTGAATTATCCAAGAAGAATTCCCACTCATCAGATTGAATTCTATAGATGTTCCTCTAAAACTGGAAAAAAAACATTTGTTCCTGGAGGGAGTGGTGTAGTTGTCCAGATTTTCTCCAATATCCTGAAATGTGTCAAATAAACAGCAAATGAGGGAGTTTGATGGAATCCATGCCACTTGTTGAGGGTCATTACTAAAAATACCAGTTTATCGCCTCAACCTCATAAAGTCTACAGTTCGAATATGATTTTTCTTTTTTTATGGTTCAGGTTCATAAACTATATTATAAGCTATAGCAAATTATTTTCAATTGGTGTTACAACATTAAAATTGTAAATTACTTCTCTATGCCTTATTGCAGATGAGGAAAGTGAAGCCTGGAAGACACAGGGTTCACTTTTCACTAATAAGAATCTGGTTAATGGCAAAGACATGCTGAGCATAAGTTTTCTTCCTCCCAGACCCATATGTGTTCCTCCACTGAATCAGTCCTCTTTCCTTCTGTGTCCTTTGTGATTAATGATGATGATGGTGGTGATGATGTTGATGATGGTGGTGATGGTGATGGTAACGGTGATTGTGGTGGTGACTGTGACTATGATAATGATGGTGGTGATATGAAGATGGTGATAGTGGTGGTGGTTATGATGGTGATGGTAACGGTGATGATAATGGTGATAGCGATGATGGTGATATGATGGTGATTGTGACTATGATGGTGGTGATATAATGATGACGGTGATGGTGATCGTGATGGTGATAATGACGGTGATGATGAGATGATGATCGTCACAATGGACTCTAGAGAACTTGTCCATTTTCTCTTGGTATACCAGTACCTGGCATAGTGTAGACACGTGTTGAATGAGTGAATCATATAATTGCTAACACAGCATTTGCTCTGAGCTAGATGTTAAGAATTTTTACATGCATTATCTTACTCTCATAACAATTCCATGAAATGAGTGGTTATTATTATTTTGCATGAGAAAAAAATCTAAGTGAGTAGAATGACTTTCCTGGGATCTCTTAGTAGTAGAATCTACATCATGATTCTCTGACTTTAGCATCTGATCCTGTGATTCTCTAGACTCTCAGGGGAGAAGGATGCCCTAGGTATGTTTGCATGAGGCCCTAGAGGTCTTCCAGTGCCCTAAAGTGCCTACAAAGATCCTCCTGCTATGGGTGGGAGTCATTTTGCTTGTCTTTCAAGTTAATTTATCACAAAAATGTGATGCATGGGATTTCATTTTATAAACCACAAAACCTTCCTGGAAATGTTAATAATAATATCATCACCATCAACATCAATTATTATTATTGTCATTATCATAGAGATTGATGTCTGGCATTGCCAAGAATAAAGCAAGTGGAGAACAAAGGGGAGAAGCTGGTCCTTCCTGGGAGAATTTTTATGAGAATAGTCAAAAGTTCAATTGTGGAGTCATCAGCTCACTTTAAATTAGGTCCAGAATGAGTCCCTTCAGATTTTGTGCCTCCCTGAGGAATGCCAATAATTATTAATGGGATGCAAAGAATTGAGCAAAAATGTTAGTAAGAGAGTTTCAGCAAATCTGACTAGGCAGAAGGAAGGAAGCAAAAGGTAGAAAGGAAGAGGGAAGCCAGTATTTAATTTTGACACTGGGTATATGCCAGGTCATAATGGGGTTGTCGGCCTTAATTTTTAAAGTGTTCTATTCACATATATGCAGGGAGGCTAAACCATTGGCAAACATCTTCCACTCAGTGTAAGAGATGGGAGCAGAAGCCATCATCATAACCTCAAAACCATTTACAGATCTTGAGTTTAATAAATCTTTTTTCAAAACAGAACATTTCTTAAAGAGACTCTGAACTCTGAACACAGGACTGGGAGAAAGTGTTTGTCTTCAGCCAACTAGGTGAAAACAAAACAAAACAAAATGAAACAAACAGAATAAAAACAATCCCTGGCATCTGTTACCCATGTTCATCCACTGATTGCCTCAATTTCATTCTTTCATTTGTTCATTCATTCATTCACTCATGCATGCATTTGTTTCCATTCACTTATCCTTTCATGTATCCTTAATATGTGTCTCATACCCAGAATATATGTCTCATACCTACTACAAGAATGAGACACATACAGTGATAAGCAAAACAGACAAGACTCCTTGCCTAAATCAGCTAGTGATGTCTAGTAGGTATTGACATGAGATAGGAAAAAAAATAGGACAGGGTAAGGGGAATAGAGGTAGACAGAGTTCTATAAGATCTTAAAGGCCATGCTGAAGGTTTCAGGGTTTGTTTCAAATGTTATGGGAAGCCATTGGAAAGTTTTAGCAGGGAAGTGAGATTACCGCAGTGACTCCTGAGCTTACATGGGTTATATCTGGAGCCTCATTTACTTTTTCTTTGCCCTGTGCCATTTCTTTTCCTGTTAGAAATAACCTTTGCTTAGTGTGAAACATCAGGTGCTTTCCCAGATTCCATTCCTCTCCTTCCTCATTATGTAGGTGGTGGTGGGTGGGCCTATTTGGCTACAGCCAACAACAACAGCAAAAAATCACATTTCTCTCATTATAGCAGTTGGTTTGGGAATGGTTATGTGATCTAAGTTGATCTAACAGAAAGTACTTCAGGACTATTTGCTATATGACAAGTGTGCAGATGTGAGGCCTGGAATTTCTGCTGCTGTTTTTCTACCATGGAAGAAATCAGGTTGAGGATAATGGTGACTCACACATGGGACAGAACTAGAGAAATATAGTATGGAGAATAAGCCAGAGCCATGATCAAACCATACCTGAAATACACTTTATCACTGATCTTTTCAGATGTGAACCACCAGATTTCCTTAGTGGTTTAAGTTGGTTCAAGTTGATTTCTACTAATTGCAACCAGAGTAACTTTGATGAATATGCTAAATTTGGTGGATAATTTAATTTGGTCACAGATTTGGTGGCTAATCTGTGGTATTATACTAAATAGTTGATGTATTATACCCTTTAATAGGTTTCCTTTAATAAAGCTGAATTTTATCAACAAGGGGATATTATAGATAAAAATTTTAGAAAGATTGTTTTACTCAGACAACTATGACTTTTTCCTTTTAGACAGAAAACTCCTTGATGGGCATAATTTGTGCTTGGTATATGTTTGTAGCTTTTGGAGGATTCCAGTCTATACATCTCACAGACTTTGGAATTAAATTCTGTTTTTTCTGCCACTTATTAGCTGTGGGATACCAAGCAAGTTACTAAGTACATCTAGACTTCATTTTTATCATCTGTAAAATGGAGATATAGTGCTAGTTCCCACTCAGAGTGGGGAGTTTGTGAGAATTAAATAAGGTATGAAAAGCATTTGGCTCAATGCCTGGTACATGCTAAGTGACCTATGAAAGTTAGCTCTTGTATCATAATTCTCAGAATGACAAAGAAAGTGGAACAAAAAAATGCCACCTAGATGGCAAGATTGCTCTGCATATATTAATTGAGTTTTATAATTCTAACTCCCTGGGGCTTTCGAAAGAAAAAATAGATTTTTTAAAATTTAGAAAGGCATTCTCATTAACTAAGAGAGTAGGAAGGAGGCATTTCCTTAGAAAGGAAATGAGAGGGAGGCGATGGTGAAATTGTGGAGTAGAATACATTAGTATTGATATTAACTTGCCCCTTTACAGTAAGTAGAGACAGGGAGCCACATAACCATGTCTTTCCAGAGAACTAATTTTTTTTTTTTTTGTCTGCACCCATGGCATATGGAATTTCAAGGCCAGGGATTGAACCCTTGTGACAGTCTGTGAGTCATATGAGATTATTCCCATTTTACAATTAAAGATAATAAAGTTCAGAGAGATGATGTGATATAATCAAGATCACACAAAGCCGTCAACCCAGCTCTTCTGCTACCAGACCCAGAAGATGACGCTTGCAGAAGACTAGAAGATGTGATACTGTCCTGCTTCTCTCAGCAACCTCAGGGAGAAAGTGAAGATGTTGATTAATAACTAGTTTTACAATGGTTAGCATTTATTGAGTGCCTAGGGTGTGCCTGGCATACTGTGCTAGGTTCTTTCTAGTTTTCAATCCGTTTAACCCTCACAACAACTCCATGAAGTAGGTGCTGTTATTGTCTCCATTTACCAGATAAAGAAGTTAAGGCTCGAAGAGGTGAAGTAACCCCTTACCCTAGTGCACCTAACCGGCAAGTTGGAGAAAAAGTTTACAAACCCTGACAGTTTAATGCCCAATCCAGTACTTGTCATCTCCCCTAAAATTGCCTCTACTGATGACATACTGATGACTCCTCTTTTATAGGAGTCACACCAGTTCAGTCCCTTGAGCACAAATGACCCTCTGCCCTTACTCTTGGTTAAAAAAAATAAGTTTTAGGAACAGGTTGCCATTATGCTCTCTCTTACCACTTAGGCAAAGAGAAGCAAGCCGTTGGAGTAGGTGCCTTGATAAATAATCAGACTGCAAAGCTGCCATCATAGAAAAATTTGAACATAGGTATTTTCTGTCTTAATCAGAACATTTGGATAGCTGTCTGGGTCCATGCCTTTGTTCCTAAGGAAGGAGGTTGCTGTTACTAAGGGTAGTAAACTCAGTTCCATCTTCCCAATTCTGATGTGTTCTTTTGATGTGTGATCGATTCCTGTTTCTCTGACTTGTGTTTTGCTGTAACTTCTTCCGCTGGCCTTATTAAGAATTCTGCATAGTCAATAGGATGCAAATAAATGGAAACATATGCACTTCCCTGCATGTGGGAAATGTCCTTGTTGGCTGTTCTGCCACTTAGCTGCTTTTGCAGCTTCCAGTTGAGGCTTTGCATCTTTAGGGGTTGATCTGACTGCTGCTGACATATTCGTGACGGAGCTAATAACGGCATTCGCGGCAAGTTCAGTTCATAGTCTCCTCCCTCAACTTTGGGTCCAAAAGCCACTTAAGCTCCAGTTCCTTTCACTCTGCGCCCATTTGTACATCTTTGATGAACTCAACTTCAACACCACAGCAGATTGTGTGCAACGGAGCTCATCCCTGAACTTGTATATCAGGAAAATGTTCTGCTGTGGTTTACCATGGTGGGATCTGGGGTGGACTATGCTGTTTGAAAGTCAGAGTTGAGTTAACTGTATTAAACAGTGTTGGACAATTTTGTCATCTGAAATAGAAATAGAAACCAGTATGGTGGCAGGCTGTCCATTTGGCAAAAGGTGCCCCTGCTGGGCTGGTTTAGGTCTGCCTTTCTTGTTGGTGCATCTGCTGGATTTGGCTGCCAGCATATTGGAAACTAACAGTTCTCTAAAGTTTTATTGTCTTTCTAGGTGTTTCTGTCAAAGAGAGAAATACTAAAATTTGGCATTTTTGTATGTTTTCTTTTTTTTCCTCTTTCAGGGTCGTACCTGCGACATATGCTAGTTCCTAGACTGGGGGTCGAATCAGAGCTGCAGCTGCCGGCCTTAACCACAGTCACAGCAATGCCAGATCCGAGCCACATCTGCAACCTACACTGCAGCTCACAAGGCTGGCTCCTGAACCTACGAGTGGGGCTAGGGATCGAACCCAAATCCTCATGGATATTAGTCAGGTACCTTACCACTAAGCCACAAACAGGAACTCCTAAAATTTGCCATTTTTAATGACAACTTGACATTTTTGACTCCTGGCTCTACTTCAACTGGAAGAACTTAATCTCTGATTTTATGTTAATATTGAAAGTGTGTTATCTTTTAGACCAGGAATGATTTACTACTTTTCTTATAAATCATAAATTCTCAGGAGTCTCTATTCTAAATTGTTTCCTCATACTCAGTTCCAATGCCCCCACAGAATGGCTTTTTGTAATTTTTTTCCTTTCTTTTTTCCTCCGGAAAATCAGCCACAACTAGAAAGAATCCTACTGGGTGAAATGCAATAGTCTTCCCAGAGAATATGGAAAAGAAATGTTTTCTCAAACTTCGAACCTACAGGGATGTCATTTGCGTTCCACAGGTTATGCAGGCTTTGAGAATGCAAACATGACCTCTTAGTTAAAGGCAAGGCTGAAAAAAGGGACCTTGTACATCAAATAGCTCTTACCAAAGGGTGTTTTTATGAGTGAAGTGCAAATGAAGCATAGAATAGAGCTCCTTTCTGGGATATGAGACCCAATTTCTGAAATATGTGAACACTCTCTCGATTGATTGTATTAGCTGCTTAGTTGCAGAGCTGTTGGAGTGTGAGATGGAGTGACTTATATTCAGCACCCAGCACTGTGCCTAGCACATGTTGAACCCCCAATTTAATACCATCATTAATGATTCCTCTATAGAGGGGAAGACTAAAGAAATTCGTTTCGATGACTTCTTTGACTTGAGGATTGCCTGCCTCATTGTAGTGAATGCCTATCAATTTCTACATCAAGGTTCCTAGGATAGGATCTCAGTCAGAAAACATTCAGAAAATCCCACGTTCTGTCTGGAGGAAAGAGAGGAGAATCTGTGGGTGTGCTTTTGAATGAGAAGGAGTCTGTGTGTAATATACATGGACAATGGCTGAAGAATCCCACAAAAGAGATTTTCAGGGGTGACACATCCTTGCCTTCAGAATTTTAAAGCTTTGCCATCTGGAAATAGAGACAGTCTCCTTGGCTTACAGTGGAGAGTTAGAGCCAGCAGGCTGAAGGTCCAGAGAAATCAATCTAGCTCAGTGGAAGGAAGTCTTTGCTAACCACTTAGAGCTGTCAGTGAAAGGGACCCTTCTTGGAAGGGTCACTCAGACACTGAGACCCTCCCAACAGATGGGCAGTTGTCTGTTCAGGAAGAGGTTCTGCAGTGTGTGCTGGGGTCAGGTGTGGGGAGAGGCAGTTCTGTCAGGTTAGTAAATAACCTTAAAACCCGTGTATGTAGAGACTGTGTGGATCCACTGATTTGTTTGCTTTAGAGTCTTCCCATTCACTTGTGCTGATCAGCACAGCCATTGCTGCCCTGTAGATGTGAAATTCCATAGCATTTGTCCCTTGCTTGTCCCTTGCTCAGATAACGCCCCCTCTGTGTCCTTTGAGACTAGTGATAACTAATGTTTATTCTTCACTTACTATGTTCCAGGATCAGCACAAAGTGCTTTGTGTGCATTGCTCTTTTAATACTCACGTCAGCCCTATGACATGCCTTTTTTTTAACTTTTTTTAGGGCCTCACCTGTGGCATATGGAAGTTCCCAAGCTAGGGGTTGAATTTAGAGCTCTAGCTGCTGGCCTCTGTCACAGTCACAGCAACTTGCAGATCCAAGCTGTGTCTGCAGTGTACACCACAGCTCACAGCCATACTAGATCCTTAACCCACTGAGCAAGGCCACTGATGGAACCTGAATCCTCCTGGATACTAGTTAGACTCGTTACCACTGAGCCAAAACGGGAACTTCCAAGATGAATGTTTTTTTAATTGAGGTATAATTGCCATATTACATTATATTAGTTCCAGGTGTACAGTGGGATGATCTGGTATTTGTATGTATTGCAAGATGATCACCACAATAAGTCTAGTTAACATCCATCAATCACCATACATATTTGTGGAGTTTTTCTTCTGTTGAGAACATTTAGGATTTACCTCTTAGCAACTTTCATATATCCTATACAGTATTATTGCTTTTTTCCAAAGGAATTATTATTTTTTTTATTTACATGCTTTTGATTCTTACGGGATTGAGGAGATTGCGTGTTCATTTTCTTTTTTTAACTTTTTTTTTTGTTTTTCCATTATAGTTATTTAACTGTAGTCACCATGCTGTGCATTATATCCCCACAGCTTCTGTATTTTATAACTGGAAATTTGTGCCTTTTGACTCCTTCCCCCATTTTGCCCACTGTCCCCTCCCTGCCTCTGACTATTACCCATCTGTTCTCCGTATCTATGGGGTTGGTTTTCATTTTTTAAAATTCCATATAGAAATGAGTTCATACATATTTGTCTTTCTCTGTTTGACTTAATTCACTTAGCATAATGCCCTTGAGGTCCATCCGTGTTGTCACAGATGGAAGAATTTTCTTCTTTTTAAGGATTGAATATTCCATGTCATTTGTTTGTGCGGCTCAGATTTTAAAAAATCCATTCATCCATAGATGGACACTTAAGTTGTTCCATGTCTTGGTGCTGCAGTGAACACGAGAGTGCAGTTATCTCTTCCAAACCCTCTTTCCTTAGGATACCTACCCAGAAGTGGGATTGTTGAACCACTTATATTCCCAGCAACACTGCACCAGGGTTCCCTTTCTTCAGCATTCTTGCCAACACTTGTTGTCTCTTGTCTTTTTATAATGGCCATTCTAACAGGTGTGAAGTGCTATTGCATTGTGGTTTTGATTTGCATTTCTCTGACCATTGGTGATATCGAGCATCTTTTCATGTACCTGTTGACCATTTGTGTGTCTTCTTTGGGAAAATACCTACTCAAGTCCTTTGCCCCTTTAAAAATCAGATTATTAGTCTTTTCGCTATTGAATTAGGTGAGCTTCTCATATGTTTTCAATATTAATCTCTTATCTGATACATGGTTTTCAAAGACTTTTCACCCATTCCCTACGTTGCCTCTTCTTTCTGTTACCTTTTTTTTTTTTCTTGCTGTCAAGATTTTTGTTGGATGTAGTCCCACTTATTTATTCTTGCTTTTGTTGCTTGTGCTTTTGGTGCCAAGGCTGAGCTTTCTGCAAAAGAGGTCATATAAATGATTCTTGGATAGAAATTTAGATCTAAAAACCTCCAAGATCCCTGATAAACCTCATGTCTTAACTCAAGAGTACTTGCTTATTGCATCTTTTAAATTAGCTCAGTCTCTATTTGGCCATCTACTTACTTTCTTCACTACATTTTTAAAACCATTTTCTTTTGGCAGTGGCATACAATGGCTTGATGAGGGATCTCAGTTCCCAGATCAGGGATTAAACCTAGGTTGCAGCTGTGAAAGCACCAAGTCCTAGCCACAAGACCACCAGGTCTACAACAAATTTCATTTTGATAAAATACATATAACATAAAATTTATCATCTTAACCATTTTTAAACTGTACAATTCAGTGGTAATAACTACATTCGCAAGGTTGCTCAAACATCACCACTATCTAGTTCCACAGATAGCTAGTTCCTCCATATTTTTTGTTACCTCAAACAATTTCTGTCTTAGTTAGATACGCCAAAGAATTAAAAACAGGTGTTCAAAACAAAAGCTTGTATGTGAATGTTTGTAGCACTACTCCTTGCAGTAACCAAAAAGAGTAAACAAGTGTCCATCAACAGATGAATGGATGAACTTAATATGGATAGCCCTGCAATGGAATAGTATTCAACCATAAAGGAATGAAATACCAATACATGCTCCAACATAGATGAGCCTTGGAGACATGATGCTAAGTGAAAGAAGCCAGACACGAATTCATATTGTATGATTCCACTTATATGAAACACAGTTATTACTTTCTTCATATCTGTAAACCTTCTGTGATATTTTTCACTTTGTACTTTTTATGTACATTGATGTACTTCTTTAGTGATATAAAATTTCAGCAGAGCTTCTTCCTAAGCGATGATATCTATGAAATAATGGGTTTGACATGCTAGTTCAATTTTCAAGTATGTATTAGAATAAACCAATTTAATTCTATATAAGAAGTTAATCCATGTACAATCTAAATGCATCTATGTGTCACCTGAAAAGTATGCTTAGGACATTTAGTAAACAGCCTTTTGGTTCCTCTTGGCCGTCAATTCTTGCTTGAATGTGATCCACACAGCTTCCAGACTTGAGCTTTCCAACATGGCAGCCACTAGCCAGTTGTGGCTAATTACATTTAAATTAATTAAGATAGAATAAAATGGAAAATTCGGTTCTCAGTCACACTCTTCGTGTTTGAAGTGCTGAGTGGTCACAGGTGATAAGCAACTACCATGATAGACATTACAGATATGTGACACTTCCAGCCTTGGGGGAAAGTCTATCGGACAGGGCTGTCTAGAGTTGGCTTTCATTCTTCCTGTTGTACTAGGGAGATGCCCCATCTCCCAGGTTCCGGGCATAGGTCAGCCTCTCACTCAGCATCCTCACTTCCCACCACTTGTTCCTGGCTGACCATTCATCTCCCGGCTGGCTCTGAAATTGACCTACTTTTCCAATGTCACCAGAGAGGGCTCCAAGCCAAACCACAGCGTGGGGCCTCCTCCCGCTGGTCCTCTTCCTGCTTGCTGTGCGACCAGCTCTGGATTCCCTCCATCTTGGCTGTCTCCCCCACATGCACACACACCCTCCGCCTTGCAAAGGTCTTCTCCCACAGAGCCCTTTCCAGCTTTCCTGAAGGGCCCTTCTCTGCTTCAAGCTCCATTTTGTTTTATTATTCAAGTTGAAGGAAATATCAGCTCTCCTTTTCCAGGCTTCTCTCTCCACTCTCTTATTTATCTACCTTTCTCTCCCCTTCTCCCACTTTTCCTTCTCTCTAACTTCTCATCCTTCTTTTTCTCCTTCCTACTCTTTTGCTTCCTCTTTTTCTTCTTCCTACTTTCTCCCAAATTATTTCCCTGTGGTTGTAAAATTAATCCTTTAAAGCAATTTGGAAAACAAATAGGAAGAGAAGCTATAGAAAAAAAAAAGCTCTATTCTTTCTGTTATATATGCAGAAAAACAATCACAGCAACAACTGTCACTGATATAGCAGTTCTTCTTTGCTCTTTAAGAGGTAAATACATTATTTTCTTCCCCGCCAAGAAAGTGATTTAGCAGTTATAGTCAAAGAAATGACTATTGGGGCAGGGCAGGACTGTGGAGCTGAGTCTCTGAGGGGACACATTTCCACATTAGAAATCCATGGCGGGATGTGAAGCATTATTACTGCTGAATTTACACAGGGCTGTCAAGTTTCATTATGAGACTGGGCAGCATTTAGACTGCTATTTAGGCCAGGACATATTTAACTCTGTCCTGATGGTTCTGAGGTGTCATCCAGCACACTGGGACATTCTCCGTGCTGATGAGGACTCCACCTCTGGCCAGATGAAAATCTGGTCCTGTTCATTTAGCAAATGGTCACTGATTGTCTACCATTTGCTGGACGCTGTGCTCAGGGTGCAAGGCATGTGACAACAACTCAGACACCTCCCCTAGTCCCCAGGAGTTTACCCTCCAGCAAAAGGGTGTGTGTGTGTGTGTGTGTGTGTGTGTGTGAAAAACTGCATGACCAGGTGGATACGGAGCTTCAGAGGAAGTGATGAGAGTTCCAAGAAGGGAGTGAAGCTCAGTGAACATTTTGGTAAGAGGTGAGCTCTGTGCTCATGTTTGGAAGGTCTGACGATAAGAATATTCAGGGCAGGAATATCTTTGTATTCACTGAGACATTTATGATTTTAAATGACAGAAAACCAATTCTTATTAAGAAAAAAACAAAAACAAAAGGATGTATTGGTCTATTCAACTGGAAACAATATGATGTGTACTTGTTATCTGCCATGTCTACCTCCAGGCTCGAACGATGTCTTCAGACCTCTCTCTCATTCTTTCCCCTTTCTCTCTCATGTTTCTCTCTGTTATGGCCCTTGTTTCATCCCCATAAGAAGGGGAAGAGCATAATTTCAATAGGTGTGGATTCACATAGTTTTGTCACTGAATCTCCTGAAGTCAGGAGAGGCAGTATTCTCTCTAGGTGCAACAGGAAGTTCCCACGGAAGGATTCTGATTGGCTGAGCTCAAGTCATGTGCCCATCCCTGAACCAATCACTGTGGCCAGAGATACTCCTACCGGCCAGGTAGGGGAAGATCTATTACCAAGAAATAGTCGTAGCAAGAAACAACAGCTTTCACTGTTTTCCCAGTGGGAGAAAATGCAGGACCACAAGCCAGGAAGTGGGAAATCACAAGAACACCACCAGTTTTTTTGCGTCTGCTCCTACACAGAATATGTAAAGAACAATTTTAAGAAGTGAGGTTGGAAGTTAATGTTGGCTAAAGAGTGTGGATTCTATTTTTGGGCATTAGGGAGTCATTTCAAGCTTTTGAGCAGAGGTGTATGTAATTGGCACTGAGGGTTAGGAACACTTCTCTGAATTTAATATGAGTGTAAGGGGTGAGATACAGGAAATCTAGAGACCAAGCAAGATGTTATAAACTCCTGGGTAAGAACAAAGTGAATACGATTTAAGGTGTTTTGGAAGTAGTAACAAATCAACTCTGACAAGCTTAATTTAAACAAAAGCTGGTAATGAAGAAGGAATGTTAGAAAATACATTGGGACTTTCCTGAGGTGTCTTGAAAAATCACAGTAAATGTTGAGCAGCCAAGGTCTGGAAAGATCAGAAAGTGAAGCAACGTTCACTGATTAAGGAAAGTTACTATCACCTTCGTCCAGATGGAATAATTTGTGATCTCTGTCTCAACTACCAAGTTTCAAATTCCCAGGAGAGAGAATCTAGTGGTTCCAGCTTGGGACATGTATGCTCCCCTCTCTCGCCAGATCTATTTTTTTATGGCCGAAGGAGAAAGGAAGATGAAAGTTCTGACGTGTATAGCCGTGAATGTGTGTGTGTGGGGGGGGTGCTTTTCCAAACTAAGGGGACTTATGGTATGTCAGTAAGCCACCCTACAAGGCATTCAATTCTGTGAGCTATGCTGGTGTAGAAGGAAGCCAGTTTTCTGCTAGAGGAAGGACTATGAATATTTGTAAATTTGAATTTAGAACAGAGAGCAAATGAGTGGTTAATACTAGATGTGCTACATTTCATTTATTTTAAAATTAATT
The DNA here is from genome assembly GCA_004024745.2 of Catagonus wagneri. Lineage (NCBI taxonomy): Eukaryota > Metazoa > Chordata > Mammalia > Artiodactyla > Tayassuidae > Catagonus > Catagonus wagneri. The sequence continues at coordinate 1,185,800 of PVHT021183594.1, forward strand.
TATTGAATGCCTTTCTCTGGAATTTTCACCATTCTCTATAATCTTTCCTCTGTTCCATTTCAGTTGTTCATGTTACTTATCCTGTCTCATAACTGGAAAGCATGAGAGTTTTTTGATTCCTTCTAAGGACTCAGTTTAGTGTTTGCCCTGAAACAAAGCAAGTAGAAATGGAGCAGTGAAAGACTAATTAGTGTTCTGATAGATTAGGTCCCCCTGCTAATGTTCCTATAGCATCAGGGACTTTAGTTGCAAATATATTACTATTTATTGGAATTGGTGTCTAAGATCTGCTTTCTTCCTAACCCCTAAGTGACTTCAAGGGAAAGATCACATGTTTTTTCCTTACCATTTTATCTTCTGCAAGTTACTGGCATATAGTAAGTACTCATTTAATATTGGTTTGAATTGAGGATGTATTTGCTAAGCAATGAATTTGAAGTCTTTCTGTAGATGTGCTTTGGAGGTGTTACTTACTGGACCAGACTCTTAATTTATGGTCTATAGCTTAAGGTCCTGGTTTTAGCACTGAATGTTCCATTCTCCAAGAAATCCCTCAGTTGTGGGAAAACTGGGATAGTTGCTCATACTGCTTATGGATGTCAATCAAGAAATGTATTTATTAGAGTTTCCATTGTGGTTCAGGGGGTTAAGGCCTCGACATAGTCTTTGTGAGGATGCAGGTTTGATCCCTGGCCTCACTCAGTGTGTTAGGGATCTGGCATTGCTGCAAACTGCGGCATACCTTGCAGATGCAGCTTGGATCCAGTGTCACGGTGGCTGTAGCGTAGGCCCCAGCTGCATCTTTAGTTCCATCCCTCCAGTTCCTGGAATGTCCATATGACACAGGCTCAGCCATAAAAAGAAAGAAAAATGTATTTTTATAGGCTCTATTCTACCTCTCAGTCCTACCATGGTGAAACTTCTTGTTAATGATGGGTGGTTGCTATGCACTGAAACCACTATGGGTGGTTTGCATTCTCCCCAAATTCACATCTTGAAGCTCTAATCCCCCTTGTAATATTATTTGGAGTTGGAGTCTTTGGGAAATAATTGGACTTAGATGATGTCATGAGAGTGGGACCCTCATGATGGAAGTTGTGTCCTTCAAAAGAAGAAAAGACAAGAGATCTGACCCTTTCAGCCATGCGAGGACACAGCAGGATGTTGTATAAACCAGAAGATCCTCACCAGAATTTGCATCTGCCAGGTCTTGACCTTGGACTTCCAGCCTCAAGAACTGTGACAAATAACTGCTTGCTGTTCAAGCCACCCATATCATGGTGTTTTGTTCCAGGAGCCTGGGTAGGAGTGAGGTGAAATTCAGAGTTCTTGGGTGATTTGCCTAATGGTACGATATCAATAATGGTGCATTTAAAACTCGATGCCAGCCTGCACATCCCTCATCTGCTCTTCTCTGCACCTGACGATGTTCCTAGGGTTCAAAGTACTGAGTTGTGAACTGTTATCCTCAAGGAGTTTGTAACCAGCAGAGGCAATGATGTTGTGCAGGTTATGAATGATGCAGGGGGTCCGCTTTGTGTCATATTCACCACAGATCTGTGTCTCATTTTCAGTTTTTCTGGCAGATGGTGGTATAGGGTTGTATTAGTCAGGGTTCTGATACTTATGTAGAGGAAGAGATTTATGGTGAAGGATTGGCTTATAGGATGGTGGAGGCTGAGAAGCCCCACGGTCTGCGGTCTGCAAGCTGGAGGCCCAGGAAAGCTGGCAGTTGGATCCAGATCCAAACCCAAAGGCCTGAAAACCAGGAACACTGATGTCCGAGGACAGAAGATGAGATGGACATCCCAGCTGAAGCAGAGGAAGGGGATTTGCCCTTGTTTGCCTTATTCTATATGGACCCTGAATGGACTGGAATTTGCCCACCCACATGGATGACGGTGATCTTCTTTTCTCAGCCTATTGACTCAAATCCTAGTCTCTTCCAGCGACACCCTCACAGACACATCTAGAAATAATGTTTGACCTACTATCTGGGCATCCCTTAGCCCAGTCATATAAAATGAACCATTCCAAGAGTCTTCTAAAAGAAGTGTCTTTTGAAAATTTACTCCAACTGGTTGGGACTACACATAAGTAATGAATGTGCACTCGAAGGAAGAAATATGACACATGAACAGCAGTGGTCGAGATTTGGGAGAGGACATATCTAATATGGTGGAATCAAGTAACACTTTGGGGAGGAGGTGTCAGCTGAGATGATAGTGAGGGGTGGCCAGCAAGCATGACATAAGGGATAGGAAGGAATTGTAGCTACAGAAGAGAGTGTGGACAGAGATGTGGGACCTGGCTTATCATTTCCACCAGTCTTGGGTTTAGTGTTAAGCAGCAGAAATGTGGTCCTGAGTTGAAGATTAATGCACTGGTTTTCAAACCAAGTGAATAAATGTTAGGCACGCTGTGCCTCACAACATGGTGCTAGATCAATAAGAATGACTGAAACCAAGAACTCATCTTTGTTTCTGGTGACACCAAATGTGTGAATGTGAGATCTTTAGGGAACAGTAGAAGATCATGTATTCCTAAGGACTATAACATGATGTATGGATTAAAATGAACTAAAGAAAGGAAAGATGATCAGGGAAGCAATGGAACTTGAAACCAGCCTTCCCCCAAAAAGTTAAAAAAAAAGGTATTATGTTTAAATTGAAGATAAGGAGGAGGGAAGGCATTATGAGATGGGGTTAAGTCCAAATATGTTATGTTTTGAAAGAGAAATAGGAGATAGAATTAGGTATTGCAGAGCTGGAAAGAAACAAGGAATAAGTGGTACCACACCCACATTTTCCAGAGAAGGTGAATTGTGCAGGGAGGCTAGATGGGAACTGGTACAGCTTAATGCAAAGGCTTTGGAATCCATTTTGGTTCCAGTAGTCACCCTATCACTTAAACCAGCTGGGATTAATTTTATTTTTAAGTGACATAAAGCCCAGACATAAAAGTGTCTTAAACAAGGCAGACATTGAATTCTCTTCCCCTCAAAAGAAGTCAAGATATGGTCAGGACTTGTGTGGTGCTCCACAGTGTCAGGGACACAGGCTCCTTCTACCTTATGGATCTGCAGATCCATATACTTCCTATAAGCTATACATAGCATATCTACTCTTTTCCAGTTGGCCATAACGTAGTCACATGTCTGTCCTTAGCTGTAAAGAAGGCTGGGAAATGTAAACTTCCTTATAGAATGCTACATGCCCAGATGAAAATAGGGGTTTCTATTATTAAGACAGAAAAGAAGACTATTGATAGACAACCAGAAGTGTCTGACACCATGTGTAGCTTTTGGCAGCATCATAAAAGCCTCTGAACCTTTATTCCTTCTTTGTCAAATGAGAAAATCTGCGCTAGTTCTTAGGATGAAAATTCAAGTAATACATGGAAAGTATGTCGTACAACACTTAACACATATTAGGTGCTAAATTCACTTTAGTCACTTTCTTTTGGTGGTTGTTATTACTTATACCCAGGGAGGTGAGACCAGATCCTAGGTCTCCTGACTTGAACACCAGGGTTTTTCTGGTGCAGCAGCATGGAGGAACAAATTTCTTAATTTTTTTTTAATTGCTTGTCAAATTGACTCATAGAAGCAGTGGAAATTTTTTCAATATTAATTTATAAAAAGTACAATATCTTCAAGATTCAAACAGAGACGGGAATCCTAGAAACTCATTGGCTTTACCCCAGCCTTTCTCCTCTGCCCTAGTTACCTCATCGGGTTCCCAGAGACCCACTGAGCACAGGTGCACACCCACTGGACAGATGGAGAAGGTGGAGCTAATTGTCAGAAGGCAAGAGCATGCAACAGAGATCTGAGACTTCCTTCCCTCAGTTAATAGGTCCTGAGCAGCTTCTCTCTGCCAGGCACTGTTCCGGGTTCTAGAAGTGGCATACAGCTGAGAACAAAACAGACAAATCCCCTCCTCTCATAGAACAAAATGGACAAATCCCCTCTTCTCATAGGACCAAGGTTCCAGAGTGGGGGAATACCCAGAATTTGGGGGGGAAATGGCACTTTGAATTGATCCACATCAGCTCATTCTGCATATCTGGGGAAGGTGAGGAAGCAACATTCAGGTATATATGCCTATTTGAGATCCTGAATAACTTGGCAGCATAGACACCGGTGATCCAGGGAGCTCATAGAAGCTGTTGTCACGTTACCTGCTTTTTTCAACCTCTCTTGGAATAGATGCTCTTTGCCAGAAATGGTTGCACTGACCCCTTTGCCAGCCAGTTCCAAGTGGTTAGATGAGGCAGAACCATTAGAGGTTAATGGTGATCTATTTAGTGCTGTTTTGAAAGGGTTACAAAATATTATCCAGAATTTCCACATCCCCCACCAGTTCCTGAAAGAACCACACCTATAAGGAGCAAGAGATTTGGAGAACTTCTTTATTAATGGACACTCAGGCTTCCAATAACTCCGATAAAATAGAATTAGGACGTGCATCTTAGATCCCACTCTACAAGTCCTGTTCCTATGCAAACCGTTGGCTCAGTAGGTTAGGCACATCAGTGGGAGCAGATAGAATAGTCATACCTACAGAGAAATCTTTGCCCTAACTTACTCCAAGTTTTAGACTTAGAAGTTGTATTACAGGAGTTCCTGCTGTGCCTCAACGGGATTGATGGTGTCTTGGGAGTGCTGGGATGCAGGCTCAATCCCTGGCCCAGCACAGTGGGTTAAGGATCTGGCATTGCCTCTGCTGTGGCTTAGAAGTTGCCACTGTGGCTCAGATCTGACCTCTAGAGCAGGGACTCCATATGCCCCAGGGCTGCCAAAAAAAAAAAAAAAAAGAAAGTTGAGTTACAAAAGACAGTGTGTGGGGACATGTCCTCAAATTCCACCTTTGGCTCAGGGGTGCTCACCAAGCAGACAGGAAGCCCAGGAGATCTGAAGGCCAGGCTGGCACCTGGGTCACCACCCTGCACCATAGCCTGGTCCACGGCTACTTGGGTCTCTGAGCAGTCAGATGTGCTCCTCTTCTTTCCTTGGCACCTAGGAGTTTCATTGCCTTCCTTGGGAAACTGGGATGAGTATCCAAAATGGTCCTCCATCATCTAAGAGAAAGCTCTTTAATTTCAAATTTTAGAAGGAGAAAAGATAATTATGTGAAACCATGACAACTGCTGCTACCCCGCTGTCATCATTTATCAGACACCATTATGTGCCAAACACTCTGCTGGTCACATTACATACCTTCTCTCATTTAATTGCGTCTGATGTAATCCCTATAATTACACAGACATGTGGCCATTATAACCTCATTTTTACAGACGAGGAAATGGATGCTCTGAGAATTCAGGAAACTTACGTGGGATTGGAAGCCCCTGAACTGCCTTCTAACCCAGGCTGATTCTTAAACCAAACAGTTGTCTTGCAGAATTGCCCCTCTAAAGTTGTTGCACAGGATATAAATGTTGAATGAACAAGATCGCAGTGGCCTTGGCCTGCTCATTCATTTGTGCGTTTATTCGGCAAACGCTTTTAAGCTCCTACTACAAGATACTCTTTTAGGTATTTAGAGTCTCAGTGATCAAAAGAAAGATCTCTGTTAATATGGAACTTACCATTCCCGCTCTGTATTTTTTAATTCAGTATTGCTTAGCCAAGACAACTAATATTATTATATTTTGACTGGCCGCACTAGAATTTGAGAAAGAGTAAATATTCCCCTCTTCTTTTAAACCCATTTTTTTTTTTTTGGTCTTGGGAGCTTTTGCTTTTTCATTATGCTGTAGTTTCTGAGCCCATTTTGAATGATGCTGACTGGGATTATGCAGGTCTGTGTGTTGGAGTTATTACATTTCTGTCCTGACATTTAAGCCTCAGCTTCGCAGTCATGCCTTTGGTAATTGTTCAGGGAAAATGGGAAAGCACCAGTGATTATAAGAAATTGAGCACTGAGGCCAAGAGGAAAGTACACTTGTTAAGAGACTTCTGAAAAGAAACGGTGCAAGGGTGTATTTGGGGAAGGGGCATGGTGCAGGAGTTGGGAATTGAAAATGGTAAGAGCACTGTGAGTTCACTCTAAAGAGAGGCTTGATGGCCATGAGGGAATGGTTAACGGAGGAAGAGAGGGAGCTAAGACAGACATCAGAGTGAAAGGGATTTCAGACCACCCAGAGAAAGCAGAAAAGAGCCAAAACATTTTGTAAAAATGAGAGTGTCTTGAGAACTGAAAAAGGATAAAGAAGACAGTGATTCTGTTTTCAAAAACATGTAAATTAAACGACGGATGAAAAATAGGGTGATACCCAAAGCAGTTCAAGGAGGCATTTAAGGGATAGTGTGATTTGGGGAAAGGCCCAGGGAATGTGGGAAATGGCGAAACAGATGGAAAATCAACTGAAAATTGAGACACACTGAATGGGTTATGGGAGGCGTTTATGAAACAGGAAGAGAATTAAGGTCTGAAGGGAAATAGTGAATAATAAATATGTCTAGAGAACATTGCAAATAATCAGATTTGGGAAGTTAAAGGAGACATGGGTCAAAAGAGAGAAAATAGAAATCTGGAAGAATGAGACATTTTAGGTAATAGTTAAAGGAGCCTACGCAGCCCATGCATGGTTGGCTTTGGACAAAAAGAAGGAAGGGCCCTGAAGAAGTACATGGACTAGCAGTGGTAAGCATGGCTTTAAAAAGACGAGGTTGCGTTGGGGCTGGTGTGTTAGAAATATGACAGGATGGAGAGATAGTTAAAAAAAAATGCATGGAAATTTTATGTAAGTGTTAACTACTATTTATTAGCAACAGCCGTATGCTAAGTGTTGGGTTGGACATTTTATATGCACTAGTGCTAATCCCACCTGCAAATCTGGAGGTTAGGGATCTGTTAGGTTAAACTGCATGAAACCATCATGGCTTATTCGTATGGTTTAACCTGATCCATTTTTACAAAGAAGGAAATGGAATCTCAGCGCTAATTCTCCAAGGGCCCTAGGTGGTAGCAGAGACAGGCTTTGATCCCAACAGCATAGAAATAGCAATTTGTGCTTTTATTCATTCTACACCTATTTATTTCAGCACCAGCTCTGTGCTAGACTCTGTTTGGCACTAGAAATACAATACAAAACAAGGGAGAAGAGGTCCCTGCCTTCATGATGCATGCTGTCCACCTCCTGGTTAAACAAAACAAACAAAACAAAACACTAAAGGTGGTCCAGAACAGCTGTCCAGTAGAAATATAATGTGAGCCACGACATCTCAGATTATCTGGCAGCACATTGAACAAGTCAAAGGAAGTGGATGAAATTAATTTTAATAATATATTTTATTGCACCCCGCATGTCTAAAATACTCCAGCATGAAATCAGACATAGTTATTCTTAAGATCTGTTGCACTGTTTTTTAATACAAAGTTTTCCAAATCTAGCGTGTTGTGCCCTTATGACCCCTGTCTATTCAGACTAACCGCACTTCAACTGCTCCATAGCCACCTGTAGTTGGTGGCTACCAAATCAGTGCAGATTTAGAAAGAACATGATAATTCTGGCCCAATTTCTCTGCAGTCGTAATATAAGGAAAACAATCCACCTGTTTTCCATGTTACAGCAACCAATCATAGGACACAAAATGCAAGCGGTACAGAAATGTTGCTTTCACCTGTACTTCAGCTTAGTACACCTGAGACTGAAGATACCAAAGGAAACTTATATGCATGCGCATCACATAATTTACATATTTTTCTGTAAGTACGTCACAGATTAAAAAAAAAATGATGTGCCACTTTCCTATCAATGGGCAATAACAACACAGAAGTGGCCCCTCTGCAAACCATCAGAGCTTTGCCACTTCCACGTTTTGCCAGCATGTTTTCATGTGTTTATTGCTCCTGATGGAAATATCAAAGATGTACTTCAAGCTTAGCAGCAGCCAGAACTTCTCATATTTTATCTGGCCACTAAATGTTTGTAATCAATTTCTAAGACATAAACAATACAGTGATAAGATTTTTGCTGTTTAATACAAGTGCCCAGCAAGTGTTAATGGGGACCAAACAGCAGGGTATGTAATGGTTGTTCCCTAGGAAAAGAATTTTGCTCTAGAGCGAGTTTAAGTGAGAAGAAAGCCTGTGGAAATATGGATTGTCCTTTCTAGAAATTGGATGGGGGAATTGAAGGTAATAGGTACTTGTTCCCTGCCAGCTTCATAATGAAATTACTGTTCAGCAAAAAATCCTCTTGGGGGGTCCCCCCCTCCCCAAGGGACTGAAGACTCTTAATAGAAAAAAGGAGGGAGAGAAAAAGACAGTATTAACATTGAGTACATGGACCCATTAATCCAGAATATTGAGTCTTAAGGGAACACAGAAGAATCTGGAGTGGGAGAATTTCCACATGGTTGTTTCCGTGAAATCTGAAGAAGAGGGATTGCATCTACAGACGCTCTCTGCTAATGCCCTATGATTTCCCCACAAAACGGGAGAAGAGGGAATGAGCACAGCTAACAGAGATGGGGAATTAAACAAGAAGGAGATTTAAGTAGATGCAACTGGCATATTGAAAGAAGACCGGGTGCCCAACAGGACATGCTAACTCCTTGATTAAAATGGTGACGGTGACATCAGGTTCACACAGCACAACCCTGTGAATGGCTCTCCCCAGAGCCAGGCGTCTCAGTCAGACCCAAAACATTTGTCCTCTGGTCTGCCTTTTCCAAGCATGTAGCAAACTGGATATTTCCAGACCTCTTAATCGTGGACTGAATTTCTCAGTTTCACGCACATCTGGGGCATTAGGTAGACCCAGCCTGAACTGTATTTACCTCAAGTTATTGTACAATCAACACTTGGCTTGAGAGCATATTGGAGTCTATAAAAAAATACACAAATCCCCTCAATGAATCAACTGGCCGAACTATGAGTTTGGGACTGCAGGTACGGAGTAACTTGCTTACGGGTTTTCTGACAGCCCAGGTAAAGTCCGTTGGTGAACTTTGTCTACAGTTCTTATTTTGACATTCTGTGGGCAGTGTTCCACCGTGATGCTTCATGGTTCTTTGCCCTTGGCTTTGCAGTTTCCTCTAAGCAGTGAGTGACTCCTCTGTGTGAAACCTTTCTTGATCCTCGTGGCCTTCTGAACAAAATTCAGACACTTTAGGTCCCTTATGATATGGCTTCAGGGGTCTTCTCCAGATAAATCCCACTGTCCATGGGCCATACAAAGCTCTTTCCTACTTCCTTTGCTGATTCTTTGTTACTTAAGTGGACTCCCTTGCTCCGAATGCTTTTCTCCACCTCTCCACCCCTTCACTCCTGAAGATTCCCCAGGAAGACCTCCCCTACCTCGCTTTGGTTAAGTTGCATTCTCACAATTCTCACACTTAACTCTGCATCAGGGCACAGTTAAGTGTGTTTATGTGTCTATGTCACTGAATTGTAAGAATGTAATGTAAGACGGGGATAGGCACTGTGATTTTAGTTGTGTATTTATAGGACTCGCCATAAGACCTGACACATTATAGACATGCCGAAAATAGTTGTTGAATTGGTAAATTATCCTCCTAGGAAATGATGAGCGATGCCTCAGATGCACTGAATAGAATTTTGATTACTCTCTGCTTCTCTCTAGCATAGACGTATTTGATTTTTGTTTTTAAATAAACATTATCTTTGTTAAAAATAAAAAGTATTTGCAGAAAATTTGGAGGATACAAAGATACACAAAAGAAAATGGAAAGTACCTGGAATTCTTCCATGCACAGACAAACCCTATTTTTATCCTCTTTTCTGCTTGTTTAACATTAAATAGCAAGCATTATCTTCATGCCATTAACTTCTCTTCAAAAACAAGATTTTTAAGGACTCAAATAGTACATCGAAGGGATATGCAGTAATGTTCTTTGTCCTTTCCCCTGTTTCTTACCTTGTCCTTGTAGACCCGATTCTCCCCCATAGAACACGGTCAGGTCTCCTGCACTGTGGCCACGCAGATGCGTTACCAGTTAGACTGATCTCTCTTTGGGGGATTATTTTTGTAGTCTAGTCCCCTTCTTTCATATTTTACTCCTTGTGTTGTTAATGGAATATCAGGTAAGACAATGCTATGGATTTGAAATACCCTGTCATTCTGGGGAAGTCTTTGAATGCTTCTAACCACACTTCTGTATTTATTGAGTGTCTGCTAAGTGGTGTGTTTTTTCGGATGTCCTTAACAACATCACATTTTTATCAAGCTGCAAGGAGGCGTGAACCCCTGTGAACCTTCACTCCCAAATCCTGGGAGATGAGCTCTGTCTTGCTCGGCATCTGAGTGGAGCCTGACCACAAGCAAGGTGGTTATGAGGGGTGGTGGAGGATAAGGGTGTTGTAAGACAGACAGGCATTGCTGGTGGTGACGATAACTACATGGATGTTTGTGAAGCAGACACTGAGGTGCCTCCCTTTATGCCTCTTTCTGTCCCACCCTCACATCTAACCCATCACTAAATACCTGCTAAGTGTTTCTCCTATATGTTGCTGTCCCTGCTCTTCCTTCTTCTTTTCTTTTGGGGTCACTGTGGAGCCAAATCCAACATCATCTTTCACTTTATAATAAGAGCACTGTAACCAGCCCCCTATACCCACCTTGGTCCCTGGCAAGCCTTTTTTCTACAAAATCTTCAAGTCATATTATATAAGAAAAGTCTGATTATATCACCTCCTTGATTAACACCTTCAGTGTGTTTTCGTTGTTTTAAAACAAAGACAAAACTCCTTAACATGGACTGAAAAGGTTCGCACTGTCTGCCCCTCTTCACCTTCTCACCCACACCACACCTCACATCCCCTCATCTTTCTCTGCTTTGGCCTCACTGGTTTGCATTCAGTCCTTCATAAGTACTACCACAGGGCGTTTGCACATGCTGTCCCCTCTGCCTGGAAGGTGTTTATAGCTTCTCTTACCTGGTTAACACTGACTCACCCTTCAGGTCAAGCCGCACTTCTTTACAGAAGCTTTGCCTGTAGCATATCCTCCTCTCTATTGTAGTTCTTGTCATGGATCTGTAATTAATCAATTAATACCTGTCCTCTTTCTTAGACTGTAAGCTTCAGGAGGGCAGGGATCATGTCTGTTTCCTTATTCATTCCCAACCAACTATCTGAATCCTGGAATAGAGTAAATATTTAATAGGTATTAGTTGAATGAATACTGAATGAATGGGATATCATTTCTTTGACATTGTGCACCATGTGGTTTAGGAGCAAGCAATTTCCTTTAGGGAAGCTTGTTAAAACATGCTTTCAAGGAGTTCCCATGTGGCTCAGCAGGTTAGGAACCCAGCTAATATCCATGAGGGTACAGGTTCGATCCTTGGCTTTGCTCAGTGGATTAAGGATCCTGTGTTGCTGCAAGCTGCAGCAAAGATCAAAGATGTGGCTCAGATCTGATGTTGCTGTGGCTGTGGCATAGGCCGGCAGCTGTAGCTCTGATTCAACCCCTTACCTAGAAACTTCCATATGCTGCAGAGAGAAGCTGCTTGCTGTGATGGGTTTACACTTCCTCAGTGTTACGCTGATAGTGGCCTCCACTCTTTTGCTTGAAACCTCTTGCATTCTTCCCTAAAATTTGTCTCTTTCTCTTGCTCTCTCTAGATTTATGGTCAACGTAACCTGGGATGGCAAAGACTTGTCCTTCACTGAAGAAGGCTATCAGGTGCACCCCAGGCTGGTGGTGATCGTGCTGAACAAAGACCGAGAATGGGAGAAGGTAAGCATCCTTCTGTTGCCTAATGCAGGGGAGGGAGGACAGGGTGGGCAACAAGGGGCTCAGATACTCCTTGTCCTGAAGCATTTCCAACTAAGCTGCTCCAGATTCTATCCCATGGCCCTTCTTGGAACAAGGCAGATGGACATTGTCAGGGGCCCCTGAGATGCTTTCCTTGGGTGAACTGTGGCAGTTGTGTGCTGTTCTCTGTGCTGGGTTCTCACATCTGAGCAGGAAGCATCCTAGGAAGCCTTAAGATGAAGTTCAGTCCATGTCATGTGGTGGCAAGTGTTGACCCTCTGGCAATGACCATGACACTTTCCCTAAACCTCGCAGTCACACATTTTGCCCCATGGATATACCCCCTCTATTTCCCCTTACTTAGTCTTTTGCTTGGAATCAAATGATTTCCAAAATGTAAACGTATCAATTTACGTATCCAGATCAGAGACTGGAGAGGGAGGTTCTATTTCTTGTCCAGCACCTTCTCTAGGACATTTATATTAACTATTAAAAAATATAAAAACTGAGCGTGCAGGAAAATATCATCTCATGTACCACACAAGCCATGTCCTGAGAGGAGAGGAGTGATTTCCCAGGGAGTTTGCAAACGATCCCAGGCAGCCCCAGGACACTCTGGCCTCCCTGTAATCCAGCTCTCAAATTCCTCATCACAGCATCACGTAGGAAGTGGAGTAAGAGAGACTGAAAAGGAAAAGGACTATTGTCATCTTTTTTGGCAAGTAATGCATGGTCTCTAAACCACTTCAGCAACTTGAGATTCATCTTTACTTTGTGCATTACACGAAAGCCTCAGAGACACGGGGGTAGGAAAGGTACAAGATATGGTGTGGGAGTCATATTATACTTAACTAGGACCAGTAGGAAATACTATGGGGTCAGACTTTGGGGCAGGAGGTCAAGGACATATGCCTAGAGGGGAAGGGTAAAAAGGATGCTTCAGAGATTTTTTTCCTGTTACATCCAACAGCCAGAAAATATACATTCCTTCAAGGGCACTTGAAAAATTCACCAAAGTAGTCTATATTCTGGAGCATAAAGTCTCAGTATATTTAAAAGGATTGAAATATACGCAATTCATTCTTTGACCGTAACAGCATTAAAATAAAGGTTAATGACTAGAATATATATTTAAAATCACCAGATATGTGGAAATTTGGTAACACACTTCTAAATAACCTGGGGGTCAAAGAAGGAATCAGAAAGGCATTAGGAGATGTTTTGAATGGATTGACCATGAAAACAAAACATCAAAATTTGAAGAATAAAGTTGGTGATGTGCTGAGCGAAATCCATAGCTTTCAGTGCTTTTAGTTTTAAAAAAAGGAAAGTGTAAAGTTGATGATTTAAGCTTCTACATTAAGAAGCTAGGAAAAAGAGAGCAAAGTAAACGCAAATGAAGCAGAGGAAGAAAATAATAAATATAAGAGTAAAAGTCAATGAAGTAGAATGCATAATATAGAGAAAACCAACAAAGCCAAAAACTAGTTCTTCAAAAAAATTAATAAAATTCCTAATTCCTGGTAAGAATGACCCCACAAAAGAAGGAAAACACAGATACTAATAATCAGTCCTAAAAATGCAAGAGAAGATGCCACCATAGATACTTCAAACTCTACAGATGTTAAAATGATTTTAAAAATCATGAAAATGTATGCCAGCAAAACTGATGATGTAGATAAAATGGGCACATTTCTTGAAGAATCGCAGTTTTCCAAAACCGACAGAAAAAGAAATAGACAATCTGAATAACTCTACATTTGCTTGAGAAACTGAATTCATAACTAAAAAACCTTCCCATTTCAAAAACAAGAAAAACTTCAAGCCTAGATGGCTTCACTGTGAACTCCTTCAAATATTTTTAAAAGAAATAATACCAATTCACATAGATATTTTCAATATATTCCTAATCATAGTCCAGCAACATACTGGAAAAGGACACTACATCATGGATAAGTAGGGTTTATTCCAGGAATGCAAGACTGGTTTAATATTTAAAAAATAAATCAATGGAATTTACCATATTGACATAATAATGAGAAAATTATTTAGTCATCTCAATAGATTAAAAAAAAACATTTGACAAAAGGAAATATCCGTTTTTGGTAAACAAGATCAGTTGCTCAATCTGATAAAGGCTATGTATGAAAACCCTCTAAGTATCTTGGATAATGATGAAATAATGAAAATAGGTTTCACAAGTATACATTCAAATGATTTTTGATAAATAAGCATAAAAATGGGAGGAAGGAAAACCTTTTTAATTAATATTGTAGATCAACTGGATATCCTTACAGAAAAAAGCCTTGACCCATAGTTCGCACTAGACACAAGAACAACTTAAAATACGTTTCAGACTTAAATGTAAAAGCTAAAATTATAAAGCTTCTGTAAGAAAATATAGCAGGGAATTCCTGCTCTTGTGCAGTGGGTTAAGCATCCAACTGCACATAACACTGTAAATCAACTATACTTTAAAAGAAAAAAAAAAAGTGGGTCGCTGTGGAGGTGTGGGTTCGATCCCTGGCCTGGAGCAGCGGCTTAAAGATCCCATATTGTTGTGGCTGCAGTATAGGTCTCAGGGTGGCATAGGGCTTAGCTACAGCTCAGATTCAATCCCTGGTCTGGGAACTTCCATATGCTGCGGGTATAGCCATTAAAAAGAAAGAAAGAAAGAAAGAAAAAAAAAGAAAAAGAAAAAGAAAAGGAAAGGATATTTTTGAGATCCGAGAAAGCATATAATAAAAGCAGTAAACTGAATTCCATTGTGTGCTCTTGCGATGCTTAGGGAAAGCGTTTGATTCTAGTTAACTACCCTGGTTGTTACCTCCACTGTCCCCTCTGGTGTACCTTGCAGCCCACTGTCCTGCGTGGTTCACATCTCCGTGTCTGCGCTGGTTCCTTTATACATCTGGGACTTTGAGCAAACCTTTCCTGTAATGGTTTCCTGTATCCTCACCATCTTTCATTCATTCTTCAAATTCTGGTTTCTCTTCCCTCATGCAAATCCAAAGCCAAAAGGCAAGTTACTTTTTTTCTTATCCATCGCAGGAGATAGAGAACTTGAGCCTTTGTCTTCTATTGTCTTTGGGGGTCATTTTCCAACCTTTGCAAGTTACACAATCTACGGATCACTCTGGGAGCTGTAAAACCATTCTTGTTGGTTAGATTTAACTAGTCCTGGGTCAGGCTTGGCTCGCACCTGTGTATTCTCCGTGCTGCCTTCGGACCTCGCTCATTTGCCAAGGAGCTCATTTCCAGGGAGGCCTCTGCAGTTCATGGGATTACACTGCAGAAAAGAAGGCTGCCCATTTCCACATACAGAAAATGCCCTCTTAATATTTTGTGTGTCCTCATTCAAATTTCTATTGAAATACAGCAATTTCCCAAAAAGGCAGCTCAGGGAATTGCTGCCGAGTTGAGCTTAGCAATGTACAAATGCTTCCTGTAGTTGGTCTATTCTCTCAGCGCTCAGGGGATCCAGTGCTTCAGAAATAACTCCTTGTGCTTCTGTCTCAAAGAAAGAGGAAGCTGGTGGAGCAAGTAAATACCAGTCATGTTATCCTTAAAGCCACTCCCCCCCAGCAGCCCCCGCTGCCTCAGCAGGTCAGCAGAGGGGCAGGTCTGCGGAAGGAGGGAGCTGTTATCTGGGGACTTGGAGGAGGTTTCTTTTCATCTCGGAAGTCACTCAGTGGCGTCACTAGAAGCAGCAGCATGTAATGAGGGTGTCTTAGAGAACATGACAGGCCCTTAGAGGAGTACTTGCTGCCTGCTGGACCCTTGTGTGTGGCTGGCATGGATGATTCCAGTGCTGTGCACAGTGCCCGCTTGTGTTCACCAGACACATAGCTCAGAGCTAAGCCGGCTTTCCTCCTGTAAACTGGGGCTTCCATGACCTTCGCCCCAACTTTTTTTTTTTCAGTGGTTTTGCTCTGCCTTGGAGCTTGTTGGGTTCGAGGCTTCCCAGGAATGCTTGAAATTAATACTCTGGATACAAGCCAGTTGGCAGCTCATGTCAATACAAGCCCTACCCGCTGTGGGCCAGCTCTATGGCCAACATTCCATCTGCACTGGGGGAGGCGAACAAGCATGAAACTACCTCTCTCCTCGAGTAGCTCACGACTGAGCCATGGCTGGGAAGAGAGGGGTGGCCTTGGTCAGAGGGGTCAGTGGGGCTGGGCCTTGAGTAATGCACTGGATTTCTTAACATTGAATCGCTTCCTTATTAACTACTTGAAAAATGCTTTGAGAATAATTCTGTTACCATTTTAGGATTACACCAGCTTTAAGATGAAAGCATACATGCGTCCAGGCACACCTATATAGCATGTATACAGACTAGTTATAAAAGGCATATACTGAAAGAGAAGGAAAGAGGGTGAAGGGGAGGAAGAGATTTAGAGAAAGGTTTTAAAGCAGTTTTGACTTCAGGCGTGACTAGGACAAAAATCATTAAAGTAAAACAACCTTCTCATTCTCTGAAGAAACACTGATTAAAGCTGGTAGTGATGGCCCCAGAAGACAAAAAGGAGACCCATCATTACATCCTTCTGAATGAAGGGCCCTGCTCCTGTATCTCTGTTGCGTCTGCTTCTCTCATCATTCTCACACTCCATTTGCTCTCTTATTGGGGCCCTTGGCCTCAGCTGCTTTCCGCACTGTGGTGACCCCCGGATCCCTCTCTCCAGCTCCTGACCTCCAGTTCCCTTGCCTTTGGAAACACCCTTACCTGACAGCCCATAGACCTCCAAAGCCCAAGTCATCATATTCCTCTCCCAGATACAGTGGTCCTCCTGTGTCCCAGCCCAGAAAGCTTTATTCTTACCCTCCTGTTGTCCTCCACACCCTCATATTCACTTGTTATCTGTTCACATTCTTGTCTCAGCTTCTCTCTCTGAACTTTTTCCTTCTTTTGTCAAGGACACCCTTCCATTGATTCTACATCTGAATAATCCAAAGTGGGTTGGTCCTTTCCACTTTGGACAGACCTGTCTTCTAACACCTGAGAGTGTTAACAGCTTACATTACAGTTGTTTGCGTGCACATTTATCTTCACCTGGATGGTGAGCCCCACCCAAGGAAGATCTGTTCCTTGCACACGTTTCTTGGCTCTGACACGAGGCTGTTTCTAGTGCGTAGGACGGCCTCTCTACAATCTGTTGGTCATTCTGACATCGGTCACCGCCTATTAAGCGATACCCTATACCAAGTTTTGCATCCATGGTATCATTTGGTCATTGCAACGACTCACCTGCAGTTGAGGCTTCCATTTCTTTGCCTCGTAAATGGAAATTTGGGTTCAGAGAGGCCCGGGACCTGCTTCAGATCCTATATGTGATGGAAGCAAGATGTGAATGGAGGTCTGCCTGACCCCACAGGCTGCATTCCTAATATCTACATCATACTGAATGACTGATAGTGGGAAGGGGATATTTTAGAAGAGAAATTAAGGACTTCCTCCTATCCTGGGTGACATGCACCTCCTTTTTCACACTGGATACAGCTGATTCCACCCATACCCAACCAGTTGGAACTTGGAATACAAGCATTTATCACATCTCACAGGCCCTATCTTTTTGGTTCTGCAGAAGTTCCACCTTCCAGTTCGGCTCATTAAAGAAGGGGATTGGACCCTATCCCCATGTCTTGTGCAGAGTGAAATAGATGCCAACTAAAGAATTCCTAGAATAGATGTGATGGAGATCTTAGAAAAAGCTAAGACTGATTCCCACTTCTGGCTGTGATATATCAATGTGTTATCAGAAAGATCTGTTGAGGCTTTCACCAACAATGGTGCACACATTAGCTGTAACTCTTTCATGATGTGATTTCTGACTGTGGAATATTATAACTCCTTCCCTTCTAAAACACTGTATTTTAACTACTCCTCCATCACTTTCCCACCGCATTTAACCTGGACCAGCTTGACAAGTCTGAAGAATTTGTATGCAGATTTCTAGTGTGTTTGTGTGTGTGTGTGTGTGTGTGTGAGTGAGAGAGAGAGAGAGAGAGAGAGAGAGAGAGAGAGAAATCACTATCTGCCAAAGGTTCATGCTATTAAACGATGGAAGTATTTATGCCAGCATTACACTTGGCTTCTGTACACACATACTCCAATGATTATGTTAAATCACGGAAGAAAATTACAATTGAGAGGACACCAGTAAGTAACAATTGATAGAACAATTGTGCAGATTGCTAAAACTGAATTGCATTGTTTGCACATTCCACAAGCAGGTAGAAATAGATTATGGCTTCTACTGTGCTTGCTTTGCTTCAAAAAACAGTGGCCGTGCATTGATGAGGCTGTGAATTCTGGCTGTGATGAGCCCTGGAAGAGTACTGTTTCTTTGCAGGTTTTCACTTTTTCCTTTACCATGATCTCTCTGGTGCTCCATAGCCAAAACTCAATAAATGTTTGTAGAACAGATATAAGAATGAAAGGATTCCTTTCCCTCAGTCTTCCCCAAATGAGGAACATTTTTTTAGTGTGGTCGTTTAACAGATATGGTCCTGTGGGCTACCAGTAGCAGAGTCCCCTTGGGAGAGATGTAAAGGTCTTACCGGTACCTCAAACTTACAGAATACTTTTTTTTTAGGGCCGCAACCACAACATATGGAGGTTCCCAGGCTAGCGGTCCCAGGCCTACACCACAGCCACAGCAATGCCAGATCCGAGCTGTATCTGCAACCTACACCGCAGCTCATGGCAATGCTGGATCATTAACCCACTGAGCAAGGCCAGGGATCTGACCTGCATTCTCAAGGATGCTAGTCAGATTCATTTCCGCTGCGCCACAGTGGAAACTCCCAGGATACTCATTTTTAATTCTACTTTTTTCATAATTTCCCCTAGTGATGCCCATTAAAGATGTACTGCTACTGCTTTAGGACATGGATTGACTCTGTTATCCTGGGAAAAAAAAAATGGTTTCATCTGTGTCCTCCTGGTATTCAAGACCTCCTGCCTCTTAGTCTCTGTGCCTCTTTCTTCCCTTGGAATACACTGCTTTGTAGCAGTGCCTCAGGGCAGTGGTACAGGAGAAAAAGGAAATAAGGAAACTGGAGTCTTGCCGTACCCAGAGTCATCTCTGCTGAATGAGACAGTAACAATGCCAAGTAAAATGCTGTTTATGAATGTAGCACAGTTTCTGTCACCCAGTGTGCCCTCAGTAAATATTGAGTTATTAAGTGATTGCTTTTTTCCCCATTAAATCTGTCCCCCTCAAATATTGAATTTGGGGCATATCACCCTTATTTATTCACATGTTTATTCCAGCATAAAACTTTCCCGAGTACCTACTGTGTGCAAGCCATTGTTGAAGGTTGCAATAAGACATGGACCAGGCTTCAAGATACTTAGAGTGTCCTAGGGCACGGGGAGAAGCTCAGAACTCCAAGAAAGTATGACATGTACCACAGAGGATGCTCCAGTAAGACTCTGTGGTGTTTAGTGTGGTGATACGTTACATGGAGGCAGGAGGATCCAACGCATCTATATGGAGTAGTTCTCATTTGAGCACGATCCCTTTTGAAATCTTCTGGACATGTGTGGAAAGGCCATTCCATGCAGAAGGACTATTGAAAGCCAAAGTCCAGAGACAAGAGTACTTAAAGCTCATTTGGGGAAGAGTTCAATGTGGTTGGAACCTGGTAGGCAGAATTCTGAGAATGGCCCCCAGTGACCCCCACTCTTCTATGATCCTCTCTTCTTGGAAGGTCGCTTGTGAATATAATGAGGTATACCTTCTGAGACTATTACATTAGATAGCAAAAGGAGTTTTTCTGATTGATTTTGAGTTAATCAAAAGTATTATCAGGGTGGGCCTAATCACACGAGCATTTTAAAAGCAGAGAGTTTTCTGAAACTAATAGGAGAAGAAGAAGTCAGAGAGACTTATGCATGAGCAGGAATTGGCTGGCTGCTGAATTTGACGATGGAGGGAATGCATGTGGCCACTAGGAGCTGAGTTCAATCTCTAGCCAACAGCCAGCAAGGAAACAAGGACTTCAGTCCTACATCCTCTGGGAACTGAACTCTGCCAGCAACTTGAGTGAGTCTGAAAGTGGATTCTTCCCAGATCCTGCAGCCATGAGCCCAGCTGGCTGAGAGCTTGGTTTTGGCCTCCTGAGACATGAGCTGAGAACCCGGCTAAGCCCTGCTGGACTTCTGGCCTCCAGAACTGTGAATGCATAAAAGGGTATTGTTTCAAGTGGCTCTGCTTGAGGTAATCTGTTACATGACAATAGAAAAAAGAGTTCAGATTGTTCAAAGGGAAATTATGGGAGTGAAGGACCAGGTTGGAATTTGAATGATAGACTATGGGATTTTATTCAGTAATTGTTGGGGTGCTGTTGAAGAGCTTGAGAAGGGAGAGCACCTTAAAAATACTAACATTAATAACAGACATTTGTTTAGTGCTGGTAATGTGCCATGTAGGATACTAAACATTCAAATATATAAGCTTATCTGATTCTCACGTGAACACTATGATGCAAATACTATTACTGTCTTTTGCAAATATGGGGAATGATGCCCCAAGAAATTAAGTTACTCGGGGTCACAGAGCTAGTAAGCTGCAAAGCCAGCATGTGAACCCCATAGACGGCTCTCTTAGCCGTCTCTTTAAACTAAACTGTACCTTTAAGAATAAAATAGTGATTGGCATGAATCTTTGGGAAATTTTCTAAGTGGCTACTTAAGTGGCTCAGGTTAAAGGGAGTGTAGGTGGTAACAAGAAAGTGACAGTGGCATCTGAGAAATTTCAGAAACAGAACTGAAAGCACATTGCACTGACAGGGTGATTTGCTGAGAGATTCGTGAAAGAGAGAAATAAGTCAGCTTTAAAAAAAAATTTTTTTTTTGAGGAATGGATCTGTGCCTAGGCATTTCTGGACTGAGTATTTCCAGAAGAAATTTGTCATGTCTGTAAATGACGTGACTCATCGCTCATCCCTCCCTCTCCCCCCCTTTCCCTTTCTCTCTCTTTCCTTTATTCTTCAGAGTCCACAGCTAAAGCCAAGTGCCCTTTTGTAAAACAGGTTTGGTAATATCACTACCCTAGCAGAAGCTGTGTGAAATTTAATTTGTTTCCTTATATAATGATCCTTAAGTTTCTCAAATGATGTGAGCCACAGAGCGGGAAAGTTAAGCCATTACAAAAGATTTAAAATTATCGTCGGACTTCCCTAGAGTTGTGCATAGTGACTATTTTAAACACCTGTACAGGACAATGTGTTAGGTCACAGCAGAAAAAATGCAGTAGATTTCTACCAAATTAACACATCATACTGTAATGCATGATGCCATCTACTTGTGTGTGTGTGTCCGCATGTGCACATTTGTGTCTATTCCTGTCTTGCATGATATTTATTTATTTACAGTCGTAGTGTCAGACCAACTCCAAAGGGAACAGCAACTGACTGTGATTTTCTGTAAGGCAATAGTCTTCTAAAGTTTTTAAGATTTCTGATTTAAAAAAAAAAAACGAACAGTTCGTAGAAAAGACATCTCTATGGGAACATGCATTGATGGGAATGTTGATGATAAGGTGATTAATGATGATAATGGTGCTATTGATTGTTATGGGGACCCTGATAGCAGCAGCTGCCATTCGCTGAGCTCCTATTTTATGCCAGGTAACATGCAGTGTGTTTTCAATGCATCATCTTACTTAAATATCACAATAGTCTCTGCATTTTCTTATATGTGAAAGGGAAATGATAATGGTACTTATTTCATAGGTTGTTAGGGAAATGAAATGAAATAATATGTCAGATACATAGAGCACTGGCACATAGTAGATGATCAGTAAACGCCAGCTCCAGTTATAATTAGAGCTCCGTATTATGGGAGAGGAATTGAGAGGTGCATGGGATGAATGACGTGCCCAAGGTCGTGTAGTGCTGAGGGCAGAATTCGAACCTAGGTGGTGTTACCATAGAGCCAGAAGCGAACAACCACCATGTCACCTGGAGTATCCTTCTCTGCTCCCTTCACAAACCCAGTTTGATAAGGAAGGTCTCTAGGGGTGATGGGGCATGATTAAGCTGACAGATGGTATAAATGTAGGACACAAGTTATACCCTTGATAGTTTGCCATTGCCATCAATTATGAAAATGAGTTAATTGATTATTGAAATGATCTCAGATGAGTAAATTATTCAAAGAGCCTCTCAGTCAGAAGTATTTCTAGAAACTCCTGAACAGACCGATGAAAATCACTTTTATTTTCTGACTCGGTCATCAGCTCATCTGTGTTGTAGATGAATGCAAAGCCCTGAGCTCTTGTGATAGAGGGGGACAGGAGGGAGGAAAGGAGAAAGAGGAGAGAACAGACCTCAGGCTTTAGTCTCAACACTGAAGAACATAGAATAGACTTCCTCCATTATTTAGGAGAACATTTTTTTCTATGTTCCCCAGAATGCTAGATTCTTTCAGAGTGCCACAGCAGTGTCTGAGTGGTTAAGTGTTAACAAGACAAGTTCCATCTTTAACCAGAGATGGTGAAGTTTTGTCCGATTGCTATATTAGTGCTCCAAACCAGCTCTCATTTGGGAAAAAGATACAGTGTTTCCAAAATACATTTGAAAATGAGTAGAGGAAGGGGATTGGCTTTATCCATCCTCTGAATATAATGCAAATAAATAATAAGCATTTGTTGAACACCTATTATAAGCCAAACCTTCCGACGCTGGCTTTATATTTTTTATTTCATTTTATCTGCAATGATAACCCTGTGGAGTAGGTGATTTTCTCTTATATTGAGTAAGGAAGATGTGGAGATATTTGGTGACATTTTTTCAACAGCTGAGAAAATACTCAAATTTAGGTATTTTGCATCTCCCTGTCTTGTGCTTATTCCACCATTTTGCACAGTTTCTAGGATGGATGATGGAAATTTTCATAAAAGACCTAGAGATTCTTGTGGATATCAGCCACCTTGAAAGTTGAGCAGAGGGAAAGAATAAAAATACCTAGTCCTTTAAGTAGACTCAAGTCTTACCTTTATGACATGTTAATTGTTAACAGTGAATGTCTGATGTGATTGAACTATATGTCTATTTATCCAGCCTGCCGGTCATCCAGTGTCCAGTCATTTAGTAAACTACTCATTCATCCGTCCATCTGTTCAGCCATCTTTCATCCATCTCTCTGGTCAACCAGTCTTTTCTCCACTGCTGATCTGTTTGCCAGGTATTTGCTGATAACCTATTCCGTTCCAGGCTTGCAGTAGGTGTGGGTGAAGCCAGAATTAATAATACAATGTCCCTGCCCTTAGGAAGTCAGAGTCTAGTGGGAGAGACAGAGAAATGAACTTTCAATTACAAATCATAGATGAGTGCTGAGACTAGAGATAAACCCAGGTCACTGCAGGACACCTACCTAGCCTGGGTGTTAGGAGGGCATGAGAAAAGCCTTCCTTGAAAGAGTTAAATGTGTCCTGAGTCCTAAAGGATAAAAAAGCATTATCCAGGAGTTCCCGTTGTGGCTCAGTGGTTAATGAATCCAACTAGGAACCATGAGGTTGCGGGTTCAATCCCTGGCCTTGCTTAGTGGGTTAAGGATCCGGCGTTGCCGTGAGCTGTGGTGTAGGTTGCAGACGCGGCTCGGATCCCGTGTTGCTGTGGCTGTGGCGTCGGCCGGCGGCTACAGCTCCTGTTAGACCCCTAGCCTGGGAACCTCCATATGCCACAGGCGCGGCCCTAGAAAAGGCAAAAAGACAAAAAAAAAAAAAAAAGCATTATCCAAAGAGCAAGGGTCATTTGACCCATCTTAACAACTGAATAGCAAACATTTGAGGCCCCTCATTATTTTTTTCCTCATTTCACAATTTATCCCATTAGCTAGCAGCAGCTGGATTCCTTCCCACCCACCTACAACTACAGACCTCCATGGTAGTTGTTTTCTGGACCTGCTCTCTACTTTCTTAGCATCGTGTCTGTCATTTGTGTTATTTCCCTCATTTGCATGCTGATGGTGCAGACAGGAATGACATTTGTCTGTAAGAGAAGAAGCAGAACAGTGAAGCATACTTCCCCGGCATTCTGCTTCTGGCTACAAGTGGCTGTGTCAGGCTGCCTTCTGTAGCTGCAGCTTGGTTTTCTCATCTGTGCTATTGGCAGCAGAAGCTGCGCTTCCCACTATGTTGTTTTTCTTGGTTTTGGAGACTGGATTGGGCCAGGAAGAGAGGCAGATACAGAAAGATTGAATATTCCCACTATTGATCTCTAAACTGTGGAAGACTTACTGCGCTTTCTAGACTCGGGAGGCAAGAAAATTGGCTTTCTGATACCTTGGGATATCTCTCCACATTTTATAAAATAATTAATAATAAAAAAGAATAATTTATCTGTCAGTTGTAGCCTAGGGGCTTGTGTTCATGGCTTTGACCCCTTTTTAACAGATATTCAACACGAGTAGTATCCTCCCTTTTCCCAGTTTGTATGTAAAGCACTGAGAGGACTGATGACTTGCCCAAGGTTACAGAGCAAGTAAGTGGCAACTTCTGGATTCCAGCTTAGGTCTCTCAGATGATAAAGTCCATTTTATTCTGACAACATCATATGGTAGAGATGAGGATTACTTGTATATTGACAGTGAAGGTTGTCATTGCTTTAATTACGAAAACCTACCTTGGGAGCCCCCATCCCTGCATGGTGGACATGCTCTCGGTGTTTTCAAGATGGGCCATTACAAGTACAAGATCCCCTGCTGAACCAGGCATCTCTTCCTGACTTAGCCAGAATATTCCACTGAGATGTGTACAAATCTGCCACATAATCAATCACTTGCATCTTTGTGCAAATCCAGTCAGCATTCCTCTGCAAACCTAAAGATATAAAGTGTTCCCTACTCCTGCAGTATGCTGTGTGTTCATTCTTTATTACTCCATCATATATTCATTATCCGTAGCTGTTGTCTTTTGTAAACATGCTTTAAAATTCATCTCAATCCTAGCTATAGTATTCTCAGAGTCTATTTTGCTTCCATTTGAATTATAATTCTGCAAATTAGAAAGACGGAATGAACCTGTTCGAGAAGAAGTAGGGAAGGGACCGTCTTGATTTCTCTCAGTGTACACATAAAGACTTCACTGGAAATGCATATGAGGATTAAAAAAGCCCTGAAGTTGGGAAAAGATCAGAGAATCAGCTCTTATTCCTTAAAGGGAATTGTAAAGACTTGAAGAAACCGTTGTCCTCTTGGCTATGTGTGTTTAACTGTAAAGTTGAAACAGACACGCTGAGTTGGAAGGATCCTGATTCTTCCTATCACTGCCCACCGTACTGGCCTCTTTGCACTCCAGCAAGTTATAGCTGAGAGCATATTTTTTCTTTCCATGATTAAAAAATGCTTGAAGAAAACAGGACAGGCAGATTCAAGGTAGAGAAGGAGGAAAAGAATCAGATTTGGTTGAAAGATCTTGACAGCCACACTTCCTAGAGGGAAGGCAGGAATGTTTACCTCCTTCAATAGGATGAGCAGCTGAGATTCAGGCAGGGTAATAGACTGGACCAGGGTTTCTCAGCAAGAACTTTACACATCTCTGTCCACGTATAGCCTTGAATCAACACAGAAGGATATATGAGTTTCATTACCAAAATTACACCCTAACCTTTTCAGTTCAGAAATTGTCATCTCGTTGAAAAGGGATGAGGATTCAGAACTGTGGGACACCCATCCAGTTATGCTGTAAAGCAATCTGGATAGAAAATGGAGACAAAGTATCTAATCCAGAGTCCAAATCAGTGTCCAAAGGTAAGGGTCCAGTCCACGCAGGCAAAGTGATTTCAGCACCACGGTCAGCAGCAATGGGCTGATGCCCTGACTGGTGCTTCGTTGAGGATGACACTGGTTAGTAGCTAGGACATTTAAGAGAGAGCAGTGTTTGATCAACTTCCCAAAAGTCGATAGTCCTGAGATCTAAGTCAACCCTGAAAAGTTGTCATTCTTTGTATTTCTCAGGTGATCAGTGTCTCCATCAGTAAAATGCTACTATTTATTAAATGCTTCTTCAACGTGTGTCAGAAAGAGTTGTATGTACATGATCTCTCTTAATTCACACAAGACCCTACAAGATTGATCCTATTATTATCCCCATTTTATAAAGGAGAAAACTAAAGAATACAGAGAACAGGTTAATTTCCAAGAATCTGAACTGGATTTTGAACCCCTGTTTGTCTGATTCTGAAATCCATGTTTTGACCATGACGTTCTGTCATCTTCCTCAGTCAAATTCTAAAATTCAGGGACATTGTCCAGTGCTGTGAGGGGCAGAAGATTCCAGTGAGAAAAGCATACAGTTTGTTTTTCTGATATAATTCCAAATAATGAAAAAAAAAAAAAGAGCCTAACAGTTTCGGAGCACTGACTGTGCCATAGGCCCTGAGCCAGACATATTACATACATTATCACATTTGATGTTCACCAGAATCCTACGTGGTAGTTTTCATAATCACTTTTATTGTACCAATGAGAAAATTGAGGCCAGAGAAGTGAATTAATTGGAACACTGTCACCCAGCCACTTCATAACTTGGGGGATTATAAATAATGTATGTGAAACATCTAGCAGAGGGCCTGATACGTATTAGAAGGAATTTAACAAATGGAAACTATTATGCGAAGTGCAATATAGATTTCTTAATGACAGTTATTAGGGCCTTTTTTATTTTGCATGGGTTTCTGGACTGGGTTGGTGCTCTCTTTACTCAAGAGGAGTTGGACTCCAAGTTCAAAGATGAATATACTCAAGAATCATTGTCAGGAGTTCCCTTCGTGGCTCAGCGGAAACAAATCCAACTAGGAACCATGAGGTTGCAGGTTCAATCCCTGGCCTTGCTCAGTGGGTTAAGAATCCAGTGTTGCCATGAGCTGTGGTGTAGGTTGCAGAGGTGGCTCGGATCTGGCATTGCTGTGGCTCTGGTGTAGGATGGCAACTGTAGCTCCGATTAGACCCCTAGCCTGGAAACCTCCACATGGCACAGGTGCAGCCCTAAAATGACAAAAGACAAAAAAAAAAAAAAAAAAAAAAAAAAAAAAAAAAAAAAAGAATCGCTGTCCATTTTTTTCTCTTTGAGTCCCATGCAAGGAGTTGAATACTGAAATATCGACAATTAAACGTGTTCTGGACCAGCAGTCAGAAGACTGTCTCCAGTTTTTTCACACATTTGCTGTCCTTTCTGGTTGATGTTACTTGGCTGGACATTAGTTTCCTGCTCTGAAAAATTATAATAGTATCTCCTCCACCTTTATGTGACTCCCTACCATGAAGGTCAAATGAAATGAGGTAATAAATAGCAATTTGTAACCCACAAAAGAAGCTATATAAACTCTGGGGTTTTTATGTTATTATCCTCATGATAACATCTAGCACTCTGGCCAGAATGCTTCTTCCAAGTGTGTCTGTTATTTGAAATTTCCTTTTTCTCCTTCTTTTGCCCTATACACCTTCTTAACCAGTTGAGAGCTCAAAAGTACATTCATAAGGTTGCATTTTGGGGCATAAAGATCCAAGAAATCTTGTGTTACACTTATTGTTATGAAAGTAATGATACACGTTAACTATGTAGAACCTCAAATCGGCAAATGGAATTAAAAGTAATTGTCAGGCCTTTGGATCTATTGATAGAGCTAAAACAGCACCAGGCTGCTCTTGATAGGACCTTCCCAGGGCACAGAATTATATTAATAGGCAATGTCAGTTCTATCTAAAATAGAAAGTGAGCGAAGAACATTTCTGTCCCCCCCCCCAGGTGCTAAATCAGTCATTAAGGGATCCCAAGGCCAGTTGCCAGCTTGAACTCAAATGCAACCAAATGTCAGTGTGCACATAGGGATTTCAGCTCAACATTCAGGCCTGTCTATCTCTTTATTCCTCTTTCTCTCTCACCTCCTTTGTACACTGTGTGTCTCATCCACTTTGGGCAATTTCCTAGTCCTCAGGTATGTCCCTTAAGCTTAGCTGCTATGCTTTTGTCCACCCTGTTCATCAACCTAGAAGTCCCGTGCCCACGCTGATTTTCCAACTTTGCCTGCTCTACACCTCAATTGTTGCTCCTCTTATAACATCTCCCCTCCCGCACCAGATCTGCTCTTCCCCTTCTGAGGGTCCCCAGCATTTATTTCACTTTTCCGTTTTTTGGCATTTGTCATCTTTTTTTTTATCTTATAACTAATTCTGAGAGCATTGGATTTTGTTTTTCCATATTAGGAGGCAGGTCCATTGCAGACGGAGTCTCTATCAGGGCTTGGTAAACATGTTACGCAAAGGACAGCTTGTAAATATTTTAGGCTCGGCGGGCCATACCATCTGTATGGCAAGTACTCAAATTCTGCTGTTTTCGTGCGAAAGCCACTGTAAACAACATATAAGGAAATGAGTGTGGCCACGTTCCAATCACACTCTGTGGACACAGAAATTCAAATCTCATATCATTTTCACATGTTACAAAATGTTATTCTTTCCATTGTTTTTAAACCATTGAAAAACATAAAATCCAGGTGGTCCTGTCATGGCGCAGTGGAAACGAATCCGACTAGGAACCATGAGGTTGAAGGTTCAATCCATGGCCTCGCTCAGTGGGTTAAGAATCCGGTGTTGTGAGCTGTGGTGTAGGTCACAGACACAGCTCAGATCTGGCGTTGCTGTAGCTGTGATGCAGGGCGGCAGCTATAGCTCTGATTGGACCCCTAGCCTGGGACCTCCATATGCTGCGGGTGTGACCTAAAAAGCAAAATAATAATAAATAATAAAAAAAAATAAAATAAAATCTATCCTGCACTCGTGGGTTGTACAAAAACCATGGGCCCTTAGGCCAAAGTTTGCCAACCTTCAGCTTAGAATCCACTGACTGCTGTATCACCAGTTTATGGCACATAGTAAGCACTCATTAAACATTTGTGAATGAATTAGCCAACAAAGCAACGTAATCCAACCTCAACTGACTTGGAAGCCAAGAGAAGAGCTTTGCTTATTGGTTGTTATCACTCAGAATAATCAGGAATCTTGGAATTCTCCCTTTGGTTGTAATTTGTGTGAATCTGCAAAGTTTTGATTTTCTAAGGTGACACAGCCCATAAAGCATCATACTGAACTTGAATTTGGGTCTTCTGACTCCCAAGTCTATGGTTCTTTTAAACTCTGCATTTGCCAGTATGATTCATTAAGAAATACCATGTAGCTCGCTGGATGGTCACCAAGATTCTCATTTTCATCCCAGTAGCTCTGCAGGGCTCTGGCATTGTTAATCACTGTCCCAGATGAGGATAATCAGTTTGGATGAAATTGTATTGACAGTGGAGGGCTGCTTAGGCTCAGTTTTCTGAAACAGCGAGTCTTATCTGGCCCATCCCATGGGGATCCTCCTCTCCCCCACCGCCTTCTAATAATCATGTTTTTAACAGTGGGCAAAGCTGTGGTTAAGCTTATTACTGTTTCCTCACCATTAAATCTTCTGTTGGCTTTAGTATTTCAAAGGAGCCTCTTGCTGGAGTACTTTAGGGTTCAGACAAGCCTGGAGCAAAGGAGTTTGGGGCCAGAGCTGAGCATAGAAAAACGATTGTCAAAATACCACGTTATTTAAGGAGAACTGAAATTCTGATCTGTGTGCCTTTCATCACAGCGATGGATTTCATCCATGCACAAGAGCTTTCATTAGCATCTCTGTAATCACAAGCAGGGCCTCAGGCACGAACCCCTGGCTCTCCTTTCGTTTAGGAGGAACACTTCCCTGTCAAAGACTTTAATTTATTGTCTTGTACCAGATACGAAAGAACGAATGCCCATTAGAGCCCTGACACCAAGTGTTCAAAATCCTTCAACTTTTACCCAGTAGGTTTTCACGGGTAGGGGGATGAAATGCTTTGCAGCTGATCGATGCCCCAGGTCTTATAACCTTATTTTAAAACTCTGCAGACACCGTCAGTGAGGTTAACTTTGAATGTTCAGGCTGAGATCCAAATGGAATTGGCTTTTTTACATAATGCTGAGTGAGGAAATCCATGGGCCTTTGGCCTGTTCCATCCCTAAAGTCAGGGTTGATGCATTGAAGCCTCGAACTTCCTTAGTCTGCAATTTAATAACCTGGGACTTATCTCCTTTTATAAACTGTTACACACTCAGCCCCCAATTTTTGCCACTTTGCAAGGGTTTCATGAGAAAAAAAAAGTTGTCTAAGAGTAAGAAAGAGGAGTCATATCTGTTTTCATACTCAGCCTTGTCAGAATTTTCAGGCTGGTGAGAATGACTTGATGATCCCAGTGAGTGAAGGGCCCTCTCAGCTCTCAGCCCAGCACTGGAGGATGCTTGTCTTGACTGCCTCCTAACTCTGTCTGGCAACTCTGCCAAAGGAGCAAAGAGCTGCTAAATATCCTTCAAGTAAATATTCAAAAAAGAGCTATTTACTCTGCCAGATTGCAAATGGCATTTCATTTATCTTACAAGTAGAAATGACACGGCTCTTTGAAATTTACCCAGAAAAAGTACATGAGAAGGTCAAAAAGAAAACCTTTCTGGTATTTCTAAATTGTCTTTGCAAAGGTGTTAAGAAAAAAATAATCACGGTTGTAGCTACAATTATAATAGAGGACCGACCTTAGGTCAAATTGTTGTCCAACATGATATGCTCATCCTCTCCCACTCCAGTTTCTGTGAGTGTCCCATTTTCCTTTACCCCTCTCCTGAATTGTTTTTATAGACCTTGTAGGCATGCTGGTTTTATTCTCCAATGCAACAGCCTTTTCAGGAGTTCAAGCAAGTTTATGGCCAAGTTTTGATAATAACAGATGCAGCAATGTAGACAGAGTCATGTTATCTTGGCCTTCACATCCCAGTACAACGTGATATGAAAGCAAGATGGGCTCCTCCCTTCTAAGGCTCCTTACGTAATGGATGGAGATCACACAGAGGCAAAGAAAAAGTCTAATCAGCTGTGAGAGCCCTAATTACATTCCTCTGGGTTGAAATCCCCGAATTACCTCATTGTCACACAGTTCACATTTGAGCAGTTGACTCCCCTCCACATCTCTTATTCTAATTGGCTTTTGGATGGCAGTGTGAGCAGCCTCCAGGCTGCGAGGGCTCACTGCGGCCCTGCTGTCAGAGGCATGTTCCACGGTGCAGCTCAAGGTCCTTACAAGAATCACGTCACGGGGACGCTGAGGAAATAAAACTGGAAAACATGAAAGAAAACCACAAGACCGCCTCATCTGGCTGTTCTCTCCTCTCCTCCTGAATTTCACAGGGAGAGAAAACCCTGCCTCTCTCCCAGGGGAAAGGTGGAGCATGTGGGGAATCTGAGCTCAGATGCGCCAGCTCCCCAGGATATCCCTGTCTGCGGCGCGGTCTTGCCAGTCAGTCCGCAGAATAGTCCCTCTTTCCCCTTGTTTGCCTTAATATTTCCCAGACCATATCTAATGGCAACCTTCGGAATATCAAACAGCGGAAATGGCCCCAGCCGCTCAAGTCATGTGGCCTGAGCGCAGCCTCCAGATATTCCCACTTGCTTTTTTGATCTTGACCAAGTCACGTCAGCTCCCAGTTTCCCAGTTTGTAAAATGAGGGTACTGGTGGCCTTTTCCTTGCAGGGTTGTGAGGGTAAAATGAGAAAGTGCATGTTGAGGTGATCACAGTGCCTCAAGAAATGCCAGTTATTATACTTATTAATTTCTCAATAATCACTACTAAGCCCATGGAAGACTGACTGATACAGAGGTTACACAATGAACAACTCCCAGGAGCAGGATCAAAAAATTAATTAGTAATTGTGAGAGGGCTTCTTTTGATTTTTTTTGCTGATTTTTCAAGCCTTTGATGTCAAGTCACTCCAATGTGGAGCCAAAGAAGAGAAAGAAAACACTATTTACTGTTTAGCCAATGACCAGAACAAATTATTTTTTAAGAGCATTTAAAGAATTAAAAATAAACCAAAGAATGGGGATGTATATTGGTACAACCACTGTGGAAAACAATATGGAGGTTTCTCAGAAAACTTAGTAGTACCACATGATCCAGCAATCCCACTCCTGGGCATATATCCAGACAAAACTGTAATTCAAAACGATACATGCACCTGTGTTCATTGCAGCACTGTTCACAATAGCCAAGACATGGAAACAACCTAAATGTCCATTGGCAGATGAATGCATTAAGAAGATGTGGTACATATACATAATGGAATACTACTCAGCCATAAAAAGGACAAATAATGCCATTTGCAACAACATAGATGCAACTAGAGATTATCATGCTAAGTGAAGTAAGTCAGAAAGAGAAGGGAGTTCCCTTTGTGGATCAGTGGTTAACGAACCTGACTCGGATTCATGAGGATTCAGATTCAATCCCTGGCCTCGCTCAGTTGGTTGAGGATCTGGCATTGCCATGAGCTGTGGTGTAGGTCAAAGACACAGCTTGGATCCCAGATTGCCGTTTCTGTGGTGTAGGCTGGCAGCTATAGGTCTGATTCTACCCCTAGCCTGGGCACTTCCATATGCTGCAGTTGTGGCCATAAAAAGGAAAAGAAAATGGCACAAATGAACCTATCTACAAAACAGAAACAGACTCTCAGACGTGGAGAACAGACTTGTGGTTGGCAAGGGGGAGGGGGAGGGAGTGGGATATACGGGGAATTTGGGATTGGTAGGTGCAAACTATTCCATTTAGAATGAATAAGCAATGAGGTCCTGCTGTACAGCACAGGGAACTATATCCCATCTCTTGGGATAGATCATGATGGAAAATAACATTACAAAAAGAATGTATGTGTGTGTGTGTGTATGTATGTGTGTGTGTATATATATATATATATATATATATATATATGTATGACTGAGTCACTTTACAGCAGAAATTTGCACAACATTGTAAACAAACTATACTTTAATAAAATTAAAAAAAAATTTTTTTAAATAATCCAATTAAACCAAAGAAGAACTGTGCATCCCCAGGGACCTAGGAGCAGAGGAACTCTGGGAAAGTGAAGGTAGTAAATGAAATTTTGAAGAAAACGGAGGCTCATGGTTCCAGAGATTTTCACTTTAAAATCTGAGGTTGAACGAGCGGTAAGCTCTTCTCCTGTTGGCTGAACTTCAGAAGGGAAATGGAAGCAAATGTGCGAGTTGTTTGTGGAAATAATGGTGATCAAGACACATCTCCATGAATTACCAGATCAGTGCAGAGCTGACGCTGGTATCCATAAAGATATTAGATTATCCTGAGAACAGTTATTATAGGAGAAAAAAAAAATCAAACGCTCCAATGTGAGCTGTATAACAATTAGGCAATTCGGAAATTTCAACTGAGAGGAATTTAATTAAGGCTCTAATAGCTGATTAAATTCATTTAGATCTGCTTGCAGTTGCCACTGGTTATATAAGAAACCCAAGAAGAAAGATTTCCGTCTTGTCCTTATGCTATGTTTAATCCTGCTGATAGACATAGGTGTGATCCTTTCAGTGCATCTCAAAATGTGGTCCTTAGACCATCTAGAACAGAATGACCTGGGTTCCTGATTGAAAAGTCAGGTTTCCAGGCTTCATTCCACACCTGCTGATGCAGACACTTCAGAAGTCTAGGAGTCTACATGCTTTCACTCATTATTTCATTTTCATTGAAGTATAGTTGATTTACAATATTGCAGTATTTCAGGTTACAGCAAAGTGATTCAGTTATACATATATTTTTTCAGATTCTTTCCATTATAGGCTATTACAAGATATTGAATATAGTTCCCTGTGCTAGGCAGTAAATTCTTATTGTTTATTTTATATATGGTAGTACATGTCTGTTAATCCTATATTTCTAATTTGTGCTCCCCCTTCCCCTTTGGAGTCTTCCCTTTTTTTTTTTTTTTTTTTTTTTTTTTTTTTTTTTTTTTTTTTTTTTTTTTTTTTTTTTTTTTTTTTTTTTTGGTCTTTTGTCTTTTTAGGGCTGCACTCGCGGCACGTGGAGGTTCCCAGGCTAAGGGTCCAATTGGCACTGTTGCTGCTAGCCTGCGCCAGAGCCACAGCAATGCCAGATCCAAGCCACGTCTGTGACCTAGACCTACACCACAGCTCATGGCAACGCCAGATCCTTAACCCACTGAGCGAGGCCAGAGCTGGAACCCGCAGCCTCATGGTTCCTAGTCAGATTCGTTTCCACTGCACCACAGCGGGAACTCCTGGAGTCTTCCTTCTTAATCAGCCCCCAAGGAGAGGTTCTTATTCTTGCTGAAGTTTCATAATCCAACTACCTTCAATAGATGCATTCCAGACAGTTCATTCAAAGGAGCCAGGTGCTTCAACACCTGAAAAGCCATTCTGAGTTTCACTCTGCCAGGGGCCATCTGAGGCCTTATGGCACTGAAGCCAAAGCAGGTGTGCTCCACACCTGTCTTTCAGCAGTTTCATTGTAGAAGCTTGCTTGAATATGTCATGCGGGAGAAAGCTGGGGTCCAGTGTGACATCTGGTTTCAGCAGAATCTGCCTGTCTTAAACAGACTTTAGATTGGGTCCTGGTTTATAAAAAAAAGTCACTAGACTCAACTGTGAACCACTCCAGATAGAGCACATTTCAAGTTAATATCAAGTCACGGTCGTGGCTTAGACATCTTTGTTGTAGTGTCCAGATCAATCAAATTCAGATCTGCTTTTGGTTTTGAGCAGCAACCCAAGACGCAAAATTATTCGTGTGTAAATCTGCTATCAGCTTGCTTGTGTGTTAGATTTGCATGCAGAGGCATGGAAGTGATGCTAATCGATGATGCTCTTTATACTAAATATGGACATTAACTCATTTTTAATTTCCTTCACGGACATTTATCTTGTGTCCTTTGAAAGACTTTATATTTCAGGTGGAGAGAAATTAGCCTTCTGTTTGCTTTGTTTTTCTCCTTAAATTCATCTTCCTGAAGAGTGAATTACTCACATTTTCTCCAGCTTGGGAGTAAATCACTGCTTATTATCCAGAGTGAAATGTTTTCCGATATTTTGTACATGTGAAGTGTTTGTTTTAAGGCCTGCTTCCCCCTTGGTTATGAAATCACCCATTGAGCTCACTGGGGCCAGTCAAGCTGGAGCACAGGCATTGTGAACTCTGCTTTCATCGTCGGTTTTAATAAATTTCCTCTCTGGTTTTTAATTTTGCATTCCCTATTGCCTTGTCTCCAAGGAAAGGATCTGAGTAAACAGGCAACTTTCCTTTTAACTTTGAATTCTAAGTCAAAATTGATGCTGCGCTGCATTCTGAATTGAGTTCAGTTCAGCAAGTATTCATTGAACTGGCTTGTGAACACTGTACTACAGCCGACGTGGGTCACATGGTGTGGAAGGCTGGCCAGGCCAGAGACTCTATAGGGAAAACAGCTCTAACTTCCCACCCCCATACAGCCATACACCATCGGTCTCTAAACTGTACTGATTCCACCACTTTGAGATTCCATGTGTTCATGCCAGCTTCACCCACGTGGCCCTATGCCGGATTCATCCAGATTATGCAGCTGCTGCCCAACCCAGCACTCTGCATTCAGAATCTTTTAGGCACAAACCTTTTCTCTGCACTGTACTGGGAAGAAGTGTCCTAATGCATCAGACTGATTTTATCCCTCCCCTGATTAAAAGTCTTCAATAACCCCCATCCCCACCCATCTATACACTTCTCTTGTCCTAAGGACAAAGATAGAACTCCAGAACAAGCCACACAGCAGCTCTGCTGGCCTGGCTCATGGTTGGGAGTCTCTTCCTGTAGGAAGCATCTTTGGTTTATTTGCAGAGCAGGAAGCTCTTTGCTTCAGTAGAATCCTGTGCTCACCCCACCATGGCTGTTATTTCATTTATTATGTCATGTTATCCCATAGCCACTGAACTTGAACGCCTCCTCTCCAACCAGACTGGAAAGTCTGAGGACCAGGACCAGACCTGAACTGTTAACGACTGCAGCCCCAGAGCCTCCTGCATTGCCCAGCTCAGTGTAAAGCACAGAATCCATGTGTATTGAGCTTATAAATGAACACACAAGAGAATTTTAGGGGAAAAGAGAATGTCCAAAAATACATTCCAGCTGGAGAATTAGGCTGCAGGGGAGAAGCGGTATTTGAGCTGGACCTGGAAAGAATGGGTAGGATTTCAGTCAGTGGAGATGATGAGAGGAATTTCAGGGGGTGAAAAATAGTGCTGGCAAAGGCAGGGAAGTGGGTGGCATTCAGGGTGAGTGTGGTAAGAACTGAAAAGTATATACATCATTGTGGCTTAGTATTGTTTGTGTGTGTGCAAAGTCTTGTGTGTATATATACTTGTACATTTGTGTGGAAGTGAGTATGTATGTGTGTTTATTGTGAATCCACGTAAGTTTATGTATGTAGATGTGTATTTATGGTATCTGTTTAGATATATAGGTGTGTGTGTATATATGCATACACACACACACACACACTTACTTGAACAACGTGGGTTTGAACTATGTGGATCCACTTACATGTGGATTTTTCTCAACAGTAAATGACCCACCATTGGTTCAGTCCATAGGTATGGAGGAGCATGGATATGAAGGACCAACTTAATGTTATGCAGGAATTTTTGACTGCACGGAGGGTCAGTGCCTCTAAACCCCATGTTGTTCAAAGGTCAACTGTATATGCATATAGATATATACATACATACACACACGTGTGAGTATGTGCAGGTGTAACTGTATGTGTGTTTGAAGGTGTCCGTGTATGTGTTTCTGTGTGACACTATGTATAGGATGTACAAAAGATTGATAGAGAGAGAGGAAAGTGAATTGAGATCGATTGGACCTATACTATAGGGTCCATTAATGTAAAGAGGAGTCTGGGTTTGATTCTCTAGGCAGCGTGAGTCATGGAAGGATTTGAGTGGAGGTCAAGTGGTTTTGGTGTTACTTATATATTTTTAATATATATATTAAAAATAATATATATATTTAGGGGGTGGCTTGGGAGACCAGGAGACCATTTGTGAGGTGATTTTAATTGTCCCTTATGAGCGTTTCATGACTAGATCAAATACGATCGATTTGATCTATTTCATACCTCTTTGAAAGGAGAGCCACAAACATCTGTTACTCTCATTTCTGCCGGCCTCCTGCAGCCTATGTGACATCGCTATGGACTTAACCTAGACAGGCAAGGGTGAATTTTAGTTTATGACAGATAGTTTCTGGAGATGAGGTTGTCTTTCCTTGGAGAAAATATTGGCTGAACGTTTTGATAAGTAATCACTGTCCTTTAACAAAACACTGTCTAGGAGCTGAAGAACGGTTAGCTTCCTAAAAGCACTACATTTAAATTTTTTAATAAGAACCAATAAAAAAATCATTATAAAGTTAATTTCCCCTTTTTACATTTCTTTGAAGGAAATCACTTCTCTCCATTAGAGGTAAATTATTTTTTGTTGTCCTCAAAACCTCAGTTTATTTGCCAAAAACACATTTAAAGGTTTATCACCAAAATTTAGTTTAATTTGAAGGTGGAGATTTTTTTCTTCTCCCACATGGCCTATTTGGTTGAAATTGGGACTGTTTTCAAGTACAAGTAATTTCACAATAGAAGTACAAATTATCTGCCCACACCTTCCCTTGTGTATAGGGTGTTTATAAGAATTAAAATAGTAGTAATAATGCCTAATAATCTCTGGCCCTAGAGATTATCATACTAAGTGAAGTAAACCAGACCAAGAAAGACAAATATACGAAATCACTTTTATGTGGAATCTAAAAGAGTGATAAAAGTGAACTTATTTACAAAACAGAAATAAACTCACAGACATAGAAAACAAACATGATTATGAAGGGGGTCAGGATAGGGAGGGAGGGATGAATTAGGAATTTGGGATTAACAGATACACAGTACTATATATAAAATAGATAAACAACAAGGACCAGCTATATAACACAGGGAACTATATTCACTATCTTGTGATAGTGAATATAATGAAAACCTATAATGAAAAAAAATCTGAAAAAGAATATATGTATTTATGTATAACCGATTGTATATAAAAAGACTATATATGTGACTGATCCACTTTACTGTAACACCTGAAACTAACAAAACATTGTAAATCAAGTATACTTCAATGAAAAGAGAATAATGCCTAACATGTAGTAAGTGCCCAGTGGATATTAACATTTGTTGTTACAAAAGTTCACACAATGCCATCCTGACTCTATAGCTCCCTTCTCTCTTATTTCTTAGCTCTCTGTTCGTTCTCTGACAGGTTCTTCTACTGCAACCACCCTATCCTAATAATTCCAGACAAAGTCCCAGGGAAGACTCTCATTGGCTCAGCTTAGGTCATACGCACATTCCTGCATTAATACTTAAAGTGCCCAGAGGTCCTGTCGTGGCTCAGTGGTTAACAAATCCGACTAGGAACCATGAGGTTGCGGGTTTGATCCCTGGCCTCGCTCAGTGGGTTAGGCATCTGGCATTGCTGTGAGCTGTGGTGTAGGTTGCAGACGTGGCTCGGATCCCACGTTGCTGTGGCTGTGGCGTAATCCGGCGTCTGTAGCTCTGATTCAACCCCTGGTCTGGGAACCTCCATATGCTGCGAGTACAGCCCTAGAAAAGGTAAAAAGATAAACGAACAAATAAATGAATAAATAAACAGTGCCCAGAGTAGTGGAAATAAAGACTCCTTTTTATCATCTCATGTAATCCTTAAAATAACTCTGCAAGGTGAGCACTATTATTTACCTTTAAAATATGAAGAAACCGGAGTTCCCGTCATGGTTCAGAGGAAACGAATCTGACTAGTATCCTTGAGGACACAGGTCTGATCCCTGGCCTGGCTCAGTGGGTTAAGGATTGGGCATTGCTGTGAGCTATGTTGTAGGTAGCAAATGCGGCTTGGATCTGGTGTTGCTGTGGCTGTGGCATAGGCCAGCAACTGCAGCTCTGATTTGACCCCTAGCCTGGGAACCTCCGTATGCTGCAGGTGCAACCCTAAAAAAAGAAAAAAATAAAATGAAAAAGAAGAAACCAAATTTCAAAGAGGGGGTACTGATAAGTGAAGTTCTAGATTTTCACTAAGTTTTAATTCTTGCTTTGACCCTTGTATTGTGACCTGAGGAAGATACTTAATTTGTGTGATGTACATTTTTTTTGAGGTTATTTGACTCGTGTCTGTCTTCCTGATTAGCATAAAATTTTTATGCAAATAAAAATTGTGTTGCTTGCACTACAGTAGCCTTAGTGCCTAGCACAGTGCTTGTACCTAGTAGCCACTCAATAAGTGGTAATGGAGTAAGTGAATCTCTGCTACACCTGCCTACAGACTCTGGACTCTGTTATAGTCCCCTGTAAACAGGGGATCAGGAAGAGAAAGAGAAGGATGTCTGTTTCTCTCCTGTCTGGTGTCTAAAATCTTGGAGTTGAGATTTTGGTGTTTGGACTGGGAGCCTATCGGACTCAGGGAAGGAGGTGAGAGCTCTCAGGATCTAGGGCACTGTTTGCACAGCAGCTGCAGTTCCTGATCGAGTGTTTTTCCACCCACCACTTGCTTCCGCCCTCCGAGGCTAACCCAGGGGTGCTTAACTTAGACGTGTTGGGAAGGGAGAGAGGAACTTTGAGGAGATTTAGGAAGTTATTGCACCCTGGGAACTCATAAACTTTTGCAGTCTCTATGAGTCAGCCTTGGACTGGAACTTTGCTTGCCTCCCACAGTGCAGGGTATGTGATGTGGACAGTGACATCACCCAAGTTTCTGCTGGCTCAACGGTCTTTGCCTCTGTTTATGTTATTGTGGGGCATGAGGAGCTGTGACGGCGAGGAAGAAAGGGCCTTGGAGCTGTAACATGATTGCTACAGCTCAGTGAACAGAAGCACTAGTGGGAAAGCACTTTGTATTCAGATGATTCCACGGTATAGCTCTGGTTTCACCACTTACTAGCTGTGTGGGCAGGTTACATAAACTCTCTGTGCTTTGCTTCCCTGGACTGTGACATTGTGATAATAATCCTTATCATGTGGGGTTTGTGGGGATTAAACTAAATGGTGATACTGGCACACTTCCTTACTACACAGAAGTGCTCGAAGTGACATGGTTATAATTATAGCGTCAAATGTAACGGTGGAGATAGGAGCAAAGTTTGTTTGTTTGTTTGTTTGTTTGTTTGTTTGTTTTTCCCAGCTGAACCCGCAGCATATGGAAGTTCCCAGGCCAGGGAATCAAATCCAAGCCTTAGCTTCAACCTATGCCACAGCCGTGGCAATGCCGGATCCTTAACCCACTGTGCTGGGCCAAGGATCAAACCCAAGCCTCAGGAGCAACTTGAACCACTACAGAGACAACGGATCCTAAACCCACTGTGCCACAGCGGGAACTCTGGGAGCAAACTATATTACTAAGGCCGGCAGGAATGCCTTTACAAATGAGGCCATATTTGAACTGTATCTTAAATGCTAACTACAATAATAAAATAATAGCAGCTGCATGTTATGTGACATGCTAAGTTCTGTGCTCAATGCTTCATATACTTTTTTGGCTTATTCAAATCCCAGTACGGTTCTGAAAGCCATCTGTTGCAAACCGCATTTTACAGATAGAGAAAGCGAAGCTTAAGCAGGTTAAGCAACTTTCCCAAGGCTGCTCAGCTACTGGGTGAAGCCGGGTTCACACTCAGTTCTGTCTGACTCCCAAAGCCATTATCTTACCCAGAGAACTAAGTAGCCCCTCTTGAAGGTGATTTTTGAGTTTTCTTTTTTCTTTTTGGCTGCCCCAAAGCATGCAGGAGTTCCTGGGCCAGGGATCGAACCTGCCCCACAGCTGTGACCTGAGTCACAGCAGTGACAACGCTGGATTCCTAATTTGCTGAGCCATCAGGGAGCTCCACATTTGAGTGTTCTGAGGAGGAAAGAAAAGGGATGAGTGTAACATGTTCCAAAAGAAAGAGCTTGAATAGCTCTTTATCTATTTGCAAGGGTATTCTTATTTGTTTGGCCTTTGTTCAGCATCCAACTGATAATTTCCAAGAAGGCAGGAATCCTGTTTTATCCCTCATTGTCCCCAGGCTGGTGCCAGCTCATAGTCGGTGTTCAAAAAAAAAAAAAAAAAAATCGGTGTTGAATGAATGAAGAATTTGATGGGCTCTGCGTTCTCTCTGGCTCGTGTTACACATCACAGCCTGAGGAGGTGAACATGTGTGTTTGACTGAATTACTCTGTTGCCCTTCCTCACTTAAAAAGCAAGGTATCAGTGAGGCTGGACAGTTTTGTAATTGGCCACATGACACATTTCTCTACAAGCAGCAAAAATCTCCCAGTCCAGATAATGAGGTAATCTTCGAGACTGTGGGTTGCCTTCTCTCCCGCCACCTCTCCTGGTGCCCAGCGTGTCTGAATTCTCTTTAAGGGCCTGAGGTTCAGTTCTGGTGACACTCACGTGACAGGAGGAGAGGTGAGTGGGTCACGTCAACACTGACAAGCCTGGATGGGGCACTTAGCTCTTCAGACGAGGTGTCTTCCTTGAGGTTGGAGTGACAAATAGAGCGCTGACCCATGATGTCAAGCAGTTGTGCGTGGGAGCAGGAGGGAGAAAGAGAAAGTGTGGCCCTGGGGGCAGCTTCCTCCCAG
Source organism: Catagonus wagneri (assembly GCA_004024745.2). NCBI lineage: Eukaryota > Metazoa > Chordata > Mammalia > Artiodactyla > Tayassuidae > Catagonus > Catagonus wagneri. The sequence continues at coordinate 1,227,106 of PVHT021183594.1, forward strand.
CGTGTGTGCGCCAATAAGCTGTCAAATAAAATTAAGGTTCAAAACATACAGCCTTCAATTTGATTTCACTAAGACGCTGACTGCCATTCAGAGGGAACAGTCGATTCTGTTTTGACAGGTCTTGATGTACGCTAAGCTGTAAAAGTCTCCACTTGGTGCTGGGATTAATACAAGTTCACCTTAATTTACAACTTAAATAGAACCGGATCGGAGCTTGAAGCAAGGCTTCTCAGCTCCTCACCCTGCTCTGGCCCTTTGCTTATCTCTCCCAACAAGCCTCCCTCCTTTTTGCTCTTGGACTTCATCTTCCTCTCCCCTTTCCTCTTTTTCTTAGCACCTTTTAAATCTCTCTCCCTGCTCACAGTCTCTCTTCTATACTGAAGAGGGAGAGTTTGGAGCCCTCCCGTGTGTTGGCCGCTGCGCTGCATGCTCTTCTCCAACTGCCTTATTTAATTCCCCCGATATCCTTATAAAGTAGATGGAGTTGTGTCCATTTACAGATAAGAAAACAGCTGTTCATCGTGATTAAGAGCCTGCCTGGGGTTTTGCAGGGAGCAAGTGGCAGAGTTGGGGATTCAAGCCCAGTCCTTTCTGATTCTAAAAGTCCCATGTCATTTGCATGACATCAGTGGTTCTGAGCTCTGGTGGAACATGACCCATCAGCTGGGAGCTCTGTCAGCATCGGTGATTGGTCACCACCCCCATATTTAATTAGTCTGGGGACAGTTCAAGTCATAGGGGCCACCCCCTATTCTGCTTTCCCTTTACCCCCATCTTTCTTAGCATATGAACACATGGGTATGTTGAGGTGGTATGAGAAAAGTCCTGGAGACGATGGGGTTCTTCTCCCACGCCTCTGATGGTGGAGGATTGGCCTTTCTAGCCGTCAGTGGTGCAGGAAAGCACAGGTGTGTCTTTGTCTTTATGCTCCAGGTGGGCAAGTGGGAGAACCAGACCCTGAGCCTGAGGCACGCCGTGTGGCCGAGGTACAAGTCCTTTTCGGACTGTGAGCCAGACGACAACCATCTGAGCATCGTCACCCTGGAGGAGGCCCCCTTTGTCATCGTGGAGGACATCGACCCACTGACTGAGACGTGTGTGAGGAACACTGTGCCGTGTCGGAAGTTCGTCAAAATCAAGTGAGTCCAGGGATGCTGCTGGTTGAACGTGCCCCAGTCCTTTTCAATAGCCTGTATCAGTGATAACAATGATATCTCTAAAATGATTGTTAAATGTAATATAAAATATACTCCATTATGATAGGTGTATATGTATATATATATATATATGAATAGATTATTTTTAGAGACCTGGAACTTTGAGTGTTTTGCATTCATATAATTCCAACAACAGCAATATGAGATGCATGGTTTTACCCTTTTTAAATATGATAGAAACTGAGTTACTAGGAGATCAAGAAGCACATTCAAAGCCACTCACCTAGTAAATGGAGGAGGCGGGACTCAAAGACTGGTCCATCTGATTCCACTGCTATATTCTTAACCAGGACGGTGAATCAATGCTGCCCTTCAGTCTTTTCTAAAACAATTATTTCTTTTGTATTTTTCTGGCTGCTTCCTCCCTCAAACTGTACCTTCCACTTCCTTCCACCTCTTTTCTCTTTCCCAGTTCCAAACGGTTCAGAATCTTTAAAACTTCTCTCCATCTGATGGGCAGCATACACCTTGCCTGTGACTTTATAATGTAATCAAGGTGGAACTGACCTCCTGAGGGTTTCCTAGGTTACCAGCAGCAGGCAAGCATCACATCTATGTCACCTCCTCTTTTATTACATGGATGGAAGAGGAACTGATATTTTTTATCAGGGCCTCTGGTGACTGGTTCTCCTTAATCTAAAAACCTTTTGATGAAGTACAGAGCTTCATGGCCAAGTCCAAGTCCCTGTTTAATCTTCATTAATGCAGATGTAACACAAATACCACCCTTGTGGGGGATTCACAAAAGGAAAAAGCCTGTAGTTGGATGGAAACCCATTTTTTCTGAGTATTTTCTGCTCACCTCCTTTCACCTAGAAAATTCTTGTTTGTCCTTTAAGTCATAACCACTCCCTCCCCAAGCTGGATTAGTTCTCCCTCCTTCCACGGTGTGTCTCTGTGTCTTAGTCCGTTCAGGCTGTTATAACAAAATTACCACGAGTGCGTGACTTGAACCACAGACATTTATTCCTCACAGTTCTGGAGGCTGGAAGTCCATGGTCATGGGGCTGGCAGATCTAGTGTCTAATGAGGACAGCTCTGGTTTGCAAACAGCTATCTTCTCCTCACCTGGTAGAAAGCACAGAGAGAGAGAGAGAGAGGGGAAGAAAGCTCTCCAGCCTGTTTAAGTGCACTAATTCCATTTATGAGGGTCTCACCCTTATGACCTAGTTACCACCCCAAGGTCCCATCTCCAAATACCATCACATTGACAATTAAGGTTTCAACATATGAAGTTGAAGGGAACATAAACATTCAGCCCACAGCACTCTCTCTATCTTTCTCACCTGTTTTTATGGCTTATGATTTTTCTGTATTTCTCCCTGGAGCACTGACTGCCTAAATATAGGGGATGTGACTTATTAATCTTTGTATCCCCAGTGACAAGCACAGAATATGACACACCAGCACTGATGATGAGTGAATGGATACCTTTCTTCCCACATTCCAAATTCTAGCCTAAGTTATTATTATATGTAATGCAAGTCCCCAGAGCTCAGAGCTTAGGGTAAAGACAGTTTTTAAATAAATATGATTGCCAAGTGCATTATGAAGGCACATTTTGGTTTGGAGAATTTTTCTTTTTTAATCAATGAGCAATCTTTTTGGAGCTTAAATTCTGAATGGGTTATTCAGTAAATAACCATCAGCCTTTTTGGAGTTGTCAGCCTCTTTGGGGTTGACATTCTGAATAGATTAGTCAATAAGTAAATATGCATGAAGCACAGTTTCTGGGTTAGGTACAGAGCGGCGCATGGAGGATACATCAGTGAACAGGCAAGGACCTTGCAGTCAAGGAGCACACACAGTTAAAGAAAATAGCTCAGCCAGTGAGTGGACAGGACCACTCCACATCAGGATAAGCCTTGTGGTGGACTTGAATAAGGTGGCATGATAAGAGAGTAACGTGGGATATGTGAGGCTCCTGGCTCATACAGGTAAGATTTAAGGTCACATGTAAAAGAGGAGAAGGAACTAAACATGTGAAGAACTGGGAAAGAGCCATCCAGGTAGAGGAGCAGGTGCAAAGCACCAAAGGAGGAAAGAGATTGGTGAGTTTGGGAAACAGAAGGAAGCCTAGTGCAGTACTTGAAAGTGATGAGCTGGGGGCTCAAAAGAATACCCCCTCACCACAAACCTCCTTTATGATATCAGTGCCTTCTCTGCTTCAATAGGGCTATTCAGATAGGGCCTCCTGTGCTTCACAGCCAATAATTGGAATTTAAAGCCTTTGAAATCGGAAGCCTTGGAGCTGAAAACAATAGATCACCAAGTCCTGAGTCACACTGAGTGTGGAGAAAACGAACCGCCAAATAAATTACTGTCTTTAAAAGACTTGACTTTTCAACTGAAAAATCTAAACAGATTAACAGGTTCAAATTCATGTTTTGGGTTCCTGTGGGAGGTGGTGGCTTACAATTTTCCTTTTCCCACTTGGTGACATGAGTTGCTCATTACTGTGCTTCTAGGTGAAATTAAATTCTTTGATTTGCCTGAAAGCAGTAGAAAATTACTAGGATCCATTAATCTCAACATCAACACAAATTAGATCAATTGTATTTCCTAAAAGTTCTATCTCTGAGGCATACTTGATAGGTTCCAAAAAGGAACAGAATTGTGTTTCTTTTCTCCATGGTCTCCTTTTAAGGAAAACCCTTTGTCTCTTACTTCTGGTGAATGGTGGGGTCTTGAGGGCATTCATCAGTCTTCTAAAAAATCAGGGAATAGGAAATGGACTGAGAAATCAGAGTTTTCGTCTAACCTTTTAGGTGAGTATTAAGACATAAAGGGAAAGGTGAGGGAAAATTATCTGGTTTGATATGTAGGGATAAATGGCTTCGCTGCCAGTTAATCCCCTAAATTGTCAAATTGTTGGTGAGAAGTGAGGAAATGTATCTTTAAGCACTTGTGTGAGAGGTGCTGTAGATACTTTATTTAATCTTTCCAGCTATCCCGCAGGGTAAGTATCTGTCTTCTCAACATAATTAAGTAAACCGAGGTCCGTGAATGAAGAGTCCGGGTTTTCATACTTGCTAATGGCAGACCCAGGATCTGGAAGCAGCTCTGCCTGACCTGCCAGGCACGTCAGGGACATTGTAAAGCCAAGGAATTGAGGATTTATTGGATCCTTTTCCCTGTATTTATTTTTACAAGTCAGCTTTTCTTTTGGGTGGTGATGGAGAGTGATGAGATTGCATGGGCACCATTTCTCAGATTTTCGTGTAGTTGTCATTACCCCCCACACACACACACACACGGTCTGTGATAAGAACCAACAAATTCCCAATATGGTCTGTGTTTCCATTAGCCCCGTGATCAATTCAACGAGAGCACCTTCTGCTTGTCTTTTTCATCCCATGTTTCCATGGTTTAGTTCCATGTCTTACAGGTGGGTGCTCATTGTATGAAAATGCATCAGTGACCGCTGATATCTAGAATACACCAGGTGTCGGCGGGCAGGTGGGGAATAGCTAAGTCATAAACTGGCTGAGGTCCCTAGTGAGGCCAAAGAAGCATGCAGGTCACCGTATAACTGTGGCCCTGAATCTTAAACCTGGGGAGGTAACGCTCCTATCCAAACTCTCCCGGGAATCTTCACCAGGTCAAAGAAGAGGCTATAATAAAAGGAGGGAGGAAACAGTGGAAGAGATGCAAATGGAAAGAGGGGACGAAGAAGCCCCCATGCATGGCCTATAGGGGCCAAAAAGAAAAAGAGAGAATTTAATTTTGGCACATTTTTTGAAAAGCCACAGATACCAAGAAGGAACTCTCCTTTGGACAGGAATTAATTTAATGTGCTGAGGGCATATTTGTATCATGTTTATGGCAGTTGTAACTCCAGCCTGACCCCTCCTGTTCTGGGAAATTGGGGAAAGGGAGGGTCCCTACTTCCTGATATTCTGCAGTGTTAAGTCCACCAATAATCACATGTAAATACATGCAGATGTGGCCTCCCACAGCCCCCAAGCTGAGGGCAGGAGGGTCAGAGCAGATTGTCCAGCTTCAAGTCTGGAGAGTAAAGTCTCCATGGTTGTCCTGGCCAGCAGACACAGGTTGGTTGAGCAGAGGTCAGGAACAGGATAGGAGGGGACAGTAGTGAAGATAGGATTTAGGATAGGTGATCTGTAATCCTGAGATAAAGAAAGCACTGAAAACAGGTGTCGAGGAGTTCCCACTCATGGTTCAGTGGTTAACGAGCCTGACTAGTAACCATGAGGTTGTGGATTCGATCCCTGGCCTCGCTCAGTGGGTTAAGGATCTGGCGTTGCCATGAGCTGTGGTGTAGGTCGCAAACAAAGTTCGGATCTCACATTGCTGTGGCTGTGGCGTAGGCCAGCATCTACAGCTCAGATTGCACCCCTAGCCTGGGAACCTCCATATGCCATGGGTATGGCCCTAAAAAGAAAAGAAAAAAAAAAGAGACAAAAAAGGTGTTGTTCTGCAGCCTACTTCCATTACTCTAAGTTATATTGTCAACAATATCCACATTCCTGAATATGGATGTATACTGATGGTGCTTAATGTGTGTGTAATATATTGTGTTTATGTGTGTGTGTGTGTGTGTGTGTGTGTGTGTGTGTGTGTTATGTACTCACCGCTGATAATTTTGGGGGAAAAAATCTAAAAATATGAAAACAAGAAAAAATTTCTTACCTATCAAAAATATCTATGCTTTATAATTCATTTTTTTTGCCATCCGGATACTTCATAAGCTCACCTGCTTTTATATAGCTACGACCATTCTGTAGGTATCACTAGGTGTAACCTACTTTTATCATGTGATATGGAAATTTGTTTTCCTACTACGCTGTTAGATTTCCATACACATCACTGTGTGTGCTCAGGGAACAGTTCAGTGTGTAGATGTGCCGACAATGGAATATTCAAGCAGCACCATCCTCTGACATGTGTGACTCACCATCTGAGCATGGTGCAAACAGTATGCCCCTGAGCAAGGTGGAACCGAGTACATTGCGCAGAGGTGTTGACTTTCTTGCAGGAGTTATTTGAGTACTTTTTTGCTACCAATTGGGAAGACCCTCATTTCCTTCCCTTTTTAAAGCATTTCTTTTTTGTGGGTGTCCTTTGAGTAAGACGTAGTCAAGTAAATAAAGCAAGGTGGCTGGCTGTCACAAGGCAACGAATGTAAGCTTTGGTAGATGATGGTAACTTCTAGGACACCAGTGCCTTTTGTATTTTAAGAGGGCTTTTTCCTGATCGAGGGCATTGCTGTTTAATAGTGTCACCTTTTACACTTCCTTCCATCTAGGGAGGAGGGAAAATGCTATGAATGAGCCTTCATTTGACAGGTGACTAGATCAAGAGACATTAAGTCCATGGACTCGGGCACAGAGTAAATCCTGAGTCCTCCGATCCTTCTCAGAGGAGTTTTCCTCATAAGGAAAGTGCCTTTCCTAACTGAGGCACCCTTCCTTCTGGTTGCCAACCTCTATATGTGGTGAAAGGATGAATCAAAACTCTCCTCCCTCTGAGAATTTCACATCTTCCTCTTTTCCATTTTCCAGTAAATTTTCATAATTCAGTTTAGATCAGGTGACTAAACTCTGGTCTAAGGAAGTTCGCATGTGTTATAAACGTTTAAAAAATAAGAGGTGGCTCCTCTCATCTGTATTATGGGCATGGACGTGAAGTGCCATGAAGATTTTTTTTTTTTAATTTTTACGGGTGTACCCATGGCATATGGAAGTCCCCAGACCAGGGATAGAACACAGTTCCGGCAATCCTTTAAGCCAGATCCTTTAAACCACTGCCCAGGGCTGGGGGGTCAAACCCACATCTCCGCAGCAACCAGAGCTGCTGCAGTTGGATTCTTAACCGACTGCTTGATGGCAGGAATTCCAAGAGAAATGTCATGAAGATTAATCCAGCAATAGTATAAAGCATTATCGCAGTGCCCAGTAAATGGTAATTACTCAGTAAATGTTACCCGTGGTCATGATTACTATTCATAATTAAGAGCTATCATAAACTACTTCTGCTATCATAAACTCATTGTGAGTCCTTGGAAAAGCCACTTCCTTATTTTAAGCCTACATTTCCCTTATGAGAATTAGTAGAAGGGTGTATAGATAATGGCTAGGAACACATTTTCCAGTACTAAAACTCTACTGCCTTGGAATTTTCTCTACAGCAATTCAACCAACGAGGGCATGAATGTTAAAAAATGCTGCAAGGGGTTCTGCATCGACATCCTTAAGAAGCTTTCCAGAACGGTGAAGTTCACCTATGACCTTTACCTGGTGACTAACGGGAAGCATGGCAAGAAAGTTAACAATGTGTGGAATGGAATGATTGGTGAGGTATGGTATCTTTTCACCCCACAGGATGAAAGTCCTTCAGACTTAGGGCCCAGGGTCCTTAGGGATGCTGGGCAGGATGAGTGAGGGGATGGTTCTCTTTGTGCCTTATGTCCAGGTGGTCTATCAACGGGCAGTCATGGCAGTTGGCTCACTCACCATCAACGAGGAGCGCTCCGAAGTGGTGGACTTCTCTGTGCCCTTTGTGGAGACCGGGATCAGTGTCATGGTTTCGAGAAGCAACGGCACCGTCTCGCCTTCTGCTTTTCTTGGTATGTGAACTTCATAGTTCCTCTTGCTTTCCAATGAGGGATCATAGGTATTTTGTCTTGTTTGCTCACAAGACAGAACCAGACAGGACCTTGTTCAGTTCCTCTTAACCACATCAGCATATTGAAAGCATGTGGCATTCGCATTATCCTTTTTCCCCCAGGTAACATCTTTCATTTATCTTTAACTTGGAAATATCTGCTAAAAATACAATCACATATTCAGATCCCGGCCTTGATGGTGTAGAATGTAGATTAGAAGATATATTGCTTTAGAGCCTTGAAAACATTTGAAAAATAAACCTGTCTGTCCACAGTTAATTTAAATCAGCTCGTAAACTTTTATTTAGCAGCCACATACCCATACTCCATCCCTCACTAGGATGGCAGTCATTTATTTACTGGATGTAAGAGTAATGATGACTGGGCCATGATTTATACCAGTACCCTGATAAACAAAATAGCAGTCTGAAGAGGATACACTGTTTTAAAATTAATGGAATCACATTTTAAATGTGACTCTCCTTTAAGCTGAATGGTTTGTAAAGGAGGACATTCTTCTTATTCTCACTTTAACTATTTCATAAATTCATGTTTTTACATAAAAGGTTTTTATTTTTTAAAGCAGGGTACATCTATTTTTTTTCCTATCATCTGGCTTTCTTTAGTACTGTAAATATATATGCAGTAGGTATCCTGGCTGGTGTAGTTGAAACTGCATGGAACATAGCCAGGCTTTTTTTTTTTTTTTGTCTTTTTGTCTTTTTTATCTAGAGCCGCACCCACAGCATATGGAGGTTCCCAAGCTAAGGGTCTAACAGGAGCTGTAGCTGCCGGCCTACGCCACAGCCACAGCAACGCGGGATCCGAGCCGCATCTGTAACCTACACCACAGCTCACGGCAACGCCGGATCCTTAACCCACTGAGCAAGGCCAGGGATCGAACCCGCAACCTCATGGTTCTTAGTCGGATTTGTTAACCACTGAGCCACGAAGGGAACTCCGCCAGGCATTTTTAAATTCTTTTTCTTTAAAGGAAATCATTGTGTCGAGTGTTTTGTCTTTGGAAATAGTTTTTGAAGGTGACTGTCTTGAAGATCATGATATCCAGATTAACTTCCCCTTGGCATTCTCTTATCAGTGGGTTTGTCCCATATTTGGGAAGGTTAAAACAAACACTGACCCCTAGAAGAAAATTGGGAGAGAGAAAACAGATTAAGGTCATGTAAAAGTCTTACACTTTTCCGAAGACAAGATCTCTGTTTATGAGAGAACTGAAAATGCAGACTAGAGCCAATTTGTGGGCATCAGCTCCAAGCCTATAGTCTTATCCTTCGCCTGTCTTCATTTCTCTGTGATGTTAGCATCCAGTGAAACGTTCCATGCTTCGTTCTCTGGAGGGAAATGTTGACTAACAGGATGTTGGATGCTACCTTATTCACAGGGACATATGGATTTACTGTTTTCATTTTTGATAATACATTTAAGCTAATGAAATCCTTACCACTCACTGGATTTGATATTGCACACGCTTCAATTTCCGTAACCTTTGTTGGCAGAATGTAGACCTTGACAAACACACCTCATTACGTTCCTTTTGTGCCTGTGTCTGGTGTGGATAATAATGCCCATGTCTTAATAAGGGAGCTTCACCATATCATGAAAAATGCAGCAGACTGGTATTGACAGTGAGCAGAATTATTAAATTGTTGGATATACTCTCACTCATTAGTCACTCCTAATCATTTTTACCATTTCCTCTCAGCCCCTTTAACAGAGATCTTTGGCCCTGGAGATTAAGGAAGTGTTGGAGAAAGTGAGTTCAAGGAAGCAATGTAAATTTGTCTACTCATCTCCTTAGTGAACGAGAGGGAACTTTTTGTCCAGTTCAATCAAAGAAAAATATGTCAGTTGACTTGTCTCATTAAATACGGGTCGCTGATATTGAATCTGGCCTCAATCCAGTTTCTCTAGATTTTCATTTTATCTGCATTAGTAGAACATTTCCATAAAAGTCAAGTATTTTTGCTAAATTTAGTTAAACCTCTTTCCCCTGCTATTCTTCCTATTGTGGCTTTAAAAATAAAATAAAATGAATTGTAGCCAGAGGAAACTATTTTCAAAGCTGTTTTTACTCAGTAGGCTTAACATTTTTCCTAGTCACTAAATTACATCCCTACTCGATTGACTGTGCACCCCCTTATTTACGGTCATTATCTGCAGGTTTTGAAAGTCATAATGAACCATGCTAAGCTACATTTTTCCATTCACTGGCTCAGTCATCTGGAAGAGCCAAACATTCAAAATCTGATTGCATTGCTCTTCATTATTTCCTATTCTTTCTCCTCCGCAAACTCCATTAACTCACATCGGAAACACTTGCAGGTAATGCCTCTGAGCTTTTGTGTAAAGATGTTAACCAGCGACTCTTCAAGGACAGAGATGACGTCTCTAGCAATATTTCCATTTAGTTAATTCTAAAGACTTTCCAAGCAGGTTGGAGTCTTTGGTCCAAGAGATGCTGAGCTGAAATCTCTTCTAGACTGAAGTTCCTTCGTGGATAGATGTTGAATCTGTTTTGAGCCAGTAGAGGATGTAATCCAGAGCTATCCAAAAATACTTCTGGGTCACATCTTATATACTGTAGAGAGTGGCTCATCATTGTTCTAATGATTTTTTGGTTGTGTGTGTGTGTAGTGTCTGAGAATAGCCATCCTTAATGGCACCTACCTAATGTACTGAAACCAGAATACTGCAGCAGAATCTCTGTGCCATGCTCAAAACTCCAGGGACAGATGTTGTCACTTTCAAGTGAGAAAACATCTGGGATCAGTTACTTGGTTAGTTTCCACTTGACCTTCTGACCAGTTACAGTGCATCAAGTACCCAGTGAGGTCCATAGCAGACTTACAGATCCTGACATGTGAACAGAAGAATTAATTAAGGATGTCTCCTAGTGTTTTTAATAATGTTATTGTAACCGGCAGAGAAAAATCGTTATCAGATTAATAAGTGTGTACGTTTTAAACCAGGATGCCTTTTCCAGGACCCTGGACAGCACTCCATCACACCCACCAATTCTGGCTTCAACCCTGGAATCAAACAGCTATTCCATTTACTTTAGTGTGTGTATACAGTATACAAAGAACACCACCAAATACTTTACATGTATGTGCTCCTTTTCTCATTACAGTGATCTTCCTCTGGTAATATGTAGTATGCCATTAGTACACCCAAGTTGGAGAATTAGTTTAACACCTGTATTCTTGAATATTAAGTAATGTTTAATCTAATTACTCATTTGTTTCTCCTCCTTTTTGAATACATCTCATTACCAAATTCCTTTGGTTTTAGGCACATGATGTTGTTTGTACTCAAGTTAAATTTAACTAAGATAAATTTCAGTTGTAGTCTCACTGGTTTCTTCAAGCTCATCATGTGTTGTTTAAGTCAAGTAAGTTGTATTGCTACCTGCTGCTTAACGTATTTGCACTATCAAAACTATATTACAAAGTATTCCTTCAGGTTTTTAAATTATCCAACATTAAAACTTCAGATATATTCATTTTTTATTATATATTAAGCTCATAAATTGGGATCTCTTTATAATTATTACTAGCTTCATCAGAAAAAATAATTTAAAAATCATAAAATATCCACTATTCAAGAGGTGTTATTGGGCTTCTCATACTTTATTCTTAGAAAATGTTTGCTCATGATGAAAAGGATTGGTGTCCACGGGCAACTTCTTCCCGATTCAGGTGGATCTTACTCATTTAAAAAATTTTAGTCTCTCTTGATTTTCTAGCAATTCTATGTCATATGTGGATAAAATGGCTCCCTTCCCCTCACTTTCGTACCCTCATCAGGTTGAATAAAAATGTTAACTTATTTTATATATTATCTTTTACTTTTCTAAAGCGATCTAAGATTTAGAACCCCATGTCTTAGCTTGCCCTTCTGAGACATGCACCTGAAAATGAACTGATGAAAGCTATTTTTAGAGGAAATAACCATGTATCCATCTACTATTTCATTGCCTCTATCTTTAAGCGATGCATTTTCATCGAATTATTATGTGAATGTAATATCCTCAAATGACTTTTCAATTGCATTTAAGCCCATTACCAACCTCAACAAGATTTTTAAATTGTAGAGATCTCATCTGTCTGGAGTAGAAGGTGAAATGGAGAGAGTGGTGTCAGTGGGATCAGACCATGCCAACACCATGATTTTATGATCCTTTTCTAGCAGGTTATAATTCTCCCTTTACTTCTGGAATTCCCTGAACATCATTCCTTCAGCATGTTAAGATAAGAATCAAAATAAAAATGAAACTCTTGCTGACCTGCAGGAGCCTTATGGTTGACTATATGAGTCTAGTTTCATTTCTCCTCAGCTTTGGTTCCCCTGGATGATTGCACAGGACCCCGTGTCCTCTTTGTTTGCATTTTAACTTTCTCCCTTGGTCTTCTCATTCTACTTTGTTTTTATTATCCTTGACCTGATTTGTAAAATGTCGTATGCTCTTTTCTATTTTTATTCTATTGTATGCAGTCTTATAAAATACCTCAAATATTTTGTAGAATAGAGAAAGATTTAAATGTATGAATAAACAATGACCAGCTTCTTTTGAATGATCAGATTCACATCTGAGTCGGTTGCTCGGTGAGTCTGCAAATAGACCGCTAGGCTTGCTGCCAGCCCTGCTAGTGAGGAGGAGCTAACTGACCATGTTTCCACCCCTTTGGCCCTTTTATCTGCAGAACCATTCAGTGCTTCCGTCTGGGTGATGATGTTTGTGATGCTGCTCATTGTCTCCGCCATTGCTGTTTTTGTATTTGAATACTTCAGTCCTGTTGGATACAACAGAAACTTAGCCAAAGGGAAAGGTGAGACCACCTTCATATGCGTGATTTGAAGTTGATGCTATTTAACATACATTCAATGGAGATTTCAGATTTAGAAATTATAGAATATAGAATTATCCTGTATTGCCTTGCTGTGCCACCATGTAAATGATGCTGGGCATTGGTACTACTTGTGATTCCATACAGGTGTGGGTTATTCACTTCAAATAAAAAGAAGGTTAAAACTTTAAAATGAGACATTTTAATATTGCTGTAATGTGGAGTCAGTAGTTGTTAGGTGAAAATTGCTGATACCCGTTGAGAAGACGTACTTGAAAAAGTTTTCTGGCAATTAACTTTTAAAATGTGCATCAAAAGAAATGTTAAAACTCCAGTGAGTCTCAGCTTCAACTTATGCAAAGAAAATGGTTTTATAGAATCTAGGTTAAGAACATTCTCCAGACTACTGAATCATGCTCACATTTGTTTGATGGTAAATATAATGTTAAAATAGTGATTTTTCCCCCTAGTTACATTTTCCTCTTGACAGTGCCTGACCTTAATGCATTGTACTTGATAAAGTGATAATTAGTAAGTAGAAAATTGAATTGGAATGCATTCGTTGGCTATAACTTAAGAGGCTCCCACACAAGCCATATCCATAAACACATTACAGCATTTTGAGTGGATTGCTCTCGAGGCACAATCATTCTAAGTTGACAGTATCAGGAGGGTTCCCAGACCAAATCTCTTTCCTGAAAAGTGACTTGAGGTGGTGAAAGACAGCAGATTTTCAAGGTACAGTTATTAAAAAACAAGGCACTTCAATGTGCCACAGGCTCTTTTCAGTTAGAGATTCAATGTTGGAAACAGCCAGCAGGTCGTGGGGATCCATCAAAAAGTAGTGATTATCACCTAAACTCCCTCTCATCAACCATAGTAAAAATTCTGTAAATAACCATGTTGTGTTTGAATGGGAGAGTTGCCAGCCTTTCACTAAAAGGGTAATGTAACAGACTAGTAAGAAGCTTTCCAACGGTGTGTGCTGAGACAGTTTTCTATGGGTGATCACACTGCAAGAGAGATGTCCACATTTGCAAAATCACAGAGTTTGTGTTGTTTCTGAATTGACACATTTATTTGATGAATATTTATTGAGTGCCAGGCAGGGGGTTACATGGTAAATTGGATGGAGGCTTCCTAACCCTTGGGGAACTCAGAATTTAGTTGTGGAAACAGCATGTAAACACGTAAGTGCATAGTCATAGATTGTAGTAATTCTCAAGAGGAAGGGGAAAAAAACAAAGTGAAGGAAGGGGATATAAGAGCCTCTTAAATAAGATGGTCAAGCAGGGAAGGACTTTATGAAGAGATGATGTTTGAGTTGAGACCTGAAGGACGAGAAGGATTCAGTCCTATGAAAAACTAAGGGGAAGAGCATCCTGTGCAGAGGGAACAGCAAATACAAAGTCTCTGGCATGGGGTCAATCTTGAGATGCTCAAGAAACAGAAAAGACGTAAGTGAGAGAGACAGTGGTATAAGTTGAAGGCAGAAGGACAAGCTGTTGGCCATGGTAAGCATTTCATATTTTTTTCAACATACAGTGGCAGGGAAGAGGCAAATGCAAACCTGTACTATGTGGAAAGGTCACTTTCTATCTGTAACAGTCTTTATCTATCAAGATGATGAGAGGGTTGGGCAGCAGTGGAGGGAGGGAGACCAGTTAGGAAGGTGTTGACAGTTTTCCAAGAGAAAGAATTACAATGGTTTGGACTTGGATGGGGATAATGGAGATGGAGATAAGTGGTTGCATTTGAAATATATCTTGGAAGATAAATTACCCAAGGCCATCGTGTGCAATTATTTCTCCATTGGCTGAAGCACACACTAGAAGACTGTTGTGAAGGAAGGAATCTTGCGTGCACACTCTCTAGCCCTTCCATTACCTGGAGGTTTTCTGTTGTCTGCTCATCTACATGTGCAGATTTTCAGGAAATGACGGCTACGTGTTTCCTTGCACAAAGTAGTTTTCTGTTACATTTCATTGTCCTTTATGGGCAGAATTATATGGGCCAGTAATAATATTCATGAAGTCAGGAATCCCATGTCCTAGACAGCTCCCTTGTAACTGCCCGTTTCTGATTCCCAAATAGCTGTCACTTTTGATCAACACGCATCCCTAATAAAATTAAGCAGTTCATGAAGTTAACAGGATTGACTCTAATTATTTTTTACTAAGAGTTCTCAGCCTTTTGGGAAGAAGCCCAGAAGATCATAAAGCTAGGCAAAGAGAAAGAGGAGAGCTTGAGCTTGAGAATAATAGAATTAACTGCCTTCTCTTTCCTGTATTGTGTATGGATATTGTAAGTATTGCTCTAGCCTGAGTTTGGCCTCCCATGTGCAGAAAGCTTGTTTCCCAACTAGGCTCTCTGCCCAGAACTTCATAACTTCCATCAATCTGGATTCACTTCTGCCACTTTATTTATTGCCCACTATGCATGCATCACCAACTGAAGTCTGAGTAGATCATTTTTTCCTATCTTCATTTACTTAAATTACATAAAAATTAACCTTCTGTTAAAGGAAGATCCTTTTCCCCATGAAATGAGGGTATAAATTGAGGGTTTTTTTTTTTCCCTTGCACAAAAACAGACTTGAAAGCCCTTACGTGTGTTTTATAGCCTGCGTATTCCCCTCCCCAGTAAATCCTGGCATATTGTTCTGCCTCTTTAGTTAAGTCTACTGCAAAGAACACTTCAGAATCTTAAAAAGGGACATATAGCTATTGCAAGAACACACAGAGGGAGAAAAAGTGCTGTGATATCAGAGTTCATTTTCCATGACCCTGTAACCAAATGTCTTCCATCTGCGAAGTGTTGGAAGAATTAAGCTCTATTGTTCTGTTTCTTAATGTCTCCATTTGGAGAGGGTTTCAGTTTGGTTTAGTTCTTATATTGTGCACATTTTATATCTGAGTTTGAACAGGAGCAATTGCCAGAGACAATCAGATTAGAATATCAAACATCGGTCCCTCTGAATTGCGTGGTTCTCATATGATAATGCTGAAGCAGCCCCACGCACATATTTTTTTAAGGCTGTCTTTACATTTCTTCAGGAGATTGGTTCCCCCAAGTGCGAATCAAATTCACATTTAAAACAGGTCATAACACTGCTTCTCATTCAAACCCACATTTTGCATAACTGTTTTCCCTTTCTTCCTTCCTCCCTCCCTCCCTCCTTCCTCCCTTCCTTACTTTTTTCTTTTAAGAAATGTGGCAAAAAACCAGCCATTTATGGGAAGAATGCTAATTTTTAAAGAGAAAAGGACTCATTGTGGCTGTGGTTCTGGGGCAATGATGGGACACACTGTGATGTAATTCTGTCTTCTGGCATCCTTCACTGTTGCTGCAGCCACTGCACAGTTATCAAACAGTCACAAGTGTGCGTTTCGAGAAAGCAAGACAGCACTGAGAATGTCCTTTTGTCATTTCCAGCACCCCACGGGCCTTCTTTTACGATTGGAAAAGCTATATGGCTCCTTTGGGGCCTGGTGTTCAACAACTCTGTGCCTGTCCAGAATCCTAAAGGGACCACCAGCAAGATCATGGTGTCCGTGTGGGCCTTCTTTGCTGTCATATTCCTGGCCAGCTACACAGCCAACCTGGCTGCTTTCATGATCCAGGAGGAATTTGTGGACCAAGTGACTGGCCTCAGTGACAAAAAGGTAAGGTCACTTTGCTTTTGTCTTGGCCTGAAGGGTTGATCTTGAATATTCTCCCATCAGAGGAGGCATTTCAGGCTGCTAGTATCCAAGCACATCAACTCTAAAGCACAAAGCCAAGGGATATTTTTTTCCACTCTTAACTCAAATCGATATATATCTAAAAGTTTTAGGAACAGAAGTTTAAGCTTAGCTCTCCTACGTCCGAGAGCCCAGATCTAATTTGGAAACGTAGCTTCCCCCTGTGGTCGTTTCTTGTATTTAGATGAGCATGTTGATGATGTTCACTGAGGCTCTGTGATTCTTGTTAGAGCTTAGGCTGGAGCCCAGCTTGTGGAGCAGAGAGGATGATGTTGAGGAAGATCCACCAGCCTTGGACCGGGAGAATCCTGAGGCGAAGTGCGAAGCTCCAGGCCGTAGGCACCTCCTCGTTCTGTGACTTTATATGAGTCTCTTCCATACTCCGTGCCTTGGATTCTTCATCCCTAATTTGCAAACAAAATTCATCTCTAAGCCCTGCCCAGAGACAAACTGACAGCTCCCTTTAGCTCTGTAGCCACTCAGCCCCAGCACACCTGTCTCACCTGAAATCTCTTCAGGGGACTCAAAAGGAACAGACAAGTTTCTCGTGTCCCACTGGTTCCTTTTACTCATACGCATCCCCAGTCCTCCCTTATGGGCTCTGCTTCCCACATCAGTGAGATGGGAGCCTTGGCACCTGCTCTGTCCATTCTCTGCTGCAGTGTAACGAGGGCTGTGGGGTGTGAGCAGCTATTCAGAAATGCACGTGGAGGAAGAAAAGAGGTAAACTGGGTACATCCTTCTATTGAAATCCTAGTTTCGGGAAACAGATCCTGACTTGCTAAGCTCAGCAGCACGGGGACTGCAGCCCTGCAAAGATTTTCTGTCTGGTGTAGGGGGATGATTTGTCTTTTTAAAAAAATCTCACGATCATGTCTTGCTGACATAAGTCTACACATATCCTTTCGGCATTCATCAACAAACTGCTGAATAGAAAATCAGCCCTTGGAAAGCCTTCACAGCTTATCTGTGACTTACACTGAGGTTGGAAGAGGTACACAGAGGCCTGTCCTCAGAGAGAGGGTGAGGGGTTGGGGTGAGTCACCTTCACGAAAGTGCCATCGCCCTCATGAGTGGCTGGCCTCTCTCTGACGGCTCCCTGTTGCCGCTTGAGGAAATACCATGTCATGGCGACAAAGCCCTGTGTCATCTGGCCCTTGCCCGTGGGTTCCCTCCCTCTCACTCACTGAGGCCCCCTCTCCCTTCCTGAGGTGCTTCACTCGTATTCCCACCACAGTGCCCTTGCACTTGCCATGTGCTCTGCCTTTATTTTCACGGTCAGCTCCTCCCTGACTTTCAGGTCTTAGGGAAAACACCACCTCTTAGGGGAGCCTTCCTGATCAAGGGAGCTGACTTGGCAGCCTGAGTTTGTGTTCCCATGGGGCTTAAATTCGAGTAGGAAGAAAGAAGCAACCCACAAGTAAATGCAATGGAGAAACTTCCAGGCAGGGATAAGTGTGAAACTGTAGAACTGAGTTGGGGGAAGGAGTTGGTGGGTTACCTGGCACTTAGCAGTTGCTCAGCACACACTGCTGATTGAACGAGAAATGCATGGTGTGTGAGACACTGCAGGCACCCACCTGGGTTCCCTGGGACCTCTTGCCAGCTCTGTGCCCAACCCCATCTTTGCTGACAAAGCCTCCTACCAGGGATTTCAGGGGATAATTACCTTGGGGCACTGAAATAGTAAATGCCTGAATAGTATTTCCCTCCAATAATAATATCCCCTGCTGTTCTGTGGCTTCTAGGCAAACTCAGAGGTGCAGTTTATTCCCCAGAGCTCCCTTTGGGATCAGGCTGAGACTTCACTAAAATCACTCCCTGGGCTGGCTTCCTCCCCTTCCCTAACCACCTTCCCCCATCTCTTCCCTGGTTTCTCCTGGAGCCTTTCCTTAATAAATCATCTTCATCCAGTTCCTTGGCTCACCTAACGCTTGTGTCATCTGGGAGGCAGCAGATAAAGCCCTGCACTCAGTCGGGTGGGGGCTAGGTTCCTTTTCCTCTCTGCCACTTGCTAGCTGTGTAATGCCTTTACTGGCATGTGACCTCACTGTGCCTCCTAGCTCCCCTCTGGAAATCTGTGAATCGTTGCTAGAGCGAGGATAAAGGAAGGCTGCCAGTGTGCATGTGCCTTGTAGCCTGTATACCGTCCTCAAAGCACTGTTGTAGCCTGTATACAGCAAAGCACCGTTAGGCAATTCCATCACATCATGGGAGCAAAAGCACAGTTCCTAGAAGAAGTGACTGGTGGGACAGTGGAGGCAGGCAGAACCGTGTCCTGAAGGAGAAGGTTCTTCAAGAAAGCAGTTGGCAGCAGATTTTGCTTTTGGTTGCTATTTTCAACCGCGAGGGAGAAAAAAAATCCCTTGCTCCCTCGTTTTGGGTCTAATAATGTGTCTGCTTGTGGGAAAACTAATTAGAACCACTAATAATTTGACCGACCTTCTCTGACTTGGAAACACCTAGTAACAGATACTATATCCTCATGAGACACGGCTCAGTTTCTATGCCCAGAGTGTTAGTGGCAAGCAGATTGCTCTTTTAATTAAATGTTTGATACAATTAGATAAACAGCAAAATTCTTGCAGTAAATAAGCTAAATGCTCCCTGAAGATTAATAGCAAACACGCCAAGGCGGTCTGCAAAATAAAAATCTATATTGATTCAGTTTAACACTATACGCAAGAGTCTTTCTTTTTTTGTCATCACCAATACCTGTGTAACACCTCAGGTTTGTAATACTTTGAAGCCGTTTGCAGTGTTAGTGCGAGTGGTAAAAGAAGCACCTTCGGAGCCCATGGTGTGCTCCGGTGAACCTGGGGTTAAATTATAAACAGGTGAATTCATGGGTAGACCATCCCCTAGGAAATACTATTAAAGAAGTTGGAATGTTGGTGGAGACCCTTTCCAAAATGTTGAGAATCACTCCCATCTCTGGAAACAGATTGATATAGTGGAAAAAGCAACACCGTAGGGGTCTGATGGATCTGGGTTCAAATCTTGACCTTGCCATAGAATAGTTGAATGGCCTTCAGTGTGTCAGTATCCCCAAGGCTTCATTTCTTATGGTGGGCGTATTAATACCATTCTGGCGAGGTTGATATGAGGATTAGGAATAATCTACCATGCACGTGGTAGATAATCCTATTACAAAGGTGATTTCTTTTCTCAACCCTTCTCCCTCTCCCCCTCATCCCACCCCCCTCCATCCCCTCCCTTCCTCTATCACCGCCCTCTTCCCCCTCCTCATTACCATAGTCATTGCCAGACTCGCTTCCAAGGCCTAAATGTCACTGCTTGCACTCGGAACTCTTTGGGGAAAAGTTGCACCAGAAGTCATTCCTGTAGGAAACACAGAGCGTGTCCTCGACACTAGGCACTGGGATTCCAGCCCTGAGCCATCCTTGCTCCTCACTATTTTTCACGCAGGAGGTCATGACTTTCTAGGGAATCATGAAATCAATTCAAGGGTTGTGACACTGAAGAATAGAACACCATGGCTAATGTCAGAATATACCCCACATAGAAAGACAGTACTGTGACGCGGTGCGTGCCTGTGTGCAGGATGGAGATGGAAGATGTATTGTGAGTCATGCCTTCAAAATGTTGACAGCCTTTAGTTTAGCGGGAAAATTCCTAGATCTGGGTGTCGGGCTGAATTTAGTGTGGGTGATGGTACAGTCAAGGCCAGAGAAGTGTGGAAATTCATCCCTGAGGCTGAATCTGTGTCTGTATTGCTGTGCAAACCAAAGGCAGGGAAGAAAGGGAATCAAAAAGAGCTGCGTGGCTCCTCTGCTGCAGATGGTGAGTGAGGGGAAGGCAGTTAGGCAAATGGGCCATCGAGGTCTCAGGAGATTGGGAGAGGCGGCTGCAACTAGATTTATGAACAGCGCTACAGCCTCTGGTCCCAAGCAGACACCTGCCGCTGTGCAAGCAGTGCCTCCCCCACTGGGGTGGTGAGCTGAGACGAGAGTGAGTGCAGGGAGCGCTTTGCTGTTTTTGTACACTCTTGTGCACCCGTACACACACACACACACTCATACTTACACACACACACTCCTGACACCAAGGACCGAGAAGGAGGATCTCATTTGGATAACGCATGGCTGCTTCCCCCCAGATCCAGTTGTGTCTGCTTGTTAGGCAGCAGCTTGCCTCCTTTAAGGGGAATGATTTTCAACCGGAAATTTTAATTAACAGTGAAATGAAGTGAGTCTGGAAAAAAGAATAAAGTTTTCGGCTAGCCTGACTCTTGGGTAAACTTGGATGCTTTCTCTGGCTGTCCCCAGTTCCGTGCAAGACGTGCTGGCCTGGAAATCCAAGAGGCCTCTGGATTCCAGCCCTGGTTCGGCCAGAGGTTTGCTGCGTGTCCTTCCATCTCTGGGTCCTCACCTCTCCAAGGGGAGAGGTCACCAGCCATGGTCTTGGGGAAATGATAGAGCTCAGACCTGAGGTTTGAATTCCCGGCCGCTCGGCTACTTCTAAGGAGCGTAAACTTCAGCAGGACGTGTAACCCCCCTGAGCCTTAGTTTCCTCATCCATAAAAAGGAGCCTTGAAAAGGAGCTACCTGGCGGGGTTGTTGCGACATTTAAGTTCTTGGCACCGTGCTAACCCCAAGCAAGTCCTCGAAAAGGATTAGTCATTATTGTCCTACTAGTTCAGACTTCTGTAAAGCATAGAAAAATGAAGCCCTGGTTCCTTTTTTGCCCACAATGATGGTAGAATGGAAGGTAAGCATAGTTTTATATTTGAGGGCTCACTCCATTTCAGGCACTGTTGGAATTGCTTGACAGACGGTATAGTTTGAGATGGTCCCACTGATCCCAAGGGAAGTAGTAATCTGCGTCCCTCTCTGCAGGTGGAAAGTGAGCAGAAGCAGTGGGAAGTGAAGTGGCTCAGGCCCCGCAGTCTGTAAGGGATAGAGCCTGATTTTTTTTAACATGAGCTCACACTCATAACCATGGCCTTGTGCCACCTCTAGATTTTAAATGCATTTCTGAGACTCAGACCCGGTTGTCTGGCCTCCTCATCTGGTTAGGTTGCCCCAGACACTGGAGGTGTGAACAGATGTTGGGGCGAGAGGACATTTTTCTCTGTCCTTTTAGGTTTTTCTGCCTGGTCTAAGAATTAAATTGACAGGAGACAGACTAAGAACAGCAAGTCTGATTTAATCTCGTTTGTGCGGGAACCCTGAACACATGAGAGGTTGAGAGACAGGAAGGTAAAGTGAGGTATATGTGTCATCCTGAGGTAAGGAATAGGAGAGAAGCCTGGGGCTCCAGAGTGGGGGCGGGTGATTCGCAAGATGATGAAAAAAGCAGATGTTCAGTAATTAGATGTTTGCCTGTCATAGGTCAGGAAATGTTATTTCCAGTAATAACTCTTATTATGGGCAAGGCCCCCAATTTAAATTCTTTTTTTTTTCCTGTTCTATTTAGGGCCGCACCTGCAGCATATGGAGGGTCCCAGGCTAGGGGTCAAATCAGAGTTACAGCTGCTGACCTAGGTCACAGCCACAGTAATACCAGATCCGAGCCGATAGATCAGTAGCTTTTAGAAATGTTCACTTCACTTTTAAAAGTGAATCCAACTAGTTCCCATTGTGGCGCAGTGGAAATGAATCCGACTAGTATCCATGAGGATGCTTGTTCGATCCCTGGTCTTGCTCAGTGGGTTAAGGATCTGACGTTGCCATGAGCTGCCGTGTAGGTCACAGACACAGCCTGGATCATGTGTTGCTGTGGCTGTGGTGTAGGCCAGCAGCTGTAGCTCTAATTTGACCCCTAGCCTGGGAACTTCCCTATGCCGCAAGTGCATCCCTAAAAAGCAAAAATATATATAAATAAATAAATAAATATCAATGCAGAAATCCTCACCAGCATACTAGCAAACCAAACCAAGCAGCATCATATAAAAATAATAATATGCTATGACCCAATTAGATTTATCTCAAGAATGCATGGGTGATTAAACATATGAAAATAAATCAATGTAATACATAATGTTAGTAGAATGAAAAAAAAAATAACCATGTGATCAAAGGGGCACATCTTGAGGAGGCCTCTTCTGAACCCCTTCATAGGACGACATCAGCCAATCAGGGAAGACCAGTGGCTTGTGGACAGTGAGCCTTCAAGGAGGCTCAAGAGCCATTTGGGACAGGGCATCCCGGCAAGCTAACAGTTAGCTTGGACTTCAGCTCAACAAACATTCATGGAGCCTGCCCTTCTGCTTGACCTGTGTTAGGCCTCCAGTAAAAAAAAGTGCTGCAGGCACACATGCATGAGTGATGAACAAATGATGGGTGGAGAATAAGTGAATGACAACATAGCGTCGTTGTAAGGGAAGAAAAACAATATTCCCTCTATCCTTCTAGATTCTTGGCTGAGACCCACCCCCCAATAATGAACAGATTAATAGAAGAAAAACAGGGGTAGCTTCTGTAGGTATGATACCCAGCCGTAGTGAGTAACTCCCTGAAATATTGCCCAAATCGCCAGCTTAAATACTATCTTCAGCTGAAGACAAAAGATGTAGGGGGGGTGAGTCCGAGGCAGGGAGCGAGGGAGGAAAGACCAGTTCTGGGAAGTGAGGTAAACAAGGTTGTCATGCAGATTTAAGTCTTCTCCAGGGATGAGAGTTTCTAGAGGTTTAGTCATCCTTGTCTTCCAGGTACAGAGGGGAAAACATCAATGTAAATTGTAAGATTTTGTCGTTTCCAAAAGGGTTAACTTCTACGCAGTTTTCAGGATTTCTTCTGTGTCTGCTGTTTCCTAAAAAATAACCGGCCCCCCAAGAATCCGCCTGGCAAAAAGGCGCGTTTGAGGTGGCAAATTCTGTTCTCCTTCATCATTTTCTGGACAAGGTGAAAGGACTTATAAGTGGAGTCCAGAGAGGGGAGTGACTAGGGAGGATCCCAGACAATTTCATCATGAGGCAGATGAATGAACCGAAGCCCTAACATTAATTCCAGCTCAATCAGCATCTCCTGAGCACCGCTGTGGGCCAACCACTAGGCTGTATAATGGAGCAAAAAAAATTCAGTCCAGCGGGTACCTATTGCTCCCAGCCAGGCCCTAGGCTGGGCACTGGAGAGCAGTAAAGAACCCAGACAGACACTGTTTTGACTTCCTGGAGCTCTCAGAGCAGGGGAAGGTGTGACCAGGTAGAAAGGAAGCATCCAAGTGGAATTTTTTTTTGTCCTGTGCTAATGCCTGCGCATGTTTCACTCCCAACCCGAGACGGAATGTTGGCTGACTCTTCCTCCCCTCCCCACCCCGTCTGTCTCTCTTCAGTTTCAGAGACCTCACGACTACTCCCCTCCCTTTCGATTCGGCACGGTGCCCAACGGCAGTACGGAGAGAAACATCCGGAACAACTACCCCTACATGCATCAGTACATGACCAAATTTAACCAGAAGGGAGTAGAGGACGCCTTGGTCAGCTTGAAAACAGGGTAAGGATGACAGTTTCTTTGGCTTGCAGGCCTGCCGGGCGATACATCTTCCAGAAAAGGACTCCACATGCCTTGATGCTTGCCTGCACCACGTGGGGTGTTCTGGAGAGCGGGGGGCCAAGGAGGACCCCAGCGGAGGGCTGCTTTTGTTAGTCTGATAAGCATCGCAGGCTTCCTTCTAAGCTGTGTTATGGAAAAGCAAATCCAGGGCCCTTTGAAATGCGTAGAACCGGCGGGGTTTCTTAAACTGATAGAAGTTGGTACAACTCAATGGGATATTTTAGCCAAACGGGGAGACCTAAGGAGATGGAGTTAAAAGTGGTGAAAACTAGAGAATTTCATTTGATTTTAAGTAGGAGTTTTATGGGGTGAAGTTTTCTGTGAAAACTAAGGGTATTCCACTGAGGCAGGAGAAAGGAAATACAGAGAAAGGCAGTGAGAATTCAGCCCCTCTGGGCGTACAGCCAACGCCCCTGCCTGCCTGTCGCTTGGAGGTGCACTGGGAGGTCAATGTCCATCGCGAAGGAATTGAAGCTGTGAACAGAAGACCTGTTTTATGATCTTGGACAGTTATTCAGTAGCTCTCAGCCTAGTATGAGAAGTGGGAATAATGATAGGAACTAATTCATAGGGGTTTTATGAGGATTAAGAGAGAAAAGTTGCCGGAAAGCATTTCAGACAGTGCCTGGCACAGAGCTAGGACCTAATTGCTACTGTTGTTATTTAGTGTAGAAGTTAAATTCTATTCAGTGGGCTCTTCAACTTTTTGAAGAGTCAGGTATGTGTGAAATGCATTTTTGAAAGGGTTCCATTAAAAATGCCTCTGTTTTGGAGTTCCCTTGTGGCTGTGGCACAGTGGGTTAAGAATCCGGCATTGTCACTGCAGTGGCTCAGGTCACTGCTGTGGGCATGGGTTTGATTCCTGGCCCGAGAACTTCCACATGCTGTGGGTGTGGCCAAAGCCCCCTCCCAAACAAACAAAATAATGAGTCTGTTTTAAATGAAGGGATTGTTTAATGAAGAAAGTCTTGCTTATCTGGAAAATTAGTTTATGCGTGCCATCTCAGTCATCAGGGATTCCTGGCAAGTAAAACGGGCTTCAGTGTCTTATCCTTGAGGATTAATGCACAGCCTCATCCTCTTGGCTGCTGTGTGCAGACCCATCCCAGAGGTCTTGCTTCTTCTTTTGTGTCTGGTGAGGCACAGGGGCCCCTTTAAACCGTCAAGCCAGGAACTTTGGCCAATGGCAGTTTTGTCTTTCAGTCTCTTTGGTAAATCAAAAGGGGCTGGGATAGCATTTCCTTAGCAGTTGAGCCCATTACTTACCCAAAACTGACTCACACACTGCTCATTCTGGCTTGGAATGAATTTTTTTTTAAACTTTTTACTGGAAAGCATAACAAAAATGCAGAAAATAAGCAACAGGCAAGTATTAAGTATACTGCTTGATGGCTTTGTCCAAATGGATCTGACCATCCAGGTCAGTTAACAAGAGGTCCCCAATTCCTACAGCCCGCACCCCCCACAGACACACCCTCTTCCAGTTCTTGTCTTCGTGGCTCATCCTCATTTCTAAAGCAGTAGATTCTTTTGTCCTGTTATTGTAACATGTAATAAAATCAGGTCGTGAGTTTTTTGTCTTTTTTTGGCTCACTTTTCTGTTAATGAGATTGCTGCTGCCATTCCAGTTCTCTCGTTCCCATTACTGGGTAGAATTTCACATGGGGCCATAGCCCAATGCACACCTCTCTTCTAATCTTGATGGTTGTTAGGGTAGCGTCCCATTTGGGGCTCTTATGAGTAAAGCTCCTAAGGGCTTTCTCCTACGTGTCTTTTAGTGCACAAATAAGTACATTTTTCTCGGTATAGACCTAAGACTGGAATTGCTGAGCTGTAGAAGGTGGTATGTTCAATTTCAGTAGATATCAGAAAAGACAATTTTTTTTTTTTTTTTTTTTTTGCCTTTTGCCATTTTTATGGCCGTGGGTTTATGGCCGCACCTGCGGCATGTGGAGGTTCCCAGGCTAGGGGTCTAATCGGAGCTGTGGCCACTGGCCTGCGCCGCAGCCACAGCAACGCAGGATCCGAGCCGCGTCTGCAACCTACACCACAGCTCACGGCAACGCCGGATCGTTAACCCACTGAGCAAGGGCAGGGATCGAACCCGCAACCTCATGGTTCCT